>OY720462.1:1345000-1945000 GCA_963082715.1 Harpalus rubripes
GTAACGAGACGAAGAGGAAAAGCATAGTTATTAGGTTATGAGATGATTATATATATATATATATATATATATATATATATATATATATATATATATATATATATATATATATATATATATATACAGGCATCATCGAGAAAATGTTATAATTGGATCCTAGGGATCTTAAAAAGTAGTCATTTACCAAAATTTCGATATGCGATTTTTAGCACGATCCCCATACCTATTTTAGACCATGAATTACTCTTTCTATATGTCAAATTTTATTTTGAATTTCCCATATACCGTTAATGAAAATTTAATTATTTATGGGGAAAACTAATGAACGAAGTATAATAATACAAATTAAAACTCATAAGCTCTCTGCTTGCAGAGAATTAAAAAGAAATTAACAAGACATTAAAAATTCTCTAAGGATTAAACTAATATACATACGACCATTGTCGCCGTTCTTAAATCTGTTAATATTAACTTCATTTCGATAATATTCTTTAATTACTGAAAACTTCGGAGTATTATCACTGTAAAATTATCTCGTTAAAGCTACAATTAATTGTTTTCGTCTTGAAATAATTATTTTGCTAACTAATGAACCAGAAATTGCAGTGTTGCAAAAAACGAGATTATGCAATAGTTGTACAACCTTAGAAAGAAAGACATATGATATTGCGAGATTTCAAATACGTTAAAATAAAATATAGTGTTGTCTTTGTGTTGTTCAAACTAGAAGATTTAATATGACTATCGAATGAAAGTTGACGTTTAAATTATTTAACAGATGTGGTTTCTTTTCAAAACTTTTATATCCAGTAAAAAAATTGGGCTGACAAGCCGTAGGGCAAGAGTAGTACATTATTTTTCATCTTTGTGTATATTAATTTAAATAGTTTCTGTTCTGTTCTGTTATTTTTCATCTTTATGTACATTAATTTAAATAGTTTCTGTTTCAAATTTTAACTGAATATTAAGGAGGCCATATACTTTTATATCCAGTAAAAAAATTGGGGTGACAAGCCGTAGGGCAAGAGTAGTACATTATTTTTCATCTTATATACATTAATTTAAATAATTTCTTTTTCAAATTTTAACTGAATTTTAAGGAGGCCATATACTTTTATTTCCAGTAAAAAATCTGATGTGGCCAGCACATAACCTCTCGCCAGATATTTTACCTGATTGTACGCATAAAACGAAAAATATTTTTAAATACAAATACATATATTCATGTCTCACTACAAACTAATTATTTTAATATAAATTATGTACAATACGTACATTTTCTTTATATTCAATATCCTGAATTTTTTTTTCTACTTTCCTTTCTTTTTCTTTTATTCGTCATTTTTTCGCAAATTCCTTTTATATTCTTTTTTAGGTATATTATTTTGCGTTGTTGACTTTTTATTTATAATCATAATCTTCATAATGATGTACAAATATTTTTGACAGTGGCCTACAAATATTTTTGACAGTGACATTTATGTGTGAATTACAAACATTTGAATTTCTTGCCTTGAAGTAGTTTGATCTAAGAATTTTTACATCAAATTATTTTATATGCATTTCTTTATCTCTAAATGTATAGAAGATATAATAATGAATTTAGATTTATCGAATAAAGAATTTAACGTTCTTTAATATAAGTATTTACATAAATTTTCGATAAATAATATTTAGATGATTTTTTTCTTGTAACTACTACTTCCGGTTGTCCAATTGTTACCAAAACTGACTCGACTCTTCCCATTATTGTTAGATTGAGGAATCCGTAGTTAAAAATGTCTTATAGTATTTAAGTTATCGTGAATCCAACATACACACACACACACACACATCCACACACACATACACACATCCACACACACACATCCACACACACACATCCACACACACACACACACACACACACACACATCCACACACACACACACACACACACACACACACACACACACACACACACACACACATCCACACACACACACACACACACACACACACACACACACATACATACATACATACATACATACATACATACATACATACATACATACATACATACATACACACACACACACACACACACACACACACACACACACACACACACATACATACATACATACATACATACATACATACATACACACACACACACACACACACACACACACACACACACACACACACATCCACACACACACATCCACACACACACATCCACACACACACATCCACACACACACACACACATACGGACATCATCGTAAAAATGTTATAATCGGATTCTATGGACCTTAAAACGTGCTTATTCACTAAAATCTGGATATGCGATTATTAGCATGAATACAATACCTCTCTTAGCGAGAGGTAAAAATTGGGGTGACCTATCGTAGGACATGAGTAGTAAATTATTTTTCAGGGTGACCTGTAGTAGGACAAGTGTAGTACATTATTTTTCACCTTATGTACACTCATTTATATACGTTCTGTTTCATATTTGAACTGAATATTTAGGAGACCATATACTTTAATTTCCAGAATACAAATAGGATACTTCTTATAGTAAAAAGTTTTCATGACAATAAGACAAAAGAGACTCCACGAAGAAAATTTTCTTGTACGCCTATGAGAAATGCATTTTCCTCTGGTCGGTGACCTAACTCCATATGCAAGATAAACACACATACACACACATATGGATGTCTTCTAAGTACAAGAAGTTAAGAATCCTGTCAGTTCTTAAGCATATTGTACCTTAGACACATCTTACAAGTCTTACAAATACTATATAATAATTATTTTAGTGTAGTTTCCAGTCACTATTACAAAATCTCGTGCAAGACCTTGGCTATTGTTGTTGTTCTTTTTATTGTTGTTTATGCAAAAGAAAAGTTACCAAACTTTTACATGTTTCTTAAACTTATACTGTTGTTTAAATATTACAACCGTTTAAAATTTTAAATTATATTATTGTTATTAATTGTTTAAACATTATGTGATGCGGGTTTCATTTAAATTACAACATGAAGTCATTCAAGAAAATTATGTGCGCCGACAGTGCAGTTTTCCGGGAGCAGGAAAATCTAAGAGTACGGACCTGTGTAGGAGAGCAACCAGGATGAAAATTAAGAAAAAGAGGATTCCGACTCTTGTGGATTTATGTACAAACGTTATGATATTAAATGTAAAGTAATATTTATTAAATACGGCCCATATTATTAACATTTTTTTTCAGTTAAACCGATTTACCTTTTCCAAAACAAATTATAAGACTTAGGCAAATTGTGAGACATTTCTACAAATTTTTTTCGACTAGTTTAAAATATAGATTTTGAAATTAAAAAATCTGATGTGGCCAGCACATTATCTTCCGTCAGTTCTATGTATTTTGTACAAATTTCGTACAAAAAGTTCCTTGCTAAAGATTATATTTCTTGTACTTTACCTTCCGGCAGTTACATGTATTTTATGCAAATTCCATACAGAAAATTTATAGCAAAAGATCCTATATTTCCAGTAAAAGACAAACACACTATGTCAATTTCACTTGACACTGACATCTTTCAATCAAAATTTTCTTAATATAGTAGCTGTTTCCATAGCTATTGCTATTTTATGAAATTTAATTTCTTTATAATTTTTTAATTCTATATGCATTTAATATTAAGTATAAAATGCAGTCAAATCGCATAGAGAGTAAAATATTCTTTAATATTTATAATAACATTAAATATGAAAAAATGATATTTAACATAGTTTTTTCAAGAAAAACTGTTAAAATCTTCAAATGATGGTACTTCCGGTTGACCAATTGTAACCAAAATCTAATCAGCTCTTCATATGGATGTAACGAAGAAGAATACGGAAAAATTATAATTTTTGAAATTGTAGTTATCGTAGACGAAAATTTTGTTACACACACACAAACTGACTCTCCCTCTCTCTCTCTCTCTTACACACACACACACACACACACACACACACACACACACACACACACACAAACACACACACAAACACACACACATACAGACATCATCGTAATAATAGTAAAATCGTATTCTAGGAACATTAAAACGTGCTTATTCATTAAAAACTCACCACCGAATTTTTTGACCAAAGACAATACCTTCTTTACCTAAAGGTGACGGAAGGTAAAAATCTGGTGTGACCAACACAATACCTCCCGCCATTTACACCCCGAGTCACAAAAAAGATTTTACTCTAATTTTGGCAGTTTATTTCTTAAAATATATTATAATCTAATCCAAGTAACTACCTTTTTTAAAACCCGTCAACAGGATTAAACCCCAATTACAGAGTGGGTTTACATTCACACACATGCCTTAGTGGGATTCGAACCCAAAGCCCCAAGGGCACTCATGACATAAGGCGTTGCTCTAACCATTGCGCCACCGGAACTATAATAAAATGAAGTTTAAATTTTAAATACCGGGGTAGAATATAATTCATTAATACAAAAATGAGGATTAGCTTAAATATTTATGTGAATCGTTAATTTTTATTATTCTTAATACATACCTACATATTTACTTATACTGGAAACTGTATTGAATTCCTTTTCTATTGTTCTATATACTTTTTACCTCCCGATACCCTTGGTAAGGGAGGTATAGGGATCGTGCTAAAAATCGCATATCGAGATTTTGGTAAATGACAACGTTTTAAGGACCCTAGAATCGAATTTTAACATTTTCACGATGATGCTGTGTGTATGTGTGTATGTGTGTATGTGTGTATGTGTGTATGTGTGTATGTGTGTATGTGTGTATGTTTGTATGTGTGTATGTGTGTATGTGTGTATGTGTGTATGTGTGTATGTGTGTGTGTATGTGTGTGTGGATCCTCCACTCTAACTCAAATACTATCATTCAGAAAATTTAGAAACCTTGTATTTCGAACTTTTTCTGTATTGGAAAGAGCCCATTAGATTTTGGTGAAATCCTAACCACTCCAAAAAAAGTACTGTTGTTTTAGGACCTCTGGCAAGGTTGACATGTTGAGCAATCCTAATTTTTATTTACCCTTTATTAGGGTTTCGTGTAAAATTTACTACTGAAAAATGAAAACATTGTTCTTGAATTATGTTCCTATACAATTTTTATTTTCACTTAATTTTACGATTAGAAGTAATTTTGTTTTTACCATTAATTATTTATTAGTCTGCTGAAAGGAGATTGGCACACCCAGAAATGGGTAATAAGCCGTTATAATATCACATATTACTAAATTTATTATCTTCAAATACAACAAACAAATTTATTTATTCATACCAGAATATTATAACTATTTTGGGATAGGAAAATTATGTCTCATTACTTTTTAAAAGTTTTTGTTATAGTATAGCTAATTACCTTATTATTTCGGAGAAACATGCCATTCCAAATAATTTTAATAGTTTTTTTTTTAAGTAGAAAGTTCGACTACATTTTTCTCATAATCTAATACAAGTAGGTAGGTATATTGTTTCACAGTATTATACGCGAAATTCGTATGAAAAATTAGCAAATTTACTTTCATGAATTTATTTAAAAATAAAAATTAATCGTGTGAAGAAAATGTTTAAAATTAAATACCTAGGAGAATATATTATTTTACTTTTTAAAAATGAATAAATTATATTGTATTGATTGCAACTATAATTTATAGCACATAATCAGTTTTATTGATTTTTAGACTTTATAAATCATATCGCTCTATAATATTCCAAGTTAATCACTGCGCATGATCGGTTTTATTGATTTTCGATCGCTTGACGTTACAATTTTTCCATTCCATGCCTGTCGATACAAATTTTTTGTCATGTATTATTTATACGAGTATTTGGGGGCACATTAAAATTAAGCCCCTTAAAGAAGGCGTCTGCACTGGTACATCTAAACAATTTTAGGAATTATGTGGGAGGATTTGACATATGCTGCTCTCTGTCTTAAATAATTTACACTTTGAAGACAAGTTCTTTACTGTATTTAAATTCGTGTTTTTACTTTAACAATGAATACATTGGAATATATTGATTACAACAATGTATTTAGCTGTGAAAAACTTGTTAAAATAAATTTCTTAACTTTGAACAATACAATGGAGTAATTCTACTCTCAAGCATAATGTTTACATACAATATAACATAAATTAATCCTAGTCTATGCATTTTCTAAAATCTAAACTATTGTTTTCATCAAATTTACTGTTACATCCTACTCTATATATTTTCTATCCAAATTTTATTCAAAGTATGTCATCAAACTTTTATTTAGAAGCCGGAAAGACCGGTTTCAAATTTTTAAATTAAAATTTATGTTTTCAACTGTGAATTCTTTAAATATACGTCATTTTTACCAAAGGTCAAATGCACTATAATTAATATTATCTGGTTAGCCTTGACACTAGATAGATTAACGATAGATTAAAATATAAGTTGGTTAATAGTAATAATGTTGAATAAATTATATAGGTGTCCAACAAACAACTGTTTAAAGGAGTTCTTTTCACAATTTTTGCAAAAATCTCCGATATTATAGGTCCTATCAAAAAACATGTTAAACGCAAAATTAAAGTAGATAAAATTTCCTACAAAAATGGTCTGATTCATTTTTTTGTAGGATTAATAGTTTCGAAGGTTTTGGGCGGACAAATTAGTGATTTTTTCAAAAGTTACTTATTGAAGATTTTTCGCCATAATACAAAGCAAATGGCTTCGCGAACAATACTTTTTTCTAAATACTTGATATATATATATATATATATATATATATATATATATATATATATATATATATATATATATATATATATACACCAGGTGTAACACAAAAAGCGGCCTATCAATTTTAGACAATATTGATTCAAATAAATCTTTTTACTTTGCCTTCGTGGACGTGGGTGTAGGATTTTTCGGTAAAGCTGACTGAAATCTGGTGTGGCCAACACAATACCTCCCGCCATTTATCGTCCGAGTCACAAAAAAGATTAAGCTAATCCTTATTTTTTGATTAGCGAATTTTATTCTAATTTTGACAGTTTAGTTCTTAAAATATAGTCTAATCTATTCCAAGTAACTACCTTTATTGATAATAAAATGAAACTGGAAACTGTATTGATTTCCTTTCCTATTATTCTATTTACTTTTTAAAATGTTACTATTATTAATTTGAAATGATTTGTTCTTTGACAGTGACATTTATCTGTCAGTTACTTACATTTGTTTAAAGCGTAGGCTCCGGGATTTAAATTATAGATAATTTTACAAAATTTATCCATAAAATATATAGAAAAAGTATTAATGCAAATCTATAGAAAATTTAATAATTTTTAATTTTTATAATAACATTAATCTCGAAAAAATAAGATTTAAATGTATTTTTCGAAGAAAAACTATTTTGAGCTTCTAGTAAAGTGCCATTTCCTGCACACACGCACACGCACGCACGCACACACGCGCGCACACACACACACGCGCACACACACACACGCGCACACACACACACGCGCACACACACACGCACACACACACACACACACACACACACACACAACAACAACACACACACACGCATACGCACGCACGCTCACACGCACACACACACACACACACACACACACACACACACACACACACACATACACACAGCCATCAGGGACCTTAAAACGTGGTCATTTACCAAAATCTCGATATGCGATTTTTAGCACGATCCCTATATCTCCTTTACCAAGGGTAGCGGGAGGTAAAAAACTTAATTTTTTTTTGTTTTCTTTTTTAGCCCCAAACCTTTGCTCTCGCCGATGGAGAGGGCCAGGTTCGACGCCGCCAGGACCTCGGGACTGGAGGGGTTGAAGACATGTGCCAACTTGCAGATTTACACGAGGCTGCACTTTTATGGAACTTGAAATTAAGATATGACAGAAATCTCATATACACCTATGCAGGCAGTATTTTAATAGCCGTCAATCCTTATAGAATGTTTGACACAAGCTATGGAATAGAAGCTGCCCAACGGTAAGAAGAAGAATACCAAAAAAATAATGGTCACTAATGTCATCATATTTATTTTTACATTCCAGGTACAAGGGTCGCCTTTTAGGTTCTCTTCCGCCCCATTTATTCGCCTTAGGGGCTTCCGCCTATTCCGCCCTTCCGTCCCCTCAAGTCGTCGTCATTTCCGGCGAAAGCGGAAGCGGGAAAACCGAATCCACCAAATTAGTCATGCAGTATCTCGCCGCTGTAGCGCCGAGTGCCCCTAGAGGCCAGGCTTTAGTCACAGAACAAATTCTAGAAGCTGCCCCTCTTCTGGAAGCCTTCGGTAATGCCAGAACAGCCAAGAACGACAACAGTAGTCGATTCGGGAAATATCTAGAAGTATACTTTAAACATGGAGCTATTGTTGGGGCTAAGGTCACCCAGTATCTACTAGAAAAGTCTAGAATAGTCACACAAGCGCCCGGAGAAAGAAACTATCACGTATTCTATGAATTGCTAGGGAGTTTAAGCCCTTCTGAAAGACAGAAATATGGTTTGGTGGATGCAGATAAATATTTTTATTTAAACCAAGGAGGGGGGGATTGTAGCCCTGGACATTCAGGGTCAGGGGCTGATTGGCACGCCCTAAAAGGGGCCATGCAAGTTTTAGGGGTGGGAGAAGCAGAACAAGAAGGGATAATAAAGGTACTGGCATCTGTACTGCATTTAGGGAATGTATATTTTCATAGAAGACAATTAAGGCATGGACAAGAAGGCGTTGAAATTGGTTCTGAAGCAGAAATCAAATGGGCTGCACATCTTCTACAGGTAAAAATAAAATATTATAAAAATACTATCCATATGATCTAGAAA
This sequence comes from Harpalus rubripes, assembly GCA_963082715.1. Classification (NCBI taxonomy): domain Eukaryota; kingdom Metazoa; phylum Arthropoda; class Insecta; order Coleoptera; family Carabidae; genus Harpalus; species Harpalus rubripes. The sequence continues at coordinate 1,353,858 of OY720462.1, forward strand.
TTTGATTGGTGCTAAATTTAAGGTCGTATATACGCATTAATGGGTAGATATTTGTCATTACAAATAATTCCATTTGAAACTACGTATTGTAACGTTTTTATTTATTTGAGTAAAGTGTAAATATTAGACAATTATTATTAATTAAAATAAAGGTTTATTACTACAACTAAATATTAAAAAAGTATTAATTAATGACGATTACTAATATTGAACAATTATTAAAAACTAATTAAGACTAAAACTGTAATACTAGATAACACGATATTACTAATTATTTATTTCACTACGCGTTCCAATCTTACAATGCCGGTCTGTTGCAGACTCTTGTAGACTGTTTATACGATATTTATAACACTATATTTATGTCACTATATACTTATATCACGTTCAACTGTCCGCGTACCGACCTCCACATCGTCTATATACTCAACTGACTCAACAGCGTCTGTATATTCAATTGCTCGGACAGAAGTCACACTTTCACCTCTATCTGTCTATTTATGTAGCTAACAGTCTAGCTTCCACAGCTTCAGTATCACCGACTGTCCGTATGCCACAATTCTTCACCACTACTGCCGAGTATCCACTTCCACTTGCCGTTACTGTCCTCGTATACCTAGCTTCCCAATACTCTTCAACACTACCAAGTATTCTCTTTCACAGCTATCCCGGTATACCAGTAACTTTCCGACTCGCCGTTACTGTCCTCGTATATTATAGCTCGTCAACACTACCGAGTATTTACATCCACAGCTATCACAGTCTACCAGTAACTTCCCGAGTACCTACTCGACGCAAACTGCATACGCTCACTTCGATACTGCTGTGCTTCTCCTAACAATATACTCTCTAACACTCCATGTTAATGTCTCTACCGTGTGCCTATTTTAAAGGTGTACATAGGGGATTAACATGGGAAATCAGTTTTTTGCAATTTCCTGCTCGCCTAATTATTTTAAGCAAAAACGTGTCAAATAAAAGTTGTAGGGCATAAAACTCTGCATTTAAATCAATAAACATAATTACCTTTACATGCTTTGTAACGACAGAAATTAATTATGAAAATGTCTAAAATTACGTTGAAAATATTGACAGCCATGGAATTGAACAAAAAATAAATAAATGCTTGACATTTTATCTGTCACAACGTAAGTTAACTTATTTAACGTTTCTGACAATTTGATAAAACGTCAAGCATTTATTTATTTTTGTTAAATTCCTTGGCTGTCGATATTTTCAACTTAATTTTCGACATTTTCATAATTAATTTCTGTCGTTACAAAGCATGTAAAGGTAATTCTGTTTATGATTTGGATGCAGAATTTTATGTTTACGTTTTTGCGTAAAATGATTAGGCGAGCAGGAAATTGCAAAAACTGATTTCCCATGTTAGTCTCCTATGCACACTTTTAAAATAGACACACGGTATATGACACTCCCTATGTAAATAACTATATACTAATGTATGTAACTGACTGTCGAGCACAGCTGCGTCCCTTTTATACAGCTGCCATTACCTTCTAGAATGCTCTAGAATGTTCGACCGCATAATAACAACGAAGGACAAACTGCATATGCTCACTACGATACTGCTGTGCTTCTCCTAACACTTTACTCTCTAACACTCCATGTGCATGTCTCTATATGACTCTCCTATGCAAATAACTATATAACTATGTATGTAACTAACTGTCGAGCACAGCTGCGTCCCTTTTATACAGCTGCCATTACCTTCTAGAATGCTCTAGAATGTTCGACTGCCTAATAACAACGAACACAAAAGGTTCAGGCGACCGGAAGTAATTAAACACTTCGCGACTCGCTTGTTTACGTCGCCCGGCTGCTAGCGCGATTACGTCATCGATTCACTTCGACGCGCAACATCGGGGTTCACACGTTACAGTATTTTTATGTAACTAATAATAAATTTTTTGGATTGTTTCTTTTCTTATAGATTTCATCGACTGGATTGCAAAGAGCCTTAACTTCCAGAATAACAGAAGCAAGGGCCGAAAAGCTTTTAACGCCCTTGGGCATCGACCAAGCTTTAGACGCAAGGGATGCTTTTGCTAAAGCTTTATATTCAGCCCTTTTCAACTGGTAAGTTCATTATCAGTAAAATTACCCATTAATGGGTTCATAACTTGATTACTAAATAGTGGACAGTTCATTAACGATTAAAGGTACATTATTATTTTGTTTTATTCCAGGCTTGTATCCAAAGTAAATTCGATAGTTCAACGAGGCGGTCTTCACGATGCCGCCAGAATCTCCCTCCTCGATATCTTCGGATTTGAAGATCTCGCCGAGAACTCCTTCGAACAACTATGCATCAACTTTGCTTCAGAGAGTCTTCAGTTATATTTCAACAAACATATCTTCAAACTAGAACAGCAAGAATACGCCAGGGAACGTTTGGAATGGACAAATTTGACCTGGCAAGACAACACGCCTGTTATACATCTTCTGGGAAAGAAACCAGTTGGGATTCTACATCTTCTTGATGATGAGAGCAATTTTCCAAGAGCATCCGATGCCTCGTTTTTAGAGAAATGTCATTATAACCACGCTTTGAATGAATTTTATTGCAGACCTAGGGTTGGTGGACGAGAGTTTGGGGTATGTTTCAATGAATATCCTATATGTATTGTCAGAAATTTCAACATTTTTTTGTAATAAAAATGAATTTTCTTAGTTTTGTAATACATATTTTTATGAGCAACAAAATTATGAACTTAAATTAAATAAACCGTGATCTTCCACAGGGCGCAACTTTCGTCGGACACCTAGCATTAGTTTTCGACATTTACTTTGATTTCTCCAACATTCCTAAATTTCTGTATATTCTGCGTTGCAATTCGTACTCATTTTGGGCTTCCCAGCCTTCATTGAAAACTTTTCGAGATAAAAGAGTCAGTGCCGACTTCAGACATTTTGCCGCCCGGGGCTAACTATTAAAAACCGCCATTCTCAACAAAGAAAAAATCGTTTTTCAAACATCACTGACAAGAACCAGTGGAAAAAAGATAAATGTTACAAAGTTTGTTTTTTCATTACGCGAATTTTAAAGTTTGAAACCCTATCTAACGTTTTTGGAATGACAAAGTGTATTAATCTTATTTCGAAACTCAAATTGGTTATTTCTTAAAATTGTTATACCCACAGATGGGTCAAGTTTCAACTTATGTGGGACCTAACAGAATTTCTCCGTTATTTTTGCCGGTTTATGGTTTTCGGTTCAGCTCCGGTTCGAAGTCCTGGTTTAATGAAAGGTCTCGTGGAATAGACTATAGGTAGAAATTATGAAAGTCCATGAACTCCCATATTTTTGAAATTCAATGACAAGTTATTTTCGAATTGGTTCTGAAACGTTGGTTAATAGAACATTTCAAATGTTCACAGGAAAAATCTTCACCAGTTTCACGATTTTGCAGTCGGAGCTTTTTCCCTACATCAGTCACTCGTCCAAAGTTTTTGCGTCGTTTGGTGGTTTTATTAATTGTGTAATTCAGTGGTTAATTTTTAGCGGCTGGTTAAAAATCCAATTGTTTGTTATATTATGTCAACATAGGTACTTAATTGGTTAATTTTTTAACCAGTTGCTAAAAATTAACTATTGAGTTACGGAATCTCATCAGATAGCCACTGACACCGCTCTTAGCTTAACTCAGTACTCGTACTGAACAGAAATTGGCTGACCAAGTTATAATTTGCGTATATCGCTGTCGAACATTTATCTTTTTATACCCTGACGCTTCGACCGTCATCCTTTTTAGATCTTGTCTTACAATTTCTCAGGCCTGTATCTTAGGATTGTTATCGTTTTGCCTCCTTTACACATACCATTTAAAAGAGCCCACCTTCAATCTATAAGTACCAATCATCTCATTTTGCTAGAAAATGGACATTCATACTTTTTCCCTTGGCTCTTAAAATTGCTTTAATTACATATTTTATTTTAAAAAATTTAAGAACGTGCTCTGGTCGATGTACCGCCCTTTACGTATCTACCGCCGGGGGCTATAGACCCCAAAAGCCCCCCCGGTACGCCGGCCCTAAAAAGAGTCCAGAAACATTCTATCCAGGGCTGCACCTCACTCGGCCTCTATGGATACTAACACCGTATCTGCAAATTTGGCTTTGTATTATATATGCCATTATTAGGGACCTCTGCAATATTGTCAAATATAAAAACCACCATTTCTATTAATTTCAGAGTTTCTCAATGTCTGAGATATCAATGTAAATATTGTCAAAACCCAATATTAGGTGCACATAAAAATTTGAGTTTATAATTTTGTTGAATTTGTGCCAAAACTAATAGGACATACATTACCTCCGACACCAATGTGCGTGTAACAATACTGACACCCATTTTTCTCATTTTAGATTAAACATTACGCGGGTCAAGTTTGGTACAGCGTGGATGGCTTTTTGGACAAAAATAGGGATGCATTAAGACCTGATATTGTTGAATTATTGGCTTCTAGTAGAGAACCATTGGTTAGTGCAATAGCCAAACCTTTACTGAGCCAAATACAATCAAGAACTTTGCCTAGAGGAGCTAATGGCAGATTTGTTACCATGAAACCAAGGACACCTACAGTTGCCGCACGGTAAGACAAAAATCTGATGTGGCCAGCACATTACCTTCCGCTACTTCCATGTTTAAAATAGCAATAAGGTTCAAGTAAAGAATCACTTTGATGTTCTAATAAATAAAAAATCTGGTGTGGCCAACACAATACCTCCCGCCATTTACAGCCCGAGTCACAAAAAAGATTAAGTTTTTTGGATTAGCGAATTTTACTCTAAATGTGACAGTTTGTTTCTTAAAATATAGTCTAATCTAATTCAAGTAACTACCTTTTCTTAAACCCCTCAACAGGATTAAATCCCAATTACAGAGTGGGTTCACATTCACACACATCCATGGCTTAGTGGGATTCGAACACAGAGCCCCGAGGGCACTCATGACATGAGGCGTTGCTCCATTAAGCCATCGGAGCTATAATAAAATGAAGATTTTAAATACCGGGATAGAATAGAATTCACTAATCCAAAAATGAGGATTAGCTTAAATATTTTTGTGAATCGTTAATTTTTATTAATCTAAATACATACCTACATATTTACTTATGCTGGAAACTGTATTGAATTCCTTTTCTATTGTTCTATTACTTTTTTCTTTTTAAAACGTTACTAATATTATTTTGAAATGATTAGTTCTTTGATAGTGACATTTATCTGTCAGTTACATACATTTGAATAACTGCGTTTTGTTTGTTTAAAGCATATAGGCTCTGGGATTTGAATTATAATTTTATAAATTTATTTAGAAAATTTAATAATCTTTAATTTTTACAATAACATTAATCTCGAAAAAATAACATTTAAAGGTATTTTTTGAAGAAAAACTATTTTGAGCTTCTAGTAAAGTGCTATTTCCGGTTATCCGATTTTCACCAAAATCTAATGGGCTCTTTCCATTACAGAAAAAGTTCGAAATAGAAGGTTTCAAATTTTTTTGAATGATAGTATTTGAGTTAGAGTGGAGGATCCACACATACATACATACACACACACACTTACACACAGACATCATCGTGAAAATGTTAAAATTGGATTCTAGGGACCTTAAAACGTGCTCATATATCAAAATCTCGATATACGATTTTTAGCACGATTCCTATACCTCCCTTACCAAGGGTAGCGGGAGGTAAAAAGTTTGTAATACGAAATTTTGGATTATATTTTATTATGTTTATCCTCGAAAACTCGATATCGAATTTTGAACAGAAAACATTACCTCCCTTATATATGGTGGAAGGTAAAAATTATGGTCAGACGATATTATTATTTTATTTTCCTTGTTTCAGATTTAGTGACAGTCTTCAACAATTACTTGAGTCTATGTCACGCTGTACTCCTTGGTTCATACGTTGTCTCAAACCCAACAGCGACAAGACCCCTATGCGTTTTGATATGCCTGTGGTTCTTCAACAATTACGATATTTAGGTCTCCTAGACACAATTCACATACGACAAGCCGGATATCCAATCCGTATGAAGTTCCAAAGCTTTGTGGATCAATATAGGTACCTACTACCCGGCGTGCTACCCAGGGGAGCACCCTATAGGGATCTATGTAGGGCTATTTTAGACAGAATGCCCCCGACGGGAACAGGTGGGTAGTATATCTTATAAAAAATGGAAAGGGTCGCTTCAATGGCTGTAACGATTTAGAACTGACTATTGAAACTATTTTTGACAAACCTTCAAAATCTTCCTCAAATTTTAATAATATTGATTCAGTGCAGTTCTCATAGCAATTGTGTATTGTTTAATAAAATATGAAGAAGTTGATAAAATTGAAATTTTGTATGTACCCAGGCTACAAAATGATATGATTATGACGAATATGTGAAGTCGATTTATTGACGTCTTAATGACAATTATGCGTGGATCGAAACGACGTCGATCATCAACGTTGCTTCGATATCAATCATCAACGTTGTTATGACATCGATCATCAACAAGGGCGCGCCGTCACAGGGTGCGATGTGTGCGTCGCACACGGGCGACTCTTGGTCAGGGGCGACACGGCGAGCAAAATTGTAATAAGACTTAAGTTTTTTAATTTAATATGCCCGTTTTTCGAGGCTCACATTGGGATCTCGTAAACTATAAAGATACGAAGTCTATTAAATTATGGCAAAGTTACCCCATTAGTAGACTATTTTAAAGATGTTTTTGTTTTTCCCGAAAAATGCATATACAAATGGTTACTGTACAAAACTCCAAATGTCGTGATTTAGCACCTCGTTTAGTACTAGAAACGTTGTCTTAACATTCGGGACCGTTGTTAAAAATTCAAATCCCGGCACGAACGCGGGACCGTTGTTGAATAGCTTACTAAGGTTGCTTTTATATTACTCTAAAAAGAACAACAATAACCTCACCTAACGCGTAATACTTGGCCCGCGTTTTCCAAGCCTGAGTTTGGGTGATAGATTGGATAATGTTGGGGTATAGTTAGAGAAATTGTGAAAACCATGTCAATTTGAGATCTTAATTTTTTGAACACGGTCCCGCGTTGGCTACTCTAGTCACTTCCTTATATATTCACAAATAACTTCCAAATTTTGGTTTGCACGTCTTTAAGGACCCTTTTTTATTTTCCTTCAAACGAAGATGCTCAGATTTTTTATCACTATTAGATTGGGGTCCAATTTATAATTTCCATAGTCGCAAAATTATACCAATGATGTATCTATGTTTCTAGCAGAAAATGCAAGAATTATTAATTTTATAGGGTAAAAACAATTATTGTGGTTTATTTAAAACATATGGTAACTATGAAAAAGTACACAGACTGTTCAAGTTAACGTGTTCATATAATTGTTGCCCCATTATAAGACCATTTTAGTGGTGTCAATAATACTAGATTTTAGTTTGCACCTTTTTAGGCCACTTTTTTATGTTCTTTCGATTGGCAATGCTTATTTTTTTATAACTGTTGAATTTTTTGGGGGGAAGGAAGGGGGCGTCAAGATAAGCAATGGCACACAGGCGACACAATGGTACAACGCGCCCCTGATCATCAACGTTGTTTTGACGTCGACTGTTGACGAAATAAAGACGTCAAATTTCGACGTCAATATTACGTTGATTATTGACGGAATTTCAACGTCGATTATCGACTCCCACTTTATTGAGATGGGTTTGGATTAGTTAATATTATTTTAATTGTAATAAAAATGTAATGTAAATGATGGACAGTGTAAAATTATGGGGTCTCGTGGCTACGTGCCTGAGTGTCTGGTCGCGAATCTGATGAACCGGGTTCGATCCCGACTGACGCCAAATATTTCGAATTTTAAATGGCACAAAATTGACCCCTGTGGTGCATTTTCCACGCCAGAAATTAGTGCCCGTGAGGTTACGCCTGGTAAATGCCCGCACGGTACAAATATGTCATCATCATTACCGATATCTGCGTACAAAGCAGATTGGCACACCCAGCAATGGGTAATATGCCGTGATGATATATTTATTTATTTATTATTTACAATGTAAAGTGACACAAAATTTCCAAATAATTTTGTTACATTAAAAAATGGAAACATTGCTAAAGTTGCAACAATATCACGTAATAATGACGGAGATATTATATTATATATCCGATCATTTACACAATACAATATTTATTTTGAAAAAGCAGCTAAGAGTAATGTGCTTGGTAAATTGAGAGTTAAATATTTGTCGAATAATGTTTTTAAGATAAAGATTTCTGATATCAGAAATAAAATATTTCCTGTAGTTACAAAATTGTCAATTATTTGTTTCACAATGTAACTTACGTTAATAAACATATTTATTGGAAGATAGGTGCAGTATGATATTGTTGTTTAATTGGATAATATCAGGGTATTATTAAATCAAAAAAACAAGATCAAATTGCTCCTATCTTGCCAGCACTAGTTTCTCACGTGAAATGAAGTATAGTACCCAAGCAACACAACAACGAGGTGTCGATGAATGACGTTTAGGCGACGTGTTTTTAACGTAAAATTTTCGACGTTTCTGGTCGATGCGACGTCGTTACTTGACGTCATTATTTTGACGTTGAAGAAACGTTCGACACACGTTTAATATTGACTTGCCAATGTTCACGTTATATGTAGAAACGTTCAGCGACCGTCTCAGTCATTTCTAAATTATATGTATAGCTGTTTTAATCAAAAAATATATAAATAAAATAAATAAATATATCATCACGGCATATTATCCATTGCTGGGCAGCCAAAAAAAAAAATATTTTAGTATATTTGATAATTATCTTTATGTTTCTTGAACCTGAAAGCAATGATAAAAGTTTTAAAAAAATTGTAAAATGTACTAAATCTTCCTTGAATATTGTGTCACGTATGTAACCTTCGTCTATGTAACGTCTATAAACGACGTCAAATTTTCGTCGTTAAACCACGTCGATTCGACCCACGCATAATCGTTTTTGGGACGTCAACAAATTGCGTCATATATCCGTCGATATCGCATCATTTGGTTGCTTGGGTATGTACTTATTTTATTATTGATTCGATATTTATTAAGACACCCGAGCGAGAACCGATGTTGACACAACGTCAATAAACGAAAAACGAAATTACAAGTTCATTGAACTTCACATAACGTCATTAGGACGTCAATAGTTCCACACGTTGATAACCCCCGAAATTTGACGTCGATGCAACGTTTTTTTGACGTGCATATATTGACGTCGAAATACCGACGTCGCATCAACCTTAGCGTCATTAAATCGACGTTTACAGTCACTAATTTGACAAGTCGATAAATATTGATTGGGTATATGTAGTTTTGAAATAAATATTTATTTCTAGCGGGTCCAGATTACCAATTAGGTGCTTCACGGGTCTTTCTCCGCGAAAACCTTCAACGCCAACTAGAACAAACCAAAAACGACGTTCTGCGAAGCTCTACCCTTATTATCCAAAAAAATATACGTGGTTATTTAGCCCGAAAAAAATACAGAAATTTGAAACGATCTTCAATTGCCATTCAACGAGTCTGGCGTGGTTACAACCAAAGAACGAAATATAGAAAGCTCAAAAATGGCGTCATTAAAGCCCAAGCTCTTTATAGGGGCCGCAAAGAACGCAAGAAGTATTCAGCAAGAAAAAGAGAATACAAGCGAAGATTAGAAGCAGAGAAGCAAGCTCAAGAAAGAGCAAAACAGCGCTTACAAAGAGAAAATCAAAGAGAATCCCAACGTGTAGCTAGAAGTACGGTGCATCATTTAGAAATACCAGCAGAATTAGCTTTTATATTTACCAAAATTGAAAATTATACCCCCTTACATTCCGAAAGAAACTTAGTTAAAGTCGTTGGGGGTATAACTGGGGCACCTCCTACAATATCTCTTCCGCATGATTTAGACCAATTCGCTTTTGGTAAATTTTCGTCAGTCTATTTCAAAGGCGCAGATTTTGGCTTTAAACGAGAACCAATCACAGCTCCATTCTTATCGAAAGCGGCGGCAAGGGACCAAGACTTCCAAGACGCAGTAGCACTTTTTAAATTAATCTTAAGATGGACCAATGATAACCAAATGCAAGGAGTTAGAGAAAGGGCGCTTGCAGATTATATAGTGCACAAAGGGCTCAATTCTAGAGGACTAAGGGATGAATTATTGGTGCAGTTGTGCAACCAAAGTTGGAAAAATGAAAATGCGGATAGGATTTGGCAATTGATGTGCCATTGTTTGAGCTGTTTTCAGCCATCGCCTGCTTTGAGCAAGTAAGACTTATTTTTTTTTTAATAGGTTCCTTTAGATCGGTGTCTAGTACTACATGATGGTATTCCAAATAATGATCCTTGGTGCTACATTTAAATACCCTAGAGAACGATTTGATGTCTTCCCCCGAAAAAAGACGATCTACCCAGGTGTGGGTCATGACACAAATTTGTTTAAAAAAAATCTGATGTGGCTAGCACATTACCTTCCGTCAGTTCTATGTATTTTATACAAATTCCATACAGACAGTTTCTTGCGAAAGATTTTATATTTCCACAATAATACCTTCCTTCAGTTCTATGTATTTTGTTTCCAGTGTCTTTGCATAGCTGGCTGCTTTATGAAATTTAATTTCTTTAGAATTTTTTAACTCTATATCCATTTAATATGAAGTATAAAATGCAGTCAAATCATATAGAGAATAAAATATTCTTTAATATTTATAATAACATTAAATGTGAAAAAATGATATTTAACATAGTTTTTTCAAGAAAAATTGTTAAATACTTCAAATGAGGGTACTTCCGGTTGACTAATTACAGCCAAAATCTAATCAACCCTTCATATGGATGTAACGAAGAATAATTCGAAATAATTATAATTTTGTAATTGTAGTATAGAGTTATCGCAGACGAAAGTTTTGTTACACACACACACACACACACACACACACACACACACACGCACACACACACACACACGCACACACACACACACACACATACATACATACATACATACATACATACATACATACACACACACACTCTCTCTTTCTCTCTCTCTCACACACACACACACACACACACATACACACACACGCGCGCAGACACACACACACACACACACACACACACACACACACACACACATACGTACATACATACAGACATCATCGTAAAAATAGTAAAATCGTATTCTAAGAACCTTAAAACGTGCTTATTGATTAAAAACTCATTGTCGAATTTTTTGACCAAAGACAATACCTTCCTTACCTAAAGGTGACGCAAGGTACAAAAACTGATGTGGCCAGCACATTACCTTCCGTCAGTTCCATGTATTTTGTATAAATTTCATACAGGTAGTTCCTTACAAAAGATTCTATTTCTTGTACATTACCTTAAGGCAGTTGTATGTATTTTATACAAATTCCATACAGAAACTTTCTAGCAAAAGATCCTATATTTCCAGTAAAACTTGACACTGACATCTTTCAATCAGAATTTTTTAATATAGTAGCTGTTTCCATAGCTTTGGCTACTTTATGAAATCTCTTTATAATTTTTTAACTTATACCCGTTTAATATTAAGTATAAAATGCAGTAAAATCGTATAGAGAATAAAATATTTTCATTTCGAATACTTGGAACGCCTCACTAAGCAGGTACCAAGCAGCGAATGACGCACACTTTGCGAAGCGAAAATTCAGGAATGCGAATGAAGGTGTCCCCCTATTGGCATTATTTTACGCGGTAAAATTGAAGGTCGGATTCTTTTAGGTCTCGTATATACAACAAATATCAGTTAGTCATATATAACAATTATCTTCCAAGTATTCTCATATGTGTTATCAATAATTTTACGCGTTTTGCAGTAATATACTTAAAATTATTACAAAATGCATGTCTCATAAATTATCCAGAAGGTCACTGATAAGAAAATATTGTTTTCAAATACGTACATTCAGAAAATCGTTGTTTACATTAGACATATTTCTTATTATTTCTTTTAAAACACCTGCAAAATACATAGATTTTATTGCCAGCATAAAATCGGAACACAGTTTGAACACAATTTGTTTCTAAGTAGATTATTGTAAATATAAGTTGCACTACATAAAAAAATCTTCTCTTTCAGGTATTTATTGAAACATGTAACAGACCATTCTACTCCAGGGTATAGTAATGCATTACAACGCAAAATATTACGAGGTTTGCAAAAAAATCCACATACAAGATCTTTTCCTCCAAGCCTACTAGAATGGAGAAGTATTAAACAACGTTCAGACATGGCCTTACCTTTAACTTTATCGGATGGTACCGTTACGACAGTTAGTGTTGACTCTTGGACCACTTGCGAAGAAGTAAGTACAAGTCAACCCCTTATATAGCCACTGAAAAACAGGCCATTCGAAATAACTTTTTTATTTATAATTATTTTTGAATTTTCTTAATAGGGAAATTAAAAATCGCGTATGGCCAACACAATACCTCCCGCCATTTACAGCTCGAGTCACAAAAAAGTTTTTTTTTTTGAATTTCCGAATTTTACTCTAATGTTAACAGTTTATTTCTTAAAATATAGTCTAATCTAATTTTTTAAACCCCTCAACAGGATTAAATCCCAATTACAGAGTGGGTTCACATTCAACACATCCATGCCCTAGTGGGATTCGAACCCAGAGCCCCGAGGGCACTCATGACATGAGGCGTTGCTCTAAACATTGAGCCACCGGAGCTATAATAAAATGAAGATTAAATTTTAAATACCCGAATAGAATAGAATTCACTAACCCAAAAATGAGGATTAGCTTAAATATTTTTGTAAATCGTTAATTTTTATTAATCTAAATACATACCTACATATTTACTTATGCTGGAAACTGTATTGAATTCCTTTTCTATTGTTCTATTTACTTTTTCCTTTTTAAAACGTTACTAATATTATTTTGAAATGATTAGTTCTTTGATAGTGACATTTATCTGTCAGTTACATACATTTGAAAAACTATTTTGAGCTTCTAGTAAAGTGCCATTTTCGGTTATCCGATTTTCACCAAAATCTAATGGGCGCTTTCTTATACAGAAAAAGTTCGAAATACAAGATTTCAAAATTTTCTTAATGATAGTATTTGAGTTAGAGTGGAGGATCCATACACACATACATACACACATACATCATCGTGAAAATGTTAAAATTGGATTCTAGGGACCTTAAAACGTGCTCATTTACCAAAATCTCGATATGCGATTTTAGCTCGATCCCTATACCTCCCTTTCCAAGGGTAGCGGGAGGTAAATAGTTATTAGGTGTGGCCCGCATTTTAGTGTACCAAAAAACCCTTAATCACAAATCTTATATATTTTCCATATTTTTTCTTCTAGGCAGCAGCCATGGCCGTAAGCCCCCTTGGAGTGTCTCCAGAAGGTTGGAGCGTCGTTCTAGATGATTCTGGAATGCTCTCCGATGGAAATGGCCTTGACTATGTTCTAGATTTAGTGTCAGAATTGGAATTATGCCCAGCTTTTCCAATAACTAAATCTGAATTATTAAAAACTGGTACGAAGAAAGTTATTGAGAATGAACATCCGTCGCCCCAAAGACCACAGGTATGTATATAGGAAAGAATATATTTTAGAATCTAGAACATTTTCATGAAATATTTTATGTATAATTATTGCAGGTACCACCGCCTGAACCTCCCCAGCAATCCCGGAAAATATCCCACGACCATCTACCGGGATCCCGAAAATCCAGTCGGGAAAATCGAGAATATAGTCCCTCGCCCCAACGCGAGTCGCCTAGAATAGGCAATACCAGTACCCCAACAAGAAAAACATCTCATGAAGCGTTATCTAGAAACTCTGCATTAAATGAACGATATTTCGATGTCGAAAAAGTCAGAAGTAGAAGTCTAGATAATCTTTTATCTGGTGAAGAACCATCACCATTAGCTAATTTAGGCCTTAGCCAATCCAGACTGAATGATAGATATCATAGCGTTGAACAACTCGCTCCTATAGAACCAGTTATTGCTAATAGCAATTATATAAGCAAGCAAGAAATAGATTTCGAGTATCCTGATGTATCTAGCATAAGCACATCTAACAGAGGGGGTCCAAGGTATATCAAAAGCTCTTATGCAGGCAAAAAAGCTCCCCCCGGGTCACATTCAAGTCGGGCACACATCGAAAAATCTGAATTTGGTGTTCGCAGTTCAGCAATGTCAGATACTAGCGAAGCACCAAGCTTGGCTAGCCATGTTCGGCGTGTCAGAGTCCCTAGCCAAGCTTCGGACGTTGATCAATTTTTGGACGAATTGTTTAGTCCGGTATTAGATGGAAATTTGGATGAATTAAGTGACGCCAGATCACTTGCTGCTAGTATAAAAGGGGGGACGTATGATAACAGCAATTTTGATAGTTTTCTAGATGATATTTTATCATCAAAAGATGATGAAATTGATGATTTAACCAAAACGGATAAATTGGTAATTAAAATTAAAGGAGGGGGTAATAGAAATAGAACGTCTAGCAGATCTAGTTCTATGCTGGATCAAGAAGTAGAAAATTTGACTTCTGGGACCCAACAAAATTCTACCAACAATCAAGATGATTCAAACAGCAGTGTAGATGATTATATATCTGATTTATTCAGACCAATATTCATTAATGATAGTATTAAAATGTTGGCTGAAAAACATACCCTAGTTGAAAGTATTAAAGGAGGGGGTACAACCCACCAATCAGGTGCTGGTACATCAGGGTACAATTTTTCCCCCATGTCTGGTGGTCTAGTAAGCCCACAACCAATGATGGTACAACAAGATGGTTTTGTACCAGTGTACAACATGCAAAATTTTAGTATACCACCTGGTACAGATCTAACTGCCTATCAACAAAATTTACAGAGAGCTTTTTTGCAAAGCGCTATGGCCCAAAATATCCAAATACAACAACAATTACTAGCTCAAAATCAAGCCTTACAACAGTTGTTATCACAACAATCAAATGTTGATGTCAAAGTTGAAACAACACAAACAGTACATGCCCAAATTCATCAGCCCCCGAGTCCCAGTCGAAAGCAAAGTTTCAACAAATTCAACAGAAAATCTAGTAGTCCATCTTCGAATAGCTTGCAAGATTTCAAGCGAAAAGCAAGTACCGAATCAAACATCAGTGTCATAAGTCGTAATGGAGTGGTCCAACCCCCACCCCCACCACCGATGCCTCCCCCAATTGACCCCAGCGATGAATCCCGCCCATTTATGGACCCATATGGTAGGGCCAAAACCGTCCGCATCGGAAAATGGCGTTGGCCACCACCAAAAGATGCCACTAATCCTGAAAACGGTGAAGACTTTATCCAATTCAAAATAAGACAACAAAACCGAAAAGTCACTCCCTCTAAAGACCAAGCACACCCTACAACTGATTGGGAAGAAATGGATTTTGAACCAGTTGTCAGAGAACCAGAAAAACTTGTCAAAACAAACTCCAAGAGAAGCTTTGAAGTTGGCGCTAATCGACCAAGCCCTGGAAGCGTGGGAAAGCTCAAATTAAGCTCTGAAATGCGACAAAGATTAGAACAAGTTACAGCAAACCATTCCGTAAGAAGTACTAGCAGTAAAGTTGACACCCCAGCTAGAGTTGTTAATAAACTTGAAGATACACGTAAATTAATGTTAGAACAACAATTGACTGGTCGATGGGATAACGTAGACAGCTCTCAAGGTCAAAGCAATAGTCCCAGTCCTGAAAATATACGCTCAAACAACAAATCTCCAACGAACCAATCATGGACGAGTTCCAATTGGCGCCCAGTACCACCCCCTCCTCCTATTGGTCCAAGTTCCCTCCCTCCTGCTCCTTTAATGCCAGCTCCGCCTCCTCCTATTCGTCCGCCTCAACCCCCACCCCCAGTTGAACCAATCAGAGACCGGGATTCCTTCATGGCCCAAAGACAAGACAGGGATACTTTTGGGGTTCATCAAAATCTAGCCATCCCTGGTAATTCCAAACGGAATTCTTTCAGCGCCAATTGGGAGGTACAGAGTAGTCTAACTCAAGAAACAAATGAAGTTAACAATTGGGCAAAGGATGACAATGAAAAAGGGAGGGAATCAAGAAGCAGTTGGGATATAAATGAAAGTAGTATTATGTCCCCGAGTGAAATTCCTCATAGGAATTTGTCGGTTATTAGTAATGAAAGATGGGATATAGATAATTCGAAGTATATGGATAAGAGCAGACATCAAAAAGCTGAAGGAGAACGACCAACTTTCAGGACACACCAAATGAGCAGAATTGCCCAAGAACGAGAAAAGAAACATTCTGTTTCGACCATAACCACAGACAAACCCGACAAATCTGATGGTTAGTATTTACGAAAAATTGTCAAAATATTCTACACTAGATTAAATTCAAAATACAAATAATTATTAAAGTTTGCTAAATTATTTGCCTGAATATTTCTGCCCATACTTAACTGAGAAATATTCGGCCTAATTCTCTAAGCAAAGTTGTTAAAATTAACAACTATTTTCAGTTGCTAAATTGAATGTCAGTTGCTAAGTTCAAAATCCCAATTCTCTATTACATCAAGTTGCTAAAATGTAACAACCAGTCGTTACGTCGAGTTGTTAATCTAGCAACTGCATTTCTTCCGTTATTAATATTGAACAATCGTTGTTGTATTTTGTGACAAAACTTTTGAAACATAACTTCACTTCTATATTTAACAACGATTGTTCAGAACGACCGTTTTTAACAATGTCGTTAATTATGTATTTACTGAATACCAATTGAATGACAGTTGTTACAAGAGTTGCTAAAAATCATTGTTAAGTCTCAGTTGTTATCTAACGACTATGTTAACAACTATCTTAGTGAATTAGGCTGATTATATATTTTCCAAAAACATATATGGCAATTACAAATGATAATTGCGTAGGCTTCCACAGTCTGAGTCATGAGAAATATTCGTTTTCCGGGAATGGACTGTGTCATATTTTGAGTCAGAGCTCAATGTTTCGCCCGCAGTCGTATGGAGCATCTTCAGGAGCAAGGGGGATAGTACTGTCTTAAACAAGGTTACCCGACGTGTCAACCACGCTAGAGGCCGAGTTTAAGCAACAAGAGGGGGAGACTCAGTTCACAAGGTTACCCGACGTGTAAACCACGCTAGAGGCCAAATAAACCAAGTGTTTATCTTTAGTTTGGAATCTCAGAAATACTCCCCCAAACTAAAGATAAACGCGAACCCTTGTCGTCACCCGGTGTTTTTAGTATTCCTTGTTCTTCGGCACAGTATACAGAGGTGAAACAGGAAGGAGTGTTCACACTAGATTGTCAGAACACAAACGCTGTCTGCGTAATGGTATAGTATTAACATCTGCGGTCGCAGAACACCAACACAACACAGGACATAACATCTTATTTGAAAATTCCCGCATTTTAGCTCCTGTCCCTGAGTTTTACAGACGTAAATACAGGGAAACTTTAGAAATATGGAAACATCCTAATAACATCAATCGGGATGATGGCTATTTCTTGAGCCACATGTGGAAACCGGTGATTCTCGGAACACGACACGTCCAATCTACCATTACGAACTCGATTCCCATTGGCCCTCATGCGCTTTGCTCATCTACCGTATCTTTAGATTAGTATATAACTGTCTTCTCGGCCTTCCCTTCGTCACTTGGTTTATTTGGCCTCTAGCGTGGTTTACACGTCGGCTTGTAAACTGAGTCTCCCCCTCTTGTTGCTTAAATTCGGCCTCTAACGTGGTTGACACGTCGGGTAACTTTGTTTAAGACAGTACTATCCCCCTTGCTCCTGAAGATGCCCCATACGATTGCGGGCGAAACATTGAGCGCTGACTCAAAATATGACACAGTCCATTCCCGGAAAACAAATATTTCTTAATTACAAATGATGCTTGTTTTTCTTTACAGAATGGCCAGAATTCATGCGTCCCGTTGTAACACCACCACCTGTAAACAAATCCCCAATTCCGATATCTTCAACAGCCTCTAAACTCTTACCATTGGGCGCGACAGCTTGCGTAACTTACAACAGAGTTTCTTGGACACTTCGCGTCAGAAAAGAAGTTTTCACACCTGCTGAAAATTTGGGCCCACCATCAGCCTTACACCTCATGTTCTGCCAGGTGATGATAACGATGAAGATACTTTTTATAAATGAAGATAATTATTCTTCTTTATAGATTGTTTCAGATGTTTACGGAGTTACCCCCTGTCTTCGCTTAAATCAATCAGATCGAAGAGCTGGTGTCAATATGCTTTCAGGATATGGTGTTACGGCTGAAAATATTACTGGGCCTCATAGGGCCAATGTTAAGCGACAAGTCGTGGAGTTGGCTCGAACCTGGCCTTTGTATTTTTCAAGATTGTTTCCGGTTTCTGGTGCTACTCAAGTAAGTAAGAATTTTAAGAAGCACAAATGGTATATGGCAGTTTTCGCTTTCGATGATTATTTATCTGTACCATTGACGATGTTGGCATGCGTCACCGAAAAAGTTGTCTTAGAGAGAGCGGAAAATTATTGTTGTTATACTGACAATATTTCAGAGGTCTCTAATAATGTCAGATATAAACAAAAAGCCAAATTCGCAGATAACAAAATTGGTTAATTTTATTGAAGAAAACAAGCTGGGTGATTTTATCTTCTTCTGCGTCCTCTTACTGTAAACACAAACTCAAAATTGGCTACAGACGAGGCCACAGGAAACTTGTTTGGCTTCTAATATTTCTAATGTCAGGTCTATCAATTTAGCCGTGTTACCGTAATAGGGGATTCCACCATTTTTTACCTTCCGTCACCTTTAGGTAAGGAAGGTATTGTCTTCGGTGGTGAGTTTTTGATGAATAAGCACGTTTTAGGGTCCCTACAATACGATTTTACTATTTTTACGATGATGTCTGTATGTGTGTGTGTGTGTGTGTGTGTGTGTGTGTGTGTGTGTGTGTGTGTGTGTGTGTGTGTGTATGTATGTGTGTGTGTGGGTGTGTGTGTGTATGTATGTGTGTGTATGGGTGTGTGTGTGTGTCTGTGTGTGACAAAATTTTCTAATGCGATAACTCTAATACTACAATTCCAAAAATTACAATTCTTTCGTATTCCTCTTCGTTACATCCATGTGAAGAGCTGATTAGATTTTGGTTATAATTGGTCAACCGGAAGTACCCTCATTTGAAGAATTTAACAGTTTTTCTTCAAAAAACGATGTTAAATATCATTTTTTCACATTTGATGTTATTATAAATATTAAAGAATTATTTATTCTCTATACGATTTGAATGCATTTTATACTTCATATTAAATGGACATAGAGTTAAAAAATTATAAAGAAATTAAATATCATATATATTAGTCAGCTTTGCTATAACTCTGGAAACAGCTGCTACTTTAAGAAAATTCTGATTGAAAGGTGTCAGTGTCAAGTGCAGTTGACAGTATGTTTATGTTATAATTTTACTGGAAATATAAGATCTTTTGTTAGAAACTTTCTGTATTGAATTTGTATAAAATACATACAACTGCCTTAAGGTAATGTACAAGAAATATAATCTTTTGCAAGGAACTTTTTGTATGACATTTATACAAAATACATAGAACTGACGGAAGGTAATGTGCTGGCCACATCAGATTTTTAAATATAATTAAGACTATCGGTGAAAATCCGATGAAAAAATTCCTGTTAATAAGTGAGTTATAGTTCCCCTAAATTTGAAAATATTGATGTGACGTCACAAATATAAGTTTTTATATCAAACTGTTTTCATACTGGACCTAAATGTTATTGAAATATATGTTATTTCTAAATTATATTTATAAAAAATAAATGAATAATATTATACTGTACAAGTCTACATTATATATAATTGGAAATGTATTTAAATTATTAAGTTTAATGCAAAACATTTATATTCAAATAAAAGCTGTTTGAGAATTGCAGTACTGGACTGTTAGCCACGCCTCCGCCGTTTGAACTTCTCTACTTTCATTGGTAGTAGGTAGGATAGGCTCCTTATAATTGGGTATTCATTAAAATATGTATAGGCCGCCTTTGAGTCGCCAATAAAAATAATATGTATGGAATACATATGAGTGACGAGTTGCTATAACAAAAACCCCCTTATTTCCGAAGTATTTCAATTATATCGTTTTATTTCTTTATTAATATTCATTATTAAGCATATATTTTCAATATTTTTTCTAATGTCTCTTAATTCAATTGCGCTGTAGTCCCCTATTGCTCCTGCACATTGACACAGTATTTTAAAACCATTTTTACAATTTCCTTCAAAGAAAAACAATCGAAATTTGACGTTCCGTGCTGCGATGTGCCGCGCATCCATTCGCGCTGACTGCTGTAGCTCAAGTGTTACCAGTGTTGCCAGATGGGAAAAATTCACGTCTGTAGAAGAAAAGCTGAAATGTCTGTAGAAATCTGTAGATGTTAATATAGGCGCGAAATTCAAAATGTTATATTCATTTCACTTTATTAAACCAAATAGACTTCGTCTATACAAATATATGTATAAATTATACAGAAAATGTAAAAAAATATGTTGATATATTTTAAACTAATTTTAAACAATAGGGCGCGAGCAGACACGTGACTTGAGCGACCTTGAAGTGCTTTTAAACAGCTGATTTGTATGCGCGTGTCACTTGATTTTAAACTGCTAAACTGTTATTACTTTACAATTTTCAGGCAGCAAAATCTATGAAATTAAAAATATATACTTTTTAACAGTTCAGAATTAAAACAAGTCAAAACATTGGTCTTGTCAACGTGAGATTGTTCTCGTCAGAGTGACATGCGCACCATGCGCACACATATCAGCTGATCCCAAGCACTTCAAGGTTGCTCGAGTCACGTGTCTGCTCGCGCCCTATAAATAAATAATCACCCCAATTCTGTAACAAAGTTGCTAACTCTTAGCAACACTGCTATAACAAATAACCAATAATAATTGCAAACATTGAAGACAATATGAAAATGACAGGCTTTACATTTGTCTCTATTGGCTAATTTTTTAAGCAATGTTGCTAAGACTCAGCAATTTTCTCACAAGAGGAAATGATTAATTATTGTTATGTATTTACAGTTATTTGATGTTTTCGGTTTCCAGAAACATATGACTTGCACGGTTTGCGTTATTGCGTTTGCAACTTTACATTTTGCGCTGCGAATATACACTGCGCAGTCAGTGAGCGCAATGCGTACACCATATTCACATTGAAGTTTGAAAAACTACGGACTGCTAACTTCATAATTTCAACCGCAAAATGGGTTGTGTCCAACTTCATTTTATTAAAAATAATAAAAAATACATATAATTAAACCTTTATTAAAAATCAATAAAATCTGTAGATTTAACTAGAATATCTGTAGGTCTGTAGACAGACTGCAAAATCTGTAGATCTACAGATATATCTGTAGATCTGGCAACACTGAGTGTTACTAACACAGTGTTAGAGAGCTAGACCAGAGCGCTCGCCTTATCGTTTGACGTGATGCATTGAGCAGGGATAAGCATTTAGACCTGTATCCTCGTGTGGCCTCGCTACGGACCAAAACATACTATTTGTTGACGTTTTATCAAATTGTCAGAAACGTCAAATAAATTAACTTACGTTGTGATAGATTAAGCATTTATTTATTTTTTGTTCAATTCCATGGCTGTCGATATTTTCAACGTCATTTTCGACATTTTCATAATAAATTTCTGTCGTTACAAACCATGTAAAGGTAATTCTGTTTATTTATTTAGATGCAGAATTGTATGCCCTAAAACTTTTATTTGACCCGTTTTTGCTTAAAATAATTAGGCGAGGAGGAAATGCCTTTAAAACAGACACACGTATATGTTATTATAAAAGGCTAAAGATCTAATAAAAATAAATAGCTATCATTCTTTATGCTTGCATAAACAAAAGTTATTTTGATTGAAGATTCTAGTTCTAGATATCGATATTAATTTATGACTGTAAATAATTGGAATTTGAATAATTATTCAAATAATGCTTCACTTGTTTTGTGCTCTAATTATAATTCTAATTACAGTTCCGGGTACTTTTGGCGCTATCTCGTATTAATTTAACTTCAAGAAAAAATGTATTTCAAAACCGGGTGTAGCAATGCGACCTTTTACAAACTCTTCTTTTTTAGCTTTCAGAAGTCCAACTCCTGGCAATTTCCCATTGGGGCGTTCATCTTGTTAAACGTGAACCAACATCTTTGAAGGTCATCGCGTCTATATCCTTACAGGATATAGGGTCCTGTGCGGCCCCTCGTCCTTCAACAGTGACCTTGGAAGGACCACAGGGCAAGGTCACTCTACATACCGCAAGAGCGATGCAGGTTTCGGAAATGGTGACGAAATATCTGGCTGAATTCAGAAAGGTAGGAATTTTTTCTTTTCTTGGGTTTTGTTTGTGAATAAAAGATTTACTAAAATCGGAAAAAGAAATTATTTTCAAAAATTAGAGAGCTGCTGGGGCACTCGTTTGTAAGAGGAAGACTTCCTCTATACGACAGTGGTGCCAACAGGGCCGGACTTAGAGACCCAGGGCCCCTAGGCACCTGACATTTGGGCCCCACCATCTCGAAGCTATTTTGGAAATTTAGTGAATAGAATGCACTAGTACAGAACATATAATTTTTAATCGACTTTAATAAACATCAGAATAATACAGTCTATGTTACTATAGTAGCGTTATTCTATAAAATTTATAGAATCATACGACGAACTGAGCCTGTTCTCTCCTATGTTGGGGTGTATTCTGTAAAAAATATGTTAATTTTAACATGCCTTTAAAAAATTATATTTTAAGATGACTGTTAACAATAAATTCATTTTTTGATATTCTCTACGCGAAAATTTGACACTGCTGTTAAAATCATAAATTTTAACATGCCTGTTAAACACCAGAATGAAGTGATCAACAAGGCAGAAAAAAGGCACGTCTTTGCTAAAGTAATGTAGTTCGTAACCATAACACAAATAAATAAACATGATAAAAAGAGTGAACAACTGTCAGTTTAAGTGTCACTTTGAAATTTTTGAAAACTAATCTGTCATTTTGAAATTTTAGAAAAACGAATGGATATAATGCTTTGGAAAATAAATAAAAATCTGCTGCATAATCATGTCTTATTTTTAGGTTCCATATTAAAAATGAATTACATTGAAATTGTAAATGATTAAGTTATCATTAGGTATGTAAAATTTCTTCTTCTTGATCCTCAGAATTGACAATCCAAAATGTTAAGTTACGTTGGTTTGACGAACAAGACAGGAATAAGCAATTTTAACTGCATTTAATACCTACAATCTACATTATAATAAAGAACTATGTTTTACGATACATCTAAATCGTGCTCTCGGTATACCATTCAAAGTTCACTGTTTGTCGAATTATGTCAATTAAATACTCCTACTAGATATACGACGGGACGGGTGACCGTAAATAAATAAAATACTTCGTAAAACAATTGTATATTTTCTTAAATAACACCTAGATATTTTTTATATTCATCCATGGTATTTTTCTTTCGTTTTCTATGTCATTTTCATTAATTAGAAGTGCAACATATTTAAATGCTGTTATAATTTTATTTTGTGAACAGATGTTAAAATTTTAAAGGCATCGATTTGAATGACGTTAAAATATACAGTTTTAACACCTAATTTTAACACGGGTGTTAAAATATACAGTTTTAACACCTAATTTTAACACGGGTGTTAAAATATTAACATAATTGATAGTTACAGAATAGAAAATATATTTTAACAGCAACTTTATTTTTAACATACTGTTTAAAATTAACAGTTCCCTTACAGAATACACCCCGTTAGGTCTTAAGTACTTCTTTACTCTCTCAGTGACGATAACTTCATCATTCGACGACAAATGAGCTTGCAGGTGCAGACACTCATTTTCCAAGTCCTATCCAATTCGCCGCATAAAAGTTATAAGGTTCCTGGTTCATGGATGTCTTTAGATTCCAAAGGATGTAGTTTCGTAAGAAAGTCAAACTTTTTACTTAACTCCTCATAAACAGATCCGCGTCTCCGTAGTTCTGTAATTAGTCTATCTATAATGACGTTAAAAATGGTAACTCTAAATCTGTCCCTGCCAGAGAGTTCCGCCTCGTTTCCTTTTACTTCGTCATATACATAGCTATTTTTCAATAACTTTCGATTCATAATGATCAAAGGTACTGGGTTTCCTCAAGTGTTCTAGGTATGTTACTAAAGATTGATACAGTTCACCGTTGGTTCCCAGGTCGATGTTAACAGATTGCAGAGATTTGCCTACTTTGTTGAACCTTCCACCGGGCCCCCTAGGCTGGCTGGGCCCCTAGGCCGGGGCCTTGTAGGCCTAGGCATAAATCCGGCACTGGCTACCAACAAAATTTCTCTTGGCCACCAGAGCCTTTGTACCTTTAATTTTAGGACGGCACTAGTATGTATGCAAAATTGAAAGTATACACCAAAGAATTTTTTAGAGAAACATTACAATATGTTGTAACTATTAATGACCCATATCTGCAAAAATATTTTTATACGAATGCAATTTCAACATTTCCTCGATTATATACCGTAATATTATATAATACATTAATATTATTCAATGAACAGTTATGCCATTTTTATTACTTACGGTATTTTGTAAAAAGTTATTAATCGAATATGGTTTTATAATTTGTTTTTTGCACGGTCGAATTTTTTTAATGTTTACTGATTGGTTTTCTCAGACAGTAAGCTTTATTTACAAATTACTAATCGGTAAGTGATGCGAATTCTTAAGATAATTGTAGGTGGTTAAACTATCACACAAAAGCCCAAAAAGCTCCATTCGAATTAAAAATAATGATTGGGACTAGAAATTTTGTCCACATATTCTCGGATCATTCCAACAGGGCCGATGCGTGCGGGTGGGCAGATTATGCCCCGCACAAAGGCGCCTGACCATAAAGGGCTCTATTTTAAGACAGTAAATAATAGTATTTTATTTAAAACTGCTCTCGTAAAGAAAAAAATCATTATACAAACTTTCGAAGTGAGGTGATAGAAGTGAACAATATTGTTTGTTAATTTGTTAGCTTTAGAGCTATAATGGGCCCGTCCAACTATTTAAATTTTTTTATACGTTATTAAGAATTTGAAAATAAAGATTCCCTCTTTTTTGTTTTCTTGAAATTTTGCTTAAAATGGGTATAAGTGGAGAGAACCGACATACGTTACCGTTAATATGGCAATATACGATAATTGTTAAAACAATATAAATAAGTTTTTGTTACTAACTGTGATGAAATTTTTAAAAAAAATTGTAATAAAGTAAGCCAGAAAATTATTCTATCATTTCAAAAAATATATTTGTGTGACTTACATAATTACGCATTGATTTGTGTTAAATGGTGATTTATTCAAATCTTCAATAATATTATGCATAAATAAAAATCAGGTATGTAAAATTAATAATTTCGATCTTCTTTAATATAATATTGAAGTTTTATTATAGGGCGCGAGCAGACACGTGACTCGAGCGACCTTGACTTGCTTGTGATCAGCTGATTTGTGTGCACATGTCATTTTGACAAGAACAATGCTTTGACTTATTTTGATTTTTAATTGCTAAAATGTTATTTTTTATTACATGTGTTTTACTGCCGAAAAATTGTAAAATATTAACATTTTAGCAATTCAAAATCAAAATAAGTCAAAATATTGGTCTTGTCAAATTGACAATGTTCTTGTCAAAATGACATGCGCACACAAATCAGCTGATCAGTAGCAAGTCAAGGTCGCTCGAGTCACGTGTCTGCTCGTGCCCTATACTCGCCAATCATCACCTGTCGTTATTATGATTAAAATAGTTGGTACTTAAGCTATATTTGTTTTTATAATTAATCACAATGACAGTATTGATAACAATAATCAAAACATAGTTGAAAATAAAAAGTAATCCAACATTTACATTCGTATTTCCTATTTCCTAACTGATTACAACAATGAAAAGTATTGAGGGTACAACAATTAAAACATAAATTATAATAAAAATTTATTAAATAAGTAGCTTCTTTTGAACTTAAAAATAAATTACTCCGATATATTTAATATATGTATGTTAAGAGTATTTTTATACTTAATCACGTATTTATTAGCATATATATATATATATATATATATATATATATATATATATATATATATATATATATATATATATATATATAATGGCCGTCCAAGTCTATGGCTTTTTAGAAATTACATGTTGTATATGAATTTTGAATATAAATAAATGAAAACGAGATAAAAATTGTTATATATTTTGTATTTATATACCGGTAATAACGCAATTAAAATTTTTGTGAAAAATGGTTGCCGTTTTGTGACGTCAGCGTCACTACAGTCGTCCTCTGTACAAATGTCACTATAGTGTGGACCATATATATATATATATATATATATATATATATATATATATATATATATATATATATATATATATATGTATATATATATATATATATATATATATATATATATATATATATATATATATATATATATATATATATATATATACATATACAACATGTAATTTCTAAAAAGCCATAGACTTGGACGGCCATTATATATATATATATATATATATATATATATATATATATATATATATATATATATATATTATATATGTATAAAATGTGCTAAAACCCAATGTTATTTAAATGGGAAAATTTAAATGCATTTAAGCACAATCAAATATTAATATTAAGCACAATTTTTATTGATTTGTAACAATTTTGGGGGGCGCCCGGTTAAAATTCGACTTGCCCCCTTTAAAGACCCTAATATGTATACCAATATTTGGAAATATATTTTAATTGGTCAAAGTTTAAAATTGAAAAAAAAACTTATTCAATCTAATAAAAATTATATAACTGGACCTAGGCGCCAAAAAAATCTCGAACGTGTTTTGCATAATCCTATAAACCAAGTGTCATCTTCTTTATTACCATCTCTATCCATTCGACCTAGTTTAACAGTTACTGTCCATATTACACATGGCTGACCATGAGTAGGTCATCTTGACTATCAGAGCTGTACGATTCTCTTCGTAGTCAGTCAGTCAAACCTTGACCGCCGATACGAACGCTTCAACAGTGACATATTGATTACAACAATGATTTAGTTTACCTGGTGATCAATAAATAACTAAAGTTGTTTTTAAATAAAAACTGCTGTTAGTTAAAAATGAGTTCTGTTCAAAATTATTCCGTACGAAGAAGTACTTCTTTAGATTCTCTCGCGAATTCTAACGACAGTAGTAGTGTATCCTCAGAGTCGGAAAATGAGTCAAAAAGTTCATTTGTGGTCAAATGTGAAGTTTATGAAACGCAAGAAGATAACAATGATGTTAGTGTTAAATCTTGGAATAAATCAAGTGACGAAAATGAAAATTATGATTTTCTTCCGAAAAATGTGGATAAAAAAGTTGAACGGATGGAAACAATACCGGAAGAAAGCCCGGAACCCAAAGTTTCCGTTAAGGAGATTTTGGCGCGCTTTGAAAATTTGAAGGATAGTAAAAAACAATCGAAACAACCTCAAAATCCACAACCGGTACAACAAGCACAACAAGAGGTAATTTAAATATTTAAATAATCAACATAGTTCGAATTATTATGAGTTTAGGGTCGTATACCCATTATTAGGTATGGAAATTGCGTGGCGAATCAATGTCAAAATTTAAACAAAAATTATTTCCCTTTTTTAATAGCACAGAATTTAACCCTGTGGTGCTTTTTCCACGACAGCTTTGAGGGATAATTAGAAGCACTTTAGCACACCCAATAATGGGTATTGGGTAATGAGCAGTGAAGATATATTCATTTATAACAATAAGTTACTATTTGTTGTTATTAGATGTTTTGAATGGCCACTAGAAGCTGATATGGAGAATGCACTACAAAAATTATTTTTGAATGATTTAAATATTTATCAAATCAAACAGTTTTTACTAATTTCTAAGAAGAAAGAAAACAAAAATATAAACAAAAAAATATTTGTTTATTTTATATAATACAACTATTATTGCTGTGTCGTAATGCATGAACAACCAATGTCAATTTTTGATCAGACTGACATTGGTTGTGTTGGTTAATCGGCATAAAACACTATGACCTTTAAAATAAACAACTGATTAATATAGTGATTAGCGAAATTTTGACTAGCATTATTATTTCTCTGTTAATTGTTTATAGATTATTTTAGTAAAAAAATCACTTCAAATACCTAAAATACATATATTTTATGTCTCACTAAAGTATTTCTAGGATACGGTGTATATAAACATCTATAACAACCGGGGCATTATATGAGGGCATAATAGTTCATTATGCCCTCATTATAATCCGATCATGGTTTATGGATTTTGAATTAGAAATAATATGAACGGTATATAATGAAAATTATTTTCTTTTTAATTAAAATTTATTACAATATTAATAAGGACTGATTACAACAATTAATACATTAATTGATTACAACAATTAATATAATAACAAAACAGCTTTGAAAGCACAACACAGAAATCATTTTTAATTTAATTATAATACTTAAAATTGATTATGAAAAGGGCCTTAAAAGCAATTTATTTCACAACACATGTAAATAGTAAGTACGTCGAATTGCAGACTACAATGTTTCGAATTGATTTTTGACGGATAACGAATCACTAATTTTTTGGGGACGATATTTATCCACGTTTGAATTCATTTTTGATATTATTTACCGTCACATGTGACACATCCAAAGCAAACTCTCTAAAATGTAATTATATTCAGAAATAAGTGCATAAGAAATAAAAATCTGAGATCTGTCATGTGAAAACGATCTTCAAAATATAATACTTACATCTTCTACAGACAAGAATGGAATAATTAGGGGAACATTTATGCGTTTGTCTTCCTTAAAGTATGCAGAAGCATTCAAAATAATTTCTTTACACCGTTTCGATAAAATATCATCCGAAATTCACCCATTCCATCATCTCCAACGATATAAAACGTTGATGTTATAAAAATAAATAAATGTTGATAATAAACAAAACAATTAAACAACATCCTTAACAACGCCAAAACTTAAGCATTATTGTAATCAAAATTATTATAAACGAAAACTTATTTCACATATTCTAGTGAGACATAAAATCTTGTATGCACCACGAGCGTTACTAGATGATAATGCCCATCGGACGACATGTAGCCCTCGGGCCAAAGGCCCTAGGGCTAGATCCTCGCCCTCCTGGCATTATCATCATCGTTGGTACATAAAATACTATTACAATTATTGCATTATAACATCTGTATTTGGTAATATTATTGATGTTTTTCTTTTCATTCGGCAAATACAGTCGTATTGACATCATTATTGACAGTTATACAAAAAATATTTGACAGCGATAAATCGTTGCTAGTCATTTATTCGCTAATCACACTTAATCAGTTATTTCTAGACGATTACCCATCCATATGCTAACTGTTTTCACACTTGCTTGACACAAAATAACGGTATTGGCTGTTTTTTTATTGGTTACAATAATATAAATATATTGCAACAATCAAATCATTGATTACAACAATCAATATATTTTAATGCTGTAATATCCGCTAATTTCAGAGTTGATCGTACTGCATTCTTTTCACTTATAGCCGTTAAGGTAAAGAACTGAAGAAATTGATTCTAACAGGTTTTCTACCACAAAGAATTTACTTTAGTTTCTCTTAAAAAGTTGATTTCGATTTACTGATTTTTGCTATTTACTTTTACTGTTATAACAATTAAAATTGGTTGCTTTCATATTTTACACAACAGTAACCATGGCCTGCTAGGAAATTGTTTACATTTTAAATAAATTTTTAAAAGAAATGTACATGAATTTATTTCAAAATTTACATTTCGAAAGTCTTGTAATAAAGAAACAGTAATAATTATTATTAATTTTAAACTTGACATGCAAGAGAAATAGAACATACTATACTTAACAATATGTAATAAATTCAATAGTTTTGTTGCATTTGATATACAGGGTGTCTATAACAAACAAAGTTCATTTGATGTCCACCATTGCTATGTCGTAGCTACGAGGTTCATTAAATTAGCAAATTTAATTTTACAAAACTATTTTAATGGGCATAAGTAATTTCAACCAGTGGTTTGCAAATTGTGTATATTTTTACAGGATCACAATGATTTAATGATTTAATAACATCCTAGTAAAAAATCTGATGTGGCCAGCACATTACCTTCCGTCAGTTGTATGTATTTTGAACAAATTTCATACAGAAAGTTACTTGCTACAGATTCCATTTCTTGTACATTACCTTCCGGCAGTTGCATATATCTTATGCAAATTCTACACAGAAAATTTATGGCAAAAGATCCTATATTTCCAGTAAAATTATAAGACAAACACACTATGTCAATTTCACTTGACACTGACATCTGTCAATCAGAATTTTTTTAATATAGTAGCTGTTTCCATAGCTTTGGCTACTTTATGAAATTTCTTTATAATTTTTACCTTCCGTCACATTTAGGTAAGGAAGGTATTGTCTTTGGTCAAAAAAATCGGTGGTGAGTTTTTGATGAATAAGCACGTTTTAGGGTCCCTACAATACGATTTTATTATTTTTACGATGATGTCTATATGTGTGTGCGTGTGTGTGTGTGTGTGTGTGTGTGTGTGTGTGTGTGTGTGTGTGTGTGTGTGTGTGTTTGTGTGTGTGTTTGTGTGTGTGTGTGTGTGTATGTGTGTGTGTGTGTGTGTGTGTAACAAAATTTTCGTCTACGATAACGTCAATACATCTATGTGAAGAGCTGATTAGATTTTGGTTACAATTGGTCAACCGGAAGTACCATCATTTGAAGATTTTTACAGTTTTTCTTGAAAAAACTATGTTAAATATATTTTTTTCACATTTGATGTTATTATAAATATTAAAGAATATTTTATTCTCTATGTGATTTGAATGCATTTTATATTTCATATTAAATGGATATAGAGTTAAAAAATTATAAAGAAATTAAATATCATATATTAGCTAGCTATGCTATAACTCTGGAAACAGCTGATATATATATATATATGTTATAATTTTATTGGAAATATAGGATCTTTTGCTTTCTGTATGATATTTATACAAAATACATAGAACTGACGGAAGGTAATGTGCTGGCCACAACAGATTTTTTAACTCTATATCCGTTTAATATTAAATATAAAATGCACTCAAGTCGTATAGAGAATAAAATATTCTTTAATATTTATAATAAAATGTTATTTATCATTGTTTTTTCAAGAAAAACTGTTAAAATCTTCAAATGTGGATACTTCCGGTTGACCAATTGTAACGAAAATCTAATCAGCTCTTCATATGGATGTAAAGAAAAGAAATACTCAAAAATTATAATTTTTGGAGAGGTGGTATTGAAAAAATCGTCACACATACATACATACATCATCGTAAAAATAGTAAAATCGTATTTTAGGGACCCTAAAACGTGCTTATTTATTATAATCTTATCATCGAATTTTTTGACCAAAGACAATACCTTCCTTACCTAAAGGTGACGGAAGGTAAAAATATATTTGTGCCCTGGGCCTTTTTCCTTTATCCGCAGCTGAATGCTCGATATAAAAAAATATATTTTCTCAAATTTTGCATCGTTTAGCAGTTCAAGAACACGTGTATGTCTTCTAGAAATCTTTGTAAACATCTAACAATTATTTCTAATTACCACACCGTGCTGAGTTTATATTGTGTCACGTTTTGATTCTCTGATAAAGTAATAAAGAAAAACGCAGCATATAATAAGTTAATGTGAAATCTTTGTTAAGAAAATTATGTGTTGTAGTGTTCGTTAGTTACGCGTATGAACAAATAATCTATGAAGTTCAAATTAATAGCATGCTCCATATATTTTGTATTATGTGAGGTATTAGCTTGAAAAAATAAAATTTGTTGTAATAAATAACAATTAAACATGACAAGATTTTCTTTTTAAATACTGAATTGTTTCATTTATTACAATAGTATAATAATAACAATTAAATATAGTTTTACAAGATTCCAAAACAAAATATATTTATTATTGACATATTGAATTATGTATTAGAACGTTTTTATATAGCAGCCCTAATATTTCCAGAACATTCTACCTCATAATAATATTAAATACATAAGGTTATCTCCCCCTGTTTTATTTACACTGCTTCCTCCTTACGTCGCCATAGCGTTTCCTTGGGATCCCTACCCTAGAGCATACCCAAGTAAAAAAATCTGATGTGGCCAGCACATTACCTTCCGTCAGTTCTATGTATTTTGTACAAATTTCGTACAGACAGTTTCTTGTAAAAGATTATATTTCTTGTACATTACCTGCCGCCAGTTGTATGTGTTTTATACAAATTCCATACAGAAAGTTCCTATATTTCCAGTAACATTATAATACAAACATACTCTGTCAATTGCACTTGACACTGACATCTTTCAATCAGAATTTTCTTAATATAGTAGCTGTTTCCATACTTATAGCATAGCTGGCTAATTTATGAAATTTCTTTATAATTTTTAACTCTATATCCATTTAATATGAAGTATAAAATGCAGTCAAATCTTATAGAGAATAAAATATTCTTTAATATTTTTAATAACATTAAATGTGAAAAAATGTTATTTATCATTGTGTTTTCAAGAAAAATTGTTGAAATCTTCAAACGTGGGTACTTCCGGTTGACCAATTATAACCAAAATCTAATCAGTTCTTCATATGGATGTATCGAAGAGAAATACGAAAGAATTATAACTTTTGGAATTCTTGTATTAGAGTTATCGCAGAGCAAACTTTTGTCACACACACACACACACACACACACACACACACACACACACACACACACGCGCACACACACACACACACAACACACACACACACACACACACACACACACACACACACACACACACACACACACACACACACACACACACAAACGCATACACACACACGCATACACACACACGCATACACACACACACGCATACATACACGCATACATACATACATACATACATACATACATACATACATACATACATACACACACACATACAGACATCATCCTAAAAATAGTAAAATCGGATTCTAGGGACCCTAAAATGTGTTCATTAATTAAAAACTCATCACCAATTTTTTGACAAAACACAATACCTTCCTTACCTAAAGGAGACGGAAGGTAAAAATGACTTGAAATCGATGTCACTTTTTACGTCACGTACAGTAATTTTTTTAAAGAGAACAGCGTGGAGCGACGTCATTTACGACGTTAAATAGATGTCGTATTTATTCCGAAAATAAGGTCGTAATGTATTAGAATAATATAAAAAACGTGTGTCTATACACGTGTATGTTTATTATTATACAAAATTAGCCAAGACGTTCCCTTCAAAAAACAACCAATGTACTAGGACTAAATTTGTTTTTGGTGAATCTCTATGGGACCAAGGTTTTTATTTTGTAGAAACACTGAAACTTTATGTAATAATTTGTGACTATTTCTTGAGAGAATCAATTTTACCAAATTGTTAGGCATTTGGGGATCCTTGTCAGAGCTCTTCAAATTTAAAGTGCTTTTTTAAATATACAAACAGTTATCCATTCTCCATCATAATAATTACCTACGTATAAGATTTATCAGACTTCCTATTGCGTCTATCCTGGCTTTCGTT
Organism: Harpalus rubripes; assembly: GCA_963082715.1. Taxonomy (NCBI): domain Eukaryota; kingdom Metazoa; phylum Arthropoda; class Insecta; order Coleoptera; family Carabidae; genus Harpalus; species Harpalus rubripes. The sequence goes on from OY720462.1 coordinate 1,387,735, forward strand.
TCTAACTTCAAGGTCTTTTTCAGCACCAACAGAAACCTCCAGTCATCAAGGTACCTCCACCGGCTGTGGTACCTCCAGGTCAAGCCGTGGAGAAAATGGAACCTCCATTGGGTTCGCCAGTACACCTGGAGAAACATCGCGAACGGACGACGTCTCCGACGGAACCTGAAGTACCTAGTGCTAGTAGCCCTACACCACCAAGTGGGAGGTATTCGATGATGCAGTTTGCCATGAGTCATTTTAGACAGAACACTGAGTAAGTAGGAACTGATTTTGTAAAGTTGAAATATGTAAAATTGGTTTATATCAAAATGTAAATAACGTGTCCCAAAAGTTTTGTCACAAAATACGGGTTGGTTTGCAAACAAAAGTAATTCAATGATTTGTCATTTTAATGACAGTTCAGTTACCGAAATCGATTGCGTTGTAATGGTTTATAAATTAGATCTTAGAAAAAGCGTTTATAATTTAGTTGGGCAGATGCCTAAAGTTCAAATAGTCCGACTTTTTGAAAATTAAAATGTGTCGCGGAAAACCATATATCGTGCGATAGCAGAATGTGAGCAAGGTATACCATGCGTAAATCTTCCGAAAAGTGGAAGACCTAATGTGTTAACTGAACATAGTGCAAATCAGTTAGTCGAAAGTGCCAAGAATAAAATTGGACAGTCATTGACAAGACTTTCATGGCATTACGGTGTTTCCAAGAATACAATATACAGAGAACTCAAGAGAGAAGGTATAGAATATCGCAAAAGAAAGAAATGTCCTAAATATACGCCAAATCAGTTAGCTAGAATACCAAGATGTTGCCGTGTTTTAAGACGCAATCATTTTGCAAATAATAAAATCATCGTCATAGATGATGAAAAGTACTTTACTCTAAGTAATTCCGAAATTAAATGAAACGACGGTATTTACACGGACAATGTAGAAGAATGTCCAGACGATATAAAATACAAGCCAAAGGCCAAATTTGCTGATAAAGTTTTAGTTTGGTGCGCGATATCAATTGGTGGGATTTCCAGACCTTATATAAGGCGAGTTAGAGGCGAAGCTGTGGACAGTCAAAGTTATATTAACAATTGCTTAACAAAATTAATTAATTTTATCCACCAGAATCATGCTCAAGATGATATTATGTTTTGGCCGGACTTGGCTTCCTGTCATTATGCACGCGAAACTCAAAATTGGCTGAATGCTCACAACATACCTTTTGTGCCAAAAAAACGACAACCCCCCCAAATTTACCGCAGGCTCGGCCAATTGAAGATTTCTGGGTCATCTTGTCTCGAAAAGTGTATGATGGAGGTTGAGAAGCCGAAAACTAGCAACAATTAAGACGGCGGATTTTTAGAAAAATTCGAGAGATTGATATTGCAACGGTCCAAGGCTTGATGCGAGATGTGTCCAGAAGACTGCGTATTGTTGAAGATTATGGACCTTTACATTTAATTTAAAATAAAAATTTTGTTTATAAAGCTGTTAATTATATCTGTTCTGAAAAATTGCCGTAAAACCATTATTACTTTTTAAAATGTTTTAAACAAATTGGTGACTAAACTTTTGAGACATACGTTACCATGGGCGCCCGCAGAATTTTTTACAAGGTGGGTCGAAATTTTTGTTGTAAGAAAAAAATGCGCCACAGGCGAATTTTTCATAATTTTCAAGGTCAAACGTGTTTTAATGCAAAGTAAGATAATATAGAGTTCTTTACAATGAAGCAAATTTAACAAATTCTTAAAAAATTAAAATCAATATTTTATGACGAAAATGCGTATGTACGCTCTAAAAGCGTAGAATTGCCCCTTCTACTAGGCTTTATGATGCGAGATGCGAGCATAAGCAATAACTACAGAAACAGACAATCTGAAAATACAATGTTGCATTAAATTAAAATATATTACTGAGTAACAATATAATTATTCTATTGAACTGCTCAAAATAAAATGTATAATAATTAAATGTTAATTAAATCGCGCTCCTCACAAAATACGGCAACCCTAATCATACGTAGGTACTTTTAATATAAATAAATATACAATGTCTATTCATTATTTACTTTTCTATTTCTTTATTCCTTATTCATTCCATATTAAAGAAAATACAACACCGAAGATAATGTAATATAATAACAGTACATAACATAATTTACTCATTCTGACACTTCAGCTATTTCGTACTTAGTAATAGATAGTATGTAATAAATTTTTGATTAAAATATAAGAAAATATTACCAATAATTATTAAAAAATACAATGATACATTGAAATGAGATTTTATTTTTAAAAATGGATACAGTTCAAAAATGAAAGGGGGGTCAGTCGACCCTTTCGACCCCCCCTGTGGGCGCCTATGTACGTTACTATAGGGCGCGAGCAGACACGTGACTCGAGGGACCTTGACGTTCTTAGAATCAGCTGATTTGTGTGCGCATGTCATTTTGACAAGAACAATGTCACGTTGACAAGAGCAATGTTTTGACTTATTTTGATTTTTAACTGCTAAAATGTTATTATTTTTAATTTCATGTGTTTTACTGTCAAATTCACATTGTTCTTGTCAAAATGACATGCGCACACAAATCAGCTGATTAAAAGCACTTCAAGGTCGCTCGAGTCACGTGTCTGCTCGCGCCCTATACTAGGCTCAGCGGAGAGAGAACAGCCAACTAATTTTCAATTTTCGTGTCTAGCTGATAAAATAATAAAAAGCAATTATCCGAAAAATGTAACTTTTGAAATTACAACACATGCAAACTGCCTTTTATTTCAAATTACTTCAGTTCTCACAGAATGTAAAACAATTGCAACAAATTTTATGCAACTGTATTGTACAAAAGTAAAATCCTATTTTTTGCGCACTGTTGCATAAAAAAATTAACATATATCATAGTCTTAATTGAGAGTAACTCACATTGAAGTAAAGTTAGAAAGCAAAACGCTGCTTTTCTTCCAGAATTACAACACTGATCTTTATTGTTTGCCTGAGAACAAACTCCAAGATCTTTTTCTCAAAATATCACTCTCTATGTGTTTCTGTTTCAGACTAGAAGTGTTGAAGATGGACTCTTCTCTTAAGAGCAAAGAAAAAAGAAAAGAATGGACCTGGAAGCAGCAGACAGATCTCGTCAAATGGCAGGGAGGACCGTTGGAGGGTCCATTGTTGCGTTTAGAAGACCCGGAGTTAGGGCCATTGGCAATGGAGTGTTTTGAATGTATTTTAAAGTATTGTGGAGACCTGCCTTTAGATCCGGATATGAGTGAAGTGAAGTGTGTTTATACTGTGCTTATGGTGAGTCAATATTCCTTTTTTATTTATTTTATGGGTATGGGATATGAAATTAGTTTCATCTTTGGCTTTGTTTTTTTAGACGCGTTATTTAAAAATATTTTTATGGCACTTAGATCTCTTTGAGTTGAAAATTTAAATGCTAAAGTTATAGAACAATACTGAAGAAAGTTCTATTCAAGCTTTATAATAATTGCTTTCACTTTTTATACATTGTTTCGTAGATGAATTCATTAATTATATTTTATATTTTAATAACGTATATGTAACAAAAAAATGTGTATTTTTGACTTACTTTTCGATGTCCTGAAGTCTTGACTATCCTCTTCGTAATATTCAGGGTCCTGAAAGCTCCTACAAGTATTTAAAGTTCGCGTGTTCACTTCTCAAACTTACATATATACTCACAAAAATTTATATATACTTTACATAAAGTTCATATCTAGTCCGACCACTGTAATACTATAAAACATAAATATACTTATATATTTAGTAAATACACATCATAAAAAATATATAAAGTTCTTTGTAAACAATATTTCATTTCAATAAAATGTACATATAACTACTACAATTCAACCCAAATCATAGACTGACAAATGATTTTTAAGCGTCACTTAATAAATCATTTTGAACAAGTTAAAACAACGTGCCCGTATACTTGTATTTTATTTAATGAGGATATATTTTTATTCACAATAGGAAATTTTGGCTAAATATAGCTCAATTTTTTTGCCAATATTTCGGTACAAATAAAAGGTCCATACACATTTTTTACCTTCCGCCACCTTTAGCTAAGGAAGGTATTGTCTTTGGTCAAAAAATTCGACGATGAGTTTTTAATGAATAAACACGTTTTATGGTCCCTAGAATACGAATTTTACGATGATGTCTGTATGTATGTATGTATTGTCTTTGATCAAAAAATTCTGTGGTGAGTTTTTAATGAATAAGCACGTTTTAGGGTCCCTATAATACGATTTTACTATTTCTACGATGATGTCTGTATGTGTGTGTGTGTGTGTGTGTGTGCGTGCGTGCGTGCGTGCGTGCGTGCGTGCGTGCGTGTGTGTGTGTGTGTGTGTGTGTGTGTGTGTGTGTGTGCGTGCGTGCGTGCGTGCGTGTGTGTGTTTGTGTGTGTGTGTGTGTGTGTGTGTGTGTGTGTGTGTGTGTGTGTGTGTGTGTGTGGGTGTGTGTCAGTGTGTGACAAAATTTCTAATGCGATAACTCTAATACTACAATTCAAAAAATTATAATTCTTTCGTATTCCTCTTCGTTACATCCATGTGAAGAGCTGATTCGATTTTGGGTATAATTGGTTAACCGGAAGTACCCTCATCTGAAGATTTTAACAGTTTTTCTTGAAAAAACGCTGTTATATATCATTTTCTTACATTTAATGTTATTATATTATATATAATTAATTAAAGAATATTTTATTCTCTATACGATTTGATGACATTTTATACTTCATATTTAATGAGTATTGAGTTAAAAAATTATAAAGAAATTAAATTTCATTAAGCAGCCAGCTATGCAATAACACTAGAAACAGCTAATACGTCAGTCCTAACTGTAAATCCTAACTATAATGACAATTAAAGGTTATATCTCATTGATTTATTTTGAAAATTATTTATTTCAAAAGAGGATGATTGTGAATAAAATAGTATAGGGCGCGAGCAGACACGTGACTCGAGCATCCTTGACGTGCTAGGAATCAGCTGATTTGTGTGCGCTTGTCATTTTGACAAGAATAATGTCACTTTGACAAGACCAATGTTTTGACTTATTATTTTTAATATCATGTGTTTTACTTCCTGAAAATTGTACATTAATAACATTTTAGCAGTGCAAAATCAAAATAAGTCAAAATATTTGTCTTGTCAAAGTGACACTGTTCTTGTCTAAATGACATGCGCACACAAATCAGCTGATTTCAACTACGTCAAGGACGTCCGAGTCACGTGTCTGCTCGCGCCCTATACATACCTCGGTGAGAGTTTCATCACAGCCTCACGCTGTATCTCACCTCGAGGCTTCGCCTCGGTAATGTACGGAAGCACTCGGGTGTGATGAAACATATCCCACCTCGGCGCAGCGGTTGTAATATATTAGGACATGGCTAGAGTCCCGATTGTGGGACAGCGTTCAAAAAATTAAAATCCCGAAAAGATGTGGCGGACCAATTAAATTACGATGAGGTATGGTTTAATATAACGCGGGATCGTTGTTTAATACCTTACTTAGCTTGGCATATTTCTCTTCAATATACTATTACTGTAGGAAGAAGACATTTATCATATAAAATTCAAACATTCAAAATGACCTAAGTGCCAAAAATATAAAACTTTAAAATAAGTATGGAGAAAATCTATTAAATAATTAAAAGGAAAAACACTAATGCATCGCATCTAATAATGAAGCCAATATTATTTTCAGCATTGTCACAAACACCTTCCACTACGAGACGAAGTTTACTGCCAATTAATGAAACAAACAACATCCAACAAATCCGATGCACCAGAATCCTGCCAGCGTGCTTGGCGCCTTTTGTCCATCATGGCCGCCTACTTCGCATGCTCCGAGACCCTGAAACCCTTCCTTACAGAACACCTATCGTCCGCTGCGTCAGACCGTCGCAGAGTTTGCCACGGTACTGCTGCAGTGTGCCTAGCAAACCTGCGCAAAACCCAAAGATGCGGCGGTCGAAAGAACGTCCCGAGTGTTGAAGAGGTGACTGCTGTTAGCGCTGGCAGAAGCGCAAGAAGACAGATTTATAGATTACCGGGAGGGGCCGAAAGAGTCGTTAATACTAGATGTAGTACTGTGGTTGCTGATGTTATTGCAGAGTTATGCAGCATTATTGGAGTTACTAGCGAAGCGGAACAACAAGAATTTAGCTTGTACTGTATAGTACAAGGAGATGCTTTTACAATGCCTTTAGCTGCAGATGAATATATCTTAGATGTAACAACAGAGCTACATAAAGCTTCACAACCGTTTTATTTGATTTTCTGCCGATCTGTCTGGTACCACCCATTACGGCACGACGCCAGCCCTTTATACACCGAAGTACTGTTTAACCAAGTTGCCCCCGATTACCTTGAAGGCCTTTTATTAAAACTAGGAGGCCCAGGTCTTCCTCCAAGCGTAGTACGAGACATGTCTCTCATTGCCGCATTGCTGCACAGAGCAGCAGACTTATCCCACGTTCCAAGCTTAAAAGAAGTCAAATTCCTACTACCAAAACCAGTTTTGGGTATCCGCGAACCTAGGCCCCCCCAATGGTTGGCCCTAGTCCAAACAGCGTGGGGTCAAGCGGCCGGTTTACAAACATCAAGAGCCAAACATCGCGTATTACAAGTCCTATCAAATTGGCCCCTATTTGGTTCTAGTTTCTTCGCAGTCAAACGCGTTCTAGGGGAGATAGAATCCTGGCAAGAACATATTCTAGCGCTGAATAGAAACGGAGTACACTTTCTCGATTTGAATTCACATGAAACGTTGCAACATTGGCCTTTTGCAGAGGTTATTTCCACAAGAAAAGTACGATCGGAAGATGGGGCCTTATTTTTGGACATGAAGTGTGGGAATTTGTTACAACAACGGGTTACAAGGTTGCAGACAGAACAGGCACATGAAATATCAAGATTAGTAAGACAGTATATTACATTAGAACAAGCTAATATACAAAGAAATCCGAGCCAGTAGGAAATACGAGTATACGCTTAAGAAGATCTTTGAAGAAACAAGATAATGGTGGGTTTCACAGTTCGTTTAATTTGGATCCTTAAAGATTTGGGCACCTATATCAAAGAACCTTATTGTCTATGTGTGTCGAAGTGCACTCAATTGTAATAAATAAATGTACACTCCATTGCAAAAATTAAACTTTCCTTAATTGATTTTTGAAAATTAACCTAAAATGTAGGTACATGTTAAACGTCATGAACAGTTTTCGAGATATCTAAAAAAATTAGTGGCGGTTCAATGACCCCCCAAAATTATCAAGGCAGAAAAGAAAAAGCAAAAGAATAAAAATAATAAAATATGTTGAATTTAATAATTTTTAATATAAGGCGATTTCGGGCGCCAACCGTTCACTTGCGTTCAGGTACGTTCACACATTCGGGCGCTAGGAACAACAATACCCGGTATGCTTGGATCAGTGCTCACAGCTGAACGGGTTTGCGAGTCGGGTCAGCTCTCTGTTCACTATTTCTATCTCTTTTTATGTCTTTTTTTGAAATGTCAAAAGTCAAAATAGTCGGAGTCGTGGTCTTATGTCAAACAGAGTGACATTATTTTCGTTGACTCTTTTTTGGGCAAATATGGAAAAAACTATCTTTCTCCGTTAATGCATTTTAATTGCCAGGCACTATTTTTGACAGTTTTAAATGTCGCAGAATATACATAACCACCAAACACGGTGTCAACAAGTGAACCAACGATTTTTGGCGCTACCATTAACCATATCATACCGTAACTAACCGTAAGTAATCCGAAGAAGTGAACGGGTATGTCGCCCGAAATCGCCTATAGTCAATCCATCGTGTCGTTAGCGCTTGTTGTACACGACACCAATGTGTTGAAAGCAAGACAATGAATGTCGCGAGTGCACATGTGCACATGCTACTTGGGTCACATCAAAGATGTGACCACGTTGTGTTATATGCTACATGCACTATGGGATTAAAGTATGGATTATTTAAAAAAATGTGATGTGGACACCACACGATTCCTTGTACGCAAGACTAATATGAAGTATAGACCCAATTATAAAATTGCACGTATTTGACGTAATTTAACAACATCTATTTTTTATTTTTTTGTTATTTTTTGTCCTAATCCATAGCAAGCTTCATTACAAAAACCAAAAAGTATATGTTTTAAATTTACATATCTCGCTTATACAAAGTGCTAATTTAATAATACTTGATGTGCTAGACGCAGAATTTAATTCTCTAAAACTATTATTTGAAGCATTTATTTCTAAAATCAAAATGAAACCATTTTATTCAACTGTTAACAACTTCAGGTAATATATCACTTCCGGTTAGCCTGTTTTAACCAAAATCTACTGTTATTCCACATAAAAGTCTTATATACCAAATTTAAAAAGTTTTGGATTATATTTTAAAATAGTTTTTCATTAAAATCTATTATAGGCTTCAAATAAAGTACCATTTCTGGAAATTATGTAATGACCAAAAAGGGAGGTGCACAACTAGATGTTATAGCAGTCCTAATACAAAATTTCAACTTTCTACGGCTTACCGTTTTTGAGTTATGCGAGATACATACGTACGTACAGACGTCACGACGAAATTAGTCAGAATGGATTCAGGGATGTTTAAAGATTTAAAAATATCAACGAAAAATTGTAAACTGAAAAATGAAATGTAGATATTTTGATTATTTATTATTATATTTTCAGCTCGATTTTCTCAATTTTTTTGTTATGCAACCTTATGATGTATTTGCATGATCATAAAATTAAAAACAAATGAAAGTCGGAAGGTGAATCGCACATATTAATATGTATTTTTAAAAACTAAAATCGACGTGTTTGCGTGTTTATAAAAAAAATCAGTTGACCGTGTCTTAAAGGTGTACATAGGAGATTAACATGGGAAATCAGTTTTTTGCAATTTCCTGCTCGCCTAATTATTTTAAGCAAAAAAGTGTCAAATAAAAGTTTTAGGGCATAAAATTCTGCATCTAAATCAATAAATAGAATTACATTTACATGTTTTGTAACGACAGAAATTAATTATGAAAATGTCGAAAATTACGTTGACAATGTCGACAGCCATGGAATTGAACAAAAAATAAATAAATGCTTGACGTTTTATCTGTCACAACATAAGTTAACTTATTTGACGTTTCTGACAATTTGATAAAACGTCAAGCATTTATTTATTTTTTGTTCAATTCCTTGGCTGTCGATATTTTCAACGTAATTTTCGACATTTTCATAATTAATTTCTGTCGTTACAAAACATGTAAAGGTAATTATATTTATTGATTTAGATGCAGAATTTTATGCCCTAAAACTTTTATTTGACACGTTTTTGCTTAAAATAATTAGGCGTTACAAAGCATGTAAAGGTAATTCTGTCCACAAAATCTTCAACTCACGATCCGCCACTGTGTTCTGTGTTTAGGGTGCATTGCAATGCAGCTTGGAGATCTTTAAGGCGCTGTAGCTTGGAGTGTACGCATTTTAAGGTTACCTAAATAGGGTTCCCAAATTTTGTCGCTATATTTTTAAAGATATCAAATAAAAAATTGTTTTCTGTAACAGCAAAAATTGATGTTTTTATAGGGTGCATCTTAAATGAATAATTATTTTCATCAATTATGTATTTATTGTAACAAACTCAAATAATTTCTTATCAATCCACAATATTTTTTTTATATATGTAAAATACAGTACCATTCATGTTATATATTATTATGTGAATTTTATATTTGTTATGGCTACAACAAAAATTACAAAATTTATTATAAATATTGAAATTTTGTAATATTTTCGTGGCCCAGTTGTGAATACGACTGTATGGGTGGTGTACGTACAATTTTATTAATGAATATTTTTATAACATTAACGTCTATTTATTATAATTTGTATTAAAGACTAGATTAAATATCCTACAATATTTTCATTATAAATTAATCCTATCAACTATGTACCCCTTAAAAAAATTTACATTTTTTTGTGTTATAAGGGGTGCCGTAATCTATACGTCCGTAGGGCTATTCCTTGGTGTTTTTTGACTTTGCTGCCCCCATCTTTTAGCTGTGTATTGCACGTACCCAGGGTCCCCAGGCGTGCTGGGTGGGGCTTCCACATCATCGCCCCCAAAACGTAAGTACGTTGGAGACACATTATCATACTGTCCATACTGTGGAGTGGTCACTTTACTAAAAACTGGAGAGTGCCTTTCCATTGGTACTAAGTCTAAAGAGTCGTCTTGATCTTTGTCTCCACCGAATATGTCAAATCTGGAAAGAAATATAAAAACAAAAAAATATTTTGTTGGTTAATTTTTAATGTTCAACTACGGATTCCTCAATCTTACAATAATGGGAAGAGTTGATTAAGTTTTTGTAACAATTGGACAACCGGAAGTAGTAGTTACAAGAAAAAAAAAACATCTAAATATTATTTATGTTAATACATATATTAAAGAACGTTAAATTCTTTATTCGATAAATATAAATTTATTATTATATCTTCTATAGATTTAGAGATAAAGGAATGCATATAAAATTTGATGTAATAAATCTCAGATCAAACTACTTCAAGGCAAGAAATTTAAATGTTTGTAATGCCACTGTCAAAAATATTTGTACATCATTATGAAAATAAAAAATCTGATGTGGACACCACACGACTTCCTTGTACGCAAGACCAATATGAAGTATATACCCAATTATAAAATTGCACGTATTTGACATTAACATCTATTTTTTTATTTGTTATTTTTTGTCCTAATCCATAGCAAGCTTCATTACAAAAACCAAAAAGTATATACGATTTAAATATACATATCTCGCTTATACAAAGGGCTAATTTAATAATACTTAATGTGCTATAGACGTAGAATTTAATACTCTAAAACTCTTATTTGAAGCATTTATTTCTAAAATCGAAATGAAATCATTTTATTCAAGAAAAACTATTATAGGCTTCAAATAAAGTACCATTTCTGGAAATTATGTAATGACCAAAAAGGGAGATGCACAACTAGATGTTATAGGAGTCCTAAATACAAAATTTCGAGTTTCTACGGCTTACTGTACGACGAAATTAGTCAAAATGGATTCAAGGATGGTCAAAATGGATATTTCCGTTGAAATCTGAAAACCGAAATTTTTCGCGATTACAATACTTCCTTTACTCTGTACAAGGAAGTAAAAAAAGTCAACAACGCAAAAGAATATACGTAAAAAAGAATATAAAGAAAAAGACAAGGAAAGTAGAAAAAGATAATTTCAGGATATTGAATATAAAGAAAATGTATGTATTGTACATAATTTATATTAAAATATCCCATAGATTTTGCAAATATATGTGAGAATTATTTTGTAGTGAGACATGAATATATGTATTTGTATTTAAAAATATTTTTTGTTTTATGCATACAACCAGGTAAAATATCTGGCGAGAGGTTATGTGCTGGCCACATCAGATTTTTACTTCCTTGTACGAAGTAAAGGAAGTATTGTAATCGCGAAAAATTTCGGTTTTGAGATTTCAACGGAAATATCCATTTTGACCATCCCTGAATTCATTTTGACTAATTTCGTCGTAACGTCTGTACGTACGTACGTGCGTGCGTGCGTATGTATCTCGCATAACTCAAAAACGGTAAGCCGTATAAAGTTGAAATTTTGTATTTAGGACTGCTATAACATTTAATTGTGCACCTCCCTTTTTGGTCATTACATAATTTCCAGAAATGGTACTTTATTTGAAGCCTATAATAGATTTTAATGAAGAACTATATTAAAATATAATCCAAAACTTTTCAAATTTGATAAATAAGACTTTTATATCAATTGGAATAACATAGCAAAATTTGGTTAAAACATGCTAACCGGAAGTGATATATTACCTGAAGTTGTTAACAGTCTTTCTTGAATAAAATGGTTTCATTTTGATTTTAGAAATAAATGCTTCTAATAAGAGTTTTAGAGAATTAAATTCTGTGTCTAGCACATCAAGTATTATTAAACTAGCCCTTTGTATAAGCGAGATTTGTATATTTAAAACTTATATAATTTTTGGTTTTTGTAATGAAGCTTGCTATGGATTAGGACAAAATATAACAAAAAATAAAAAATAGATGCTAATGTCAAATTACGTCAAATATGTGTAATTATATACTTGGGTCTATACTTCATATTGGTCTTGTGTACAAGGAAGTCGTGTGGTGTCCACATCAGATTTTTAAAATTAGTTAATCTGTCAATAATAACAAATTGGTTCACCGAGAATAGATAATAATAACTAGAAATAATTTGCCTATCTTTACAACTCATTTTTCGCATTTTATGAGTTGTCAATTCATGATGACGATGATTTGAGGAAATATATATTCAAATTAATTTTACCTTTTCGCTTTTTGTCTGTCATGATTTTTTCCACTTTTCTGGCCATTTTCAAGTTGACCATTTCTAGTTTGCGTGCTTTTTACATGTCCATTTTGTGTACCATTCAATTTTGGTTCTTTTCTAATACCATTTCTACCTTGTTCAATATCATTGTTGTTTGGTAACTCCAATGGTTTTAACTGTAAATGAGCTGAAGTTTGAGATTGTTTAGTAGATTCTTTTAATCTAGGAGCTGCTAAATCTATGATAAATAGTATTGCTGTGATTATAGATAATGTTCCTAGAACAGCTGCGTTATCTACTAGATCTGGGGGGATAGATTCTAGAGAAGCGAATTCTAGACCACCTAGAACAAAAAAAATATTATTTAGCGTTTTAGTGAACAAAAGTTTTGAAGAAATGTTAAACCTTTTCATCAAATAGATATAATTTTTACCTCCCGTCATACCGTAGGTAAGGGAGGTAATGTTATTGGTCCAAAAATTTGATTGTGAGTTTTCAGTGAATTAAGGTCCCTATAAAACGTTTTTACTATGTTTACGATGATGTCTGTATGTGACAATTTTTCCCTCCACGATAACTCTTATAACAAACTTCCAAATATTTCTATTTTCCGTATTTAAGCTTTCTGCATTCATATAAAGAGTTGATTAGATTTTGGGTAAAATTGGGTAACCGGAAGTGACACTTTACTTGAAGCCCATAACAGGTTTTAATGAAAAACTATATTAAAATATAATCCAAAACTTTTCAATTTTAGTATTTAAGGCTTTTATATCAAGGGAAACAACATAATATATTTTGGCTAAAATTAATCAACCAGAAGTGATACTTTACTTGAAGCTCTGAACAGATTTTCGTCAAAAATATATTATGATATATTCCAAAACTTGTCAAATTTAGTATTTAAGACTTCTATATACAGAGGAACAACATATAAAATTTTAGTTCAAATTGATAATCCGGAAGTGATACTTTACTTGAAGCTTTCAACAGATTTTTGTGAAAAATATATTATGATATTCTTCAAAACTTGTCAATTTTAGTATTTAAGACTTTTATATGCAAAGGAATAACATATTAAATTTTGGCTAAAATTGATAATCCGGAAGTGATACTTTACTTGAAGATTTCAACAGATTTTCGTGAAAAATATATTGATATTTTCCAAAACTTGTCAAATTTAGTGCTTAAAACTTTTATATAAAGGGAAGCAACATATTAGATTTTGGCTAAAATTGATAAACCGGAAGTGATACTTTATTTGAAGCTGTGGACAGATTTTCGTGAAAAATAAATTGATACAATCCAAAACTTTTCAAATTTGGTATTTAAGACTTATATTAATGAGAACAACATACTACATGTTTTCTAAAATTGATAAACCAGAAGTACTAGAAGCTATAAACAGATTTTCTTGAAAAATTATATTAAAACATGATTCAAAACTTCTCAAACTTGGTATTTAAAACTAGTGTGTAATTTAAAAAAAAACATTAGATTTTGACTATACCTATATAACTTTCAAAACTTTTTCGGCAATATTAACATTATATATTAACTATTATTTAGCAAAAAAAATTGGAACGTAAAATATTTCTCAAAACTTTTGTTGTTATTTTTGTTACGCTAAACAGTCCTTAACTAATGTTATTGTCCAGTACACTTCATGATTATATAATTTTATTAACCTTGAATTACCACAGGATACAAAGTTTTAAAAATCAACGTAGGTACTCCGTTTTTAATTAATTGGAAAACATCAGAAGGTAATAATTTCTAATGATCAGCATAAGAAATTGTCTCACGTCAACAATATGTCATTACATAACGTCAGTTGTATGTATTTTTACCTTGAATCACACGGTAATGCCATGAGAAAAGTATCAATGCAAGAATATGAACATCTAATTAAAAGTATAATGAACATGATGTTACTTTAATTTTAATTTGCAAATTACTTCATTCGTTTCTCATAAGAAAAATTAAATTTTGTATTAATACTTTATTAATATGTATTAATATAATTATTATATAATAAATACATATATTGCAAATATAATAGTATTTTATGTACCAAGGGCGTTACGATGATGATAATGCCAGGAGGGCGACGAGGATCTAGCCCGAGGGCCTTTGGCCCGAGGGATACATGTCGTCCGATGGGCATTATAAACTAGTAACGCTCGTGGTGCATACAAGATTTTATGTCTCACTAGAATATGTGAATAAGTTTTCATTTATAATAATTTTGATTACAATAATGCTTAAGCTTTGGCGTTGCTAAGGCTGTTGTTTAATTGTTTTGTTTATTATAAACATTTATTTATTTTTATAACATCAACGTTCTATATCGTTGGAGATGATGGAATGGGTGAATTTCGGAAGATATTTTATCGAAACGGTATAAAGATATTATTCTTAATGTTTCTACATACTTTGAGAAAAAGAAACGCATAAATGTTCCCCTAATTATTCCATTCTCGTCTGTAGAAGATGTAAGTATTATATTTTGAAGTTCGTTTTCACATGACAGATCTCAGTTCTTTATTTCTTATGCACTTATTTCTGAATATTATTATTTTAGAGAGTTTGCTTTGGATGTGTCACATGTGACGGTAAATAATATCAAAAATGAATTCAAACGTGGATAAATATCGTCCCCAAAAGTGATTCGTCATCCGTCAAAAATCATTGCGAAACATTGCAGTCTGCAGACGTACTTACTATTTACATGTGTGGTGAAAGTAAATTGCTTTTTAAGGCCCTTTTCATAATCAATTACATGTATTATAATTAAATTAAAAATTATATCTGTGTTGTGCTTTCAAAGCTGTTTTCTTATATCAATTGTTGTAATCAATTAATGTATTAATTGTTGTAATCAATCCTTATTATTATTATTGTAATGAATTATAATTAAGAAGAAAATATTTTTCATTATATACCGTTCATATTATTTCTAATTTAAAGCCCGTACACGATGATCGGATTATAATGAGGGCATAATGAACTATTATGCCCTCATATAATGCCCCGGTTGTTATAGATATGTTTATATACACCGTATCCTATAGCAATAAACAGTTCATAATACTCCAGTAAAATATAATTTTGATAAAAAAAAAACAATAATATAAATATTACCTTCATACTTATTTAAATATTGTGATGTTTTTGATACTTTTGTGAATAAATAATGCTACCATATCCAAAAATATAATAAAAGACGAAAACTATATTTATTATTATTGATTACAATAATGTATATTTCTTATTTCTTTTATGATTACTTGAAATATCGACTAATATTTATTCCAAAACAAAAATATATTATTATTAATATATGTCTAGTTATAAGTAAAATAATTATCGTATCAATCGGTTCGTCATTATTCTAGCATTGTTGTGAAAATGTTGATTACAACAATGAATATATTGATTATAACTCAAGAATATTGATTACAACAATGAATTCAATATTTAAATACTTACTATCATTTTGAGAAAAATTAAATGCACATACAATTTTGAAATCTGTTGTAAAATTGTTGATTACAACAAACGATTTTGATTATAACCTATTGATTACAACAATGAATCTAAGAAAATTTCATCAATATAGGTATTAAATCTAGCATTTTTGAAGAACAAAAAGTATAGTTTAAACTTTAATTTGCAAATTTTACATCATGGGGGAAGGGATATTGATTACAACAATGAAACTATACAGGGTTCCACATTAAATATATATTTATATTGATTACAACAATACATTTTTCCCTTACCTAGTACGATGAACAAAATTGCTCCAATCACTAAGAAAAACCTCTCCATAGCTCGTCTCTTGCTTGGTAATTCCTTCAGGGCTCTTCCAATAACCATGCCCAATGTTATAATCAAATATCCCCCGTATACTGCGTCGGCTACAGCTGAGCCTATTCGGTCCCATGTCACACTGTTGAGAAATGGCCATTCACGGGACAATTTTTGAAGGTACAGAAAAAGTCTCGATTCTTCGTCGTCTGTTACTCGCTTACAAACTAAACAAGCCGCAACGAAAAACTGGAATATGATAAGCATATTGTTATCGAAAGAAAGGAAACAGAACGGAACGAGAATTATTTTTTAGATAAATAGTATCGTAACACAAGATTATTTGTTGTATTAGTCGATGTTTAAATTGGTTTTTTATTGAAGCAGTAAATTCACAGGGGTCTATGTGCTATTTTTACCTCCCGCTACCCTTGGTGAGGGAGGTATAGGGTTCATGCTAAAAATCGCATATCGAGATTTTGGTAAATGCGCACGTTTTAACGTCCCTAGAATCCAATTTTATCATTTTCACTAACTCAAATACTATCATTCAGAAAATTTTGAAATCTTGTATTTCTAACTTTTTCTGTAATGGAAAGAGCCCATTATATTTTGGTGAAAATCGGATAACCGGAAATGGCACTTTACTAGAAGCTCAAAAAAGTTCGAAAAATACCTTTAAATTTTATTTTTCTGAGATTAATGTTATTATAAAAATTAAAGATTATTAAATTTTCTATAAATTTGCATTAATACTTGTTCTATATATTTTATGGATCCTACGCTTTAAACAAACAAAACGTAGTTATTCAAATGTATGTAACTGACAGATAAATGTCACTATCAAAGAACTAATCACTTCAAAATCATATTAGTAACGTTTTAAAAAGGAAAAAGTAAAAAGAACAATAGAAAAGGTATTCAATACAGTTTCCAGCATAAGTAAATATGTAGGTATGTATTTAGATTAATAAAAATTAACGATTCACAAAAATATTTAAGCTAATTCTCATTTTTGGATTTGTGAATTCTATTCTATCCCTGTATTTAAAATTTAATCTTTATTTTATTATAGTTCCGGTGGCTCAATGGTTAGAGCAACGCCTCATGTCATGAGTGCCCTCGGGGCTCTGGGTTCAAATCCCACTAAGGCATGGATGTGTGTGAATGTGAACCCACTCTGTAATTGGGATTTAATCCTGTTGAGGGGTTTAAAAAAAGGGAGTTACTTGGATTAGATTAAACTACATTTTCAGAAATAAACTGTCAAAAAAATGGGTAAATACATTTCAAATAACAAATAAATAAATAAATATAATAAAGTATATCATTGCTCAAAAATTACAATTAAAACTTTGATTACAACAATGAACAATCAAATTTCTGATTACAACAATGGAAACAAATAATATATTTCACAAAATTGGTGCATTTTTTTTCCTTTATAATAATTGTAAGTGCCCGGGTAAAAAAAACTTTTTAAAATCATTCTTGGAGCAAAAATACGAAGTTCCAGGGGAAAAATGATGTCACAAAATTTTATTTTTCAATACGCTAATATAAAGTTTGAAACCTTATTTTTTATATGTATTCAATCTTAGTCCAAAACTCAAATTGGACATTATTATACCCAGAGATGGGTCGAGTTTCGGGTAAGGTGGAACCGAATAGAATTTTGCCAATTTTTAGGACTGTTACCGTTTTTGCCTTTTTAAGTATATCATTTGAAATCTATTACAAAATCTGCGTGAAGTTGATGTTGGTACACCCAAAAATGTGCAACAAACGCGCCAAATATATAAATAAATATATTAACAATAAATTAATAAATAATCAACAATAAAATTTTTGATTGCAACAATGAAAAAACCAATCATTGATGTTGATTACAACAATGTAAATGTATCCATTCGAAACCATCCCAATTTTTTAATTGGATACTCTCTCTAGCGTTCACAATCTATTTCACTTTAACAATTAACTTTCAACACATTAATTAGACCAACTTACAAACTCAATAACTTTTAACAATAACCACTTATCGAACGCCATTTTCACAGAACACTGCCTTTACTTTTTACTTGCATGTCTTATTTCCACGACAACACCTGTACAACTGAAGATAAACAATGTATGTCAGAAATAACAAACGAACTATGGATAATTTAAATAAAGAGGGGATTGTGTGTTTACTACAAGAAAAAGTCCTTGAATGGACATAAATTTGCTTT
Source organism: Harpalus rubripes (assembly GCA_963082715.1). Classification (NCBI taxonomy): domain Eukaryota; kingdom Metazoa; phylum Arthropoda; class Insecta; order Coleoptera; family Carabidae; genus Harpalus; species Harpalus rubripes. The sequence continues at coordinate 1,406,202 of OY720462.1, forward strand.
TATGTACTGTTAGACAATTAGACTGCAAACTTTGTAAGGTATGTGAAATTGGCCCCGCAAAACAAATAATTTTGAAGTAAATATGAATGAAAATATTGTACTTATTATGTATAAATAAAATAAATATATCATCATGGCATATTACCCATTGCTGGGTGTGCCAATCTGCTTTGCACGCAGATTTCGGTAATGATGATGACATATTTGTACCGTGCGGGCGTTTACCAGGCGTCACCTCACAGGCACTCATTACTGGCGTGGAGAGTGGACCACAGGGGTCAATTTTATGCCATTTAAAATTCGAAATATTTGGCGTCGGTCGGGATCGAACCCGGTTCCTTAGATTCGCGACCAAACACTCAGGCACGCGGCCACGAGACCCCATGTATTTGTGTATAATTATGAGCAATAAAAATTAAATTTTATACGTTTTTAGTTAGACCATAATCAATTTATGTCAAAATGGAGGACTAACATCGCGTAACCCTTCATTAACAAAGGGGTACCCCTTTGGATTTTTTCAATTTTTAGACTTATCCTTCTGGAGACCGTAATAGTTGTTCAAACATTATGAAAATTGGTATACTTATGTAATTTTGCTCGTAGAATTTAATGGTGCAAGCGGCAGTCGCGTATCTTTAACCGTTTTTGAGTTATGGCCCAAAAACGAAAAATTGAAAAAATCCAAAGGGGTACCCCTTACGATTTTTTCAATTTTTACACTTTTCCTTCTGGAGACCGTAATAGTTGTTCAAACATTATGAAAATCGGTATACTTATGTAATTTTGCTCGTAGAATTTAATGGTGCAAGCGGCAGTCGCGTATCTTTAACCGTTTTTGAGTTATGGCCCAAAAATGAAAAATTAAAAAATCCAAAGGGGTACTCCTTACGATTTTTTCAATTTTTAGACTTTTCCTTCTGGAGACTGTAATATATATCACTGCTGATGTATATTATAGAGAATTTCATGTAGATTCCAAATTTGCAACGTACACGTTGCTAGCTTTAACTCTTTAGAAGCTACAGACAAAAATACAGAAAATGAACTAGACAAAAATTCATCGTTTATAATAAAAAATATTCAAAGTGTACATTTAATAACCTGTAACTATTGGAACAGCCTATATACAAATATCACTGCTGATGTACATTATAGAGAATTTCATGTAGATTCCAAATTTGTACCGTACAGTTTGCTAGCTTTAACCGTTTAGAAGCTACAGACAAAAATACAGAAAAAGAGCTAGCCAAAAATTCATCGTTTGTAATAAAAAATATTCAAAAATAAGTATACATTTTACTGTCTGTAACTATTGGAACAGCCTATATACAATTATCACTGCTAATGTATTTTATAGAAAATTTCATGTGGATTTCAAATTTGTAACGTACACGTTGCTATCTTTAAGCGTGTAGAAGCTACAGACAAAAATAGAGAAAATGAGGTAGACAAGAATTCATCGTTTATAATAAAAATTATTCAAAAATAAGTGTACATTTAACAGCCTGTAACTATTGGAACAGCCTATATACAAATATCACTTCTGATGTACCTACATAAAGATGAAAAATAATGTACTACTCTTGCCCTACGGCTTGTCACCCCAATTTTTTTACTGGATATAAAAGTATATAGCCTCTTTAATATTCAGAAAAAATTTGAAATAGAAACTACTTAAATTAATGTACATAAAGATTTTATGGAAAGTAATAATATAGTTTCCAGCAGTAGTAATTATATATATATATATATATATATATATATATATATATATATATATATATATATATATATATATATATATATATAAATTTATAAAAATTAAATAGCGGGAGGTAATGACGAACAATTAAGCATTTTTATAGGACGTTTTTTATTGTTATAATCAACGTTATATTGTTGTAATCAAGTATGTATTGTTGCAATCAAATATTTTATGTTTTATATTTATTATTATTTTACTTAAAATAAGTAAAACATATGTTAAACAATATTATTTTTTATTAAAATATGTTTTTTTTTTCAATATAGTTATGTATTAATAATTATTGTTGTTATATATAAAATAATATACAAACATAACATTATATTAGTAAAATATGAATAGGCTTCACCAAATTATCTGTGTAAATAATATATTGGCACACCCAGTAATGGGTAATATGTCGTTATTATATATTTTTTATTTTATTTTTTATATTGTGTACAGTTAAACAGTAATTTTTAATACAATATTTAAAATATGTATATATATATTTTTTAATATATCAACAACAAAAGTAATATTTAAATAAAAATAAAAATATTTTTTACAATATTTCGCCCTGTATCATGGAACCACCAAAAGATGTCTCTAAACATTTACTAGGAAGCCAACTTCCTGTTTCCTGTTTATAAACCAATAAGAACCCTTCATTTCCTACATTTCAAATAATTTTCATATGGACCAATGAGTGTTCAAAGGGTTAAGTGGGGATTATATTTAGGGTATATAAGCGACCGACTTGAGGGTTGAAATTTATTCTGTCGTCAACTTTTGCATGCGTTTCGTGGGGTGTCAAAACCATTTGAAATATTAAGTGTATTTATTTATTTAGCGCTTTATTTTTATTTTAATATTATCATGGGTGAATTAGTGCAGAAGAATGTCTATAATTATATTGGGCTCCCAATTGGCAGACAAAATGGTAAGTAGAATTGTTTTCCCAATGTTTCATTGTTTTTTAAAAAGTGATAATTTGTCAATAACATTGTTTTGAACACAGCTTTGTTGTGAAACAATTAGCATGTTTATGGGTGTATTCTAAAAACAATCCGTTAAAATATATTATGTAAACGGATTCCGTTAAATATTTCTTATTAACGGATTCCGCTAAAAATTCTATTCACAATATGACATTTCAACGGATCCGTTAAAATTAATATAATAAACGGATCCGTTTGCTACTGCAGGGCAGTGTTGTCAAATTGTAAATGTCAACATATTTATATTTTGATAACAAAATATATTAAGATCTAAACAGATATTTGTGATACATAAATTTAGAGATAGTATTTAATAATAAATTTAAATCAATAAATAATCACAATAATGAATATATTCTTCAAAATAATCTTTGGAATGTTGGTAGGTGAATACTTTGTTGTAATACATGTCAAAATTGTCAATTTCATAACCTTTTGATATTATTACGTATTATTGTAAATTTGGAAAAAAATGGGCATAAAACAAAAAAAAATCTATAAAACCATAATTCGTTACTTATTAAGCGCAGCTAAAGTAATAATGAAGAGGGCCCCAACGCCCAACCCCAACATTTATCTTGAAATTGTAGACACCACCAAGCTAATCTACAGTATCAAGAAAATGAACATACGCGGGGCCACAATTAGATATAGGCGCATGCACTTTAAAAACTACACAAATTATAAAACACACATTATGAGCTTGATTCTTAATTCTTCGCAAATATTAATGAAATTTTCTTCATTAGATTCATTCATCTAATCAATATTATTCGAATATAATCAAAATATCCATTGTTGTAATCAAAATATTCTTTGTTGCGATAAAAATATCCTTTGTTGTAATCAATAATTATAAATAAAAGGCACCAATAGAACATTTGTGTCTTGGGCCCCTGAAGATTAAAAGCAGTCCAGAAAATACTCGAATATTTTCAAAACATTAGGTAAAGTACAAGATTTGCAATGTAGAGTAAAATATCTGCTCGTTTCATTAGAGAAAGCATTTTTAATTTTTTTGAGAACGAGAAATGGATAATTGTTGTATTGTTAAAATCTTTCATCGAAACGATTTTTTATAGGTTATGTACGAGTATTATTTTGTTACAAAAATTATTTATTTGTACTTTTATTTCAATTACATTTTATGAATCCAAGGGTCGGAGCAAACAGTAAAGGATGATAACGCCATTCTTTGCTTAAAATTTGGAAATTTCTAAATATTTATGTATTAAATGTCGTCCGTTTACAATTAACGGCTATGAATCATTCTCCGTTTAAATTTTATTTATAAACGGATAACATAAACGAATCTCCGTTTATATTATTAACGGATAGTGTCTTTAGAATAGCAAAATCTAGTTAACGGATATCTTAATTTTAACGGTCCGTTTATAATTAACGGAATGCCTTTAGAATACACCCATTAGTGAGTTACAAAATTTTTATGAAGTCACGGTTTTTCATATTTAGTGTAAATTCAAGATAAATACTAACGATATTAAGGTTAAATTCGGGTTTGGCAATTTTTAAGTATTCAAAACTAGTTCTGATCAAATCTTTCGGTCAATGCCCAATTCTAACAATTTATTTTTAAACCTAGTGAAATCAAAATCCAAAATCCGCACGGGCCAAGAAATCTACGAAGCCGTATGCCAAATGGCCGATTTATTCCAATATGAAGTCGAACAACGTAACGGCCAACGCTTTTTCGGCCCGCCGAAAAATGCTTTACTCACGCCTTCCAAAGAATGTGAAATCTTTGTCGGTTCGATTCCGCGGGAAGTGTATGAAGATGTCTTGATTCCTGTTTTGAAGATGGTCAAAGGGCTGCATTTATTTAGACTGATGATGGATTTTTCTGGGAATAATCGCGGATTTGGATTTGCGCTTTATTCTACGCCTGATCAAGCAAAAGAAGCTGTGAGGTTGTTGGATAAATATGAAATTTTACCCGGAAGATTTTTGGCGGTCTTGACTTGCAATGACAACAATACTTTGTACATGGGTGAGTCTGTTTTTATCATTATTAATTTGATTGTTGGTGATTGATTGTTGATATGAATAAATTATGAAATATTAGAAATACTTTTTATTATATATTTATCTGAATTTTGCTATTAAGATATTAATTGATTTGAGTATGTTTTTTTTATTGTCGTACAAGAAACTATTACAAAACTATGTAATATCGGGTGTAACAAATAAATATATATCTTAGAGTATGTGTCATATAATGCATTGCAAATTTTCTTCATACAACTATTATTTCTGAGTCATTATTTAAATTATTATTCAACAAAAGTACAAGTTCATTTAATAATCTACTTCCTATATTGTTTATTTGTTTGTTTAGAAATATTTGCTGTGTTCTTAGAAAAATATTAACATGTCATTTATAAGAAAACACTCCTTTACATTAATAATAAATAAACTGTGAATGCTATAATTGGGATTAAAAGTGGATTGGCACACCCAGAAATGGGTAGGGAAAAATAATAGACATAATTGTAACTATTTATGCAAATTTACAACAATAATTTATAATCATATTAAAAAAATACATTTTTATTGTTGCAATCAATTGTTATATTGTTGTAATCAACAATTATATTGTTATAATCAATTGTTATATTGTTGTAATCAATTGTTATATTGTTGTAATCAATTGTTATATTGTTGTAATCAATAATTATATTGTTGTAATCAATTGTTATATTGTTGTAATCAATAATTTAAAAAAATCTGGTGTGGCCAACACCTCCCGCCATGTACCGCCCGAGTCTCAAAAAAGATTAAGCTAATCTTTATTTTTGAGACCCTATGAGGTCTCGTAGCCGCGTGTCAGGTCGCGAATCTGGGGAACCGAGTTCAATCCCGACCAACGCCAAATATTTCCAATTTTAAATGGCACAAAATTGACCCCTGTGGTGCACTCTCCACCCTAGCAATGAGTGCCCGTAAGGTGACGCCTGGTAAGCGCCCGCACGGTGCAAATATTTTATCATTACCGATATTTGTGTACAAAGCAGATTGGCACACCCAGCAATGGGTAATAAGTCGTGATGATATATTTATTTATTTACTTATTTTTGAATTAGCGAATTTTACTCTAATTTTGGCAGATTATATCTTAAAACATAGTCTAATCTAATCCAAGTAAATACAGTTTAGATAATAAAATGATGATTAAATTTTAAATACCTGGATAAAATGGAATTCACTAATCCAAAAATGAGAATTAGCTTAAACTTTTTGGCGAATCGTTAATTTTTATTAATCTAAATACATGCCTACATTTTTACATATGCTGGAAACTGTATTGATTTCCGTTCCTATTGTTATATTTACATTTTTCTTTTTAAAACGTTACTATTATTAATTTGAAATGATTAGTTCTTTGACAGTGACATTTATCTGTTACATACATTTGAATAACTGTCAAGGAGTATTGTTTGTTTAAAGCGTAGGCTCCGGGATTTAAATTATAGATAATTTTATATATTTATCCATAAAATATATAGAAAATGTATTAATGCAAATCTGTAGAAAATTTAATAATCTTTAATTTTTATAATAACATTAATCTCGAAAAAGTAACATTTAAAGGTATTTTTCGAACTATTTTAAGCTTCTAGTAAAGTGCCATTTCCGGTTATCCGATTTACAACAAAATCTAATGGGCTCTTTCCATTAAAGAAAAAGTTCGAAATACAAGGTTTCAAAATTTTCTGAATGATAGTATTTGAATTACAGTGGAGGATCCACACATACATACACACAGACATCATCGTGAAAATGTTAAAATTGTATTCTAGTGACCTTAAAACGTGTTCATTTACCAAAATCTCGATATGCGATTTTTAGCACGATCCCTATACCTCCCTTACTAAGGGTAGCGGGAGGTAATATTAACATGCCATTTATAAGAAAACACTGCTTTACATTAATAATAAATAAATTGTAAATGTATAAAATGACCGTTCATGATTCTGTTTAGCTGTTATTGCGATTAAAAGTGGATTGGCACACCCAGAAATGGGCAGAGAAAAATAATGCACATAATTGTAACTATTTATGCAAATTTACAACAATAATGTATAATTATATTCAAAAAAAATATATTTTTATTGTTGCAATCAATTTTTATTTTGTTGTAATCAATAATTATATTGTTGTAATCAACAATTATATTGTTGTAATCAATAATGTTATTGTTGTAATCAATAATTATATTGTTGTAATCAACAATTATATTGTTGTAATCAACAATTATATTGTTGTAATCAACAATTATATTGTAATCAACAATTATATTGTTGTAATCAATAATTTGATACAAATGTGAGCACAGTTAGCATATGGATGGATAATCGTCCAATCTAGTAATATTTTTCTCTAAAATAATCCATACACTGTCGAAGCTCTCCCAAAGCTGTCGTGGAGAGAGCACCACTATCACAATTTATTTTTCTTACAGGAGGTCTTGAACATCGTAGCCCACAAGAAATTATTGCCATAATTTTGGGCAAAACACCCAACGCGCTGAATGTTCAAGTTACCTACCCTGATAAAAAGGGTAAAAGGTATGTCATTATTCGCTACGCCAATCACAGAGAAGCTGCTTTGGCCCGCCGATATTATTTGGTCGCAAATTATGACCTTTGGTGGCCAAAATCGCAAGTCATCGTGGATTGGACAAACCGACATTTCGTCAAAGAACCGGTAAGAAATTATCACTAAAATGCATGATTAAAACTTGACATTATTTTCCAAGTTTTTTGATTTATAATAACTGTAGAAAATATATTTATTTGCTTTTAAATGCAACAACAGTCTTTGGGAATAAAATTACAAGAAATTTAAAGTCTTTTGAATAATAAAGACATCAAGTAATTTTTTTCACATATACAATAAGAACGTGAGATTTAAACATTTATCAAGGATCTGTTTGTTACGAAAGTCGACCTTAGCAACCTTAAAAAAATGTTATTTATCGTGAATTGTTTAAAATGATGACCTTTCTTTCTTTAAAATTTAAAAAAGAGAAATTGTAGATAAATTGTTAATTGTTTTTTAAATTAAACATCTATACATTACACATATACAAAACGCTATGAAATTACACTAAATTGTTTTAATTTTATCGTATTCTTTAAATTTATAACAATTAAAAAGATAAACTCATTGTTTAAATCAATATTTACATATTAAATCATTGTTGTAATCAATCCTATAACATCCATTGTAGGGAGAAGGCCCCAAAATATTTTATTACAACAATACATAGTTGATTACAACAATACATATTTGATTACAAGAATACATAATTGATTACAACAATGTATTATTAATTATTACAATAAAAAACGTCCTGTATTGTGGCCAGTACATGACCTCCCGCCAATTACATGTTGAAAATAGCATTGAGCTTTAAATAAAGTAGCACTTCCGGTTGATTGTTTGTAAATAAAATCAAATTTGTTCCAATAAATAAAAGTCTATAATACGAAATTTTGGATTATATTTTATTATATTTTCCCTCAAAAATCTGTTAAGAGCTCCAAATGTTACAAGCTTCAAGTTCAGTAACACTTCCGGTTTATCAATTTTGGCCAAAATATTTTGTTGCTATTGATATAAAAGTCTTAAATACTAAAATTGAAAAGCTTTGGATTATATTTTAATATATTTCATTAAAAACTGTTATGGGCTTCAAGTAAAGTACCACTTCCGGTTTATCAATTTTGGCCAAAATATGTTGTTCCTATTGACATAAAAGTCGTAAATACCAAAATTGAAAAGTTTTGGATTATATTTTAATATATTTCATTAAAAACTGTTATGGGCTTCAAGTAAAGTACCACTTCCGGTTGTCCAATTTCCCCAAAATTTAATCAACTTTTCATATGAATGCAAAAAGCTTAAATACTTAAAATAATTTTTTGGAAGTGGAAATAGTAAAAACATGTCGTAGGGGCTTTAATTCGTGTTTATTCACTAAAAACTCACTATCGAATTTTTGGACCGAAACATTACCTCCCTTGCTTATGTATGTAAGCTGGCGGGGGGTAAAATGTGTATAATTATTTTTAATTGTTGTAACAATCAATCATTTTATTGTTGTAATCAACGCGCTATCGGCAACCAATACAAATAATTTCAATCAGATTGACGACTTCTGATTTAAAATTGACTCTTTTGAATTACATTTGACGCCTTTTAGTTTTGAAAATTATAAAATTGACTATTTTGATTTGAAATTCATACGTTTTGAAATAAATTTTGAAGTAAAATTTTAAAAAAAGTGTGTAGTTAGAGTCTTTAATTGTTGTAACAATCAATATTTATTGTTGTAATCAACGATACATCAGTAATCAAATCGCCAAAACGTCTGAAATTGCTGAAAAAATCCTGTCATATTTTAACATTTTGACATCTTATACACTAGACAACATATAAATCCAATCAAATATTCGCAAATAATTCAATTTAATATCATTTTAATAATTTTATATCAGCACAAACGCTGGAATAAATCCGCGCCGCTTGCAAACTCCCGCCACATTGTCATCGACCGCGCACCGCGCGTGCAGAACATGTGATGGGTATATGACCTAACCTCATCACTTTCGTTCATTTCGTGTTCCGATTAAGACGTTTTGTGTTCTCCCCCAAAAATGGGTAGTGAAAGTGTTAATTTAAACAGTGAATTCTGTAACTATCGGTCTCCTTTAAGTACTCGATATGCCAGCAAAGAAATGCAGTACAATTTCAGTGATCAGAAAAAGTTTTCGACTTGGAGAACTCTTTGGTTGAATTTGGCCAAAGCTGAAAAGGTTAGATTGCATGTTTTGGTTTATTTTTGACATGTTTGCGACTTAGAAATAGTTGTTTGGATTGAATATTAATATTATTTGTTGTACTAACAATTGTTGAGATATTTCTGAGTGAATTGAATACTCTAGATAGGTTTTAGGTTAGGTAGGGAAGTTATTGTTTTTCATTTAAACAAATAGGGATTGGAACGGATATATTGGCCGGTAAAACGGGTTTAGGGGGCAAAATTTATAAAAAATATTACAAATACAATATATATTTATTATAAACTTACTTAAATTTTATTGAGTGTATGTTGTACCTACTACAAAAAAATCGGGTGTCATTTTAGAAATATATAAATAAAACTTTGTCCAAACCGTTGTAATATTTGGAATTGAGTTCATTTATGTTCTAAACCCCGTAGAAAACGAATTTAATGTCAATTTGAAAATAATTCAAAACGATGAAGAGTTACGAGCAAAAAAATCATGCATTTTTTGGGGGAAATTTTTTCCCGAAATTTCGATCCTATTTTCTGCAATCCCTAAGGCCTTTTTGACACTTTTAAAGTATTAATATATCAAATCGACCCTCCACAATTCGCTTATGCAAGAATTAACAACATATCTTTAACCGGAATTGAGATATTATCCGATTTTTAACCTTACATTTTCGGCCAAAATTGCACTTTTTGAATCCGGATTTGAGGCGATTTTAACAGGAAATTTAACTAATTTTATACCGGAAATATACAAATGAAGCCTCTAAAGTTTATTTATCATTGTTGTAATCAGTCCTATATCATCGCTTGTAGGGATCAAGGCCCCAAAATATTTGATTACAACAATACATAATTGATTATAACAATACATAATTGATTACAACAATGTAACATCGATTATTACTATAAAAAACGTCCTATAAGAATGTCTTTTAAATTCGAAAACAATCTGATGTGGCCAGCACATAACCTCCCGCCAATTATATGTTTAAAATAAGCATTGAGCTTTGAGTATCACAAAATCTAATTTATTGTAATTATTTTCCGCGGTCCCTAAGGCCATTTTGACACTTTTAAAGTATTAATATATTAAATCGACCCTCCACAATTCGTTTTTGCAAGAATTAACAATCTATCTTTAACCGAAATGAGATATTGACCAATTTTTATCCTCACATTTTCAACCAAAAATGCATATTTTAACCCGGATTTGAGGCGTTTTTTACAGGAAATTTAACTAGTTTTATACCGGAAATATACAAATGAAGCCTCTAAAGTTTATTTTTGCTAAAATACTATATCGGAATTGTCATATTGACCCATTTTTGGCATGCATTTTGGGGGCCATAACTCCTGAATTGTTGATTGAAATATTTTCAAATTACACTAAAATCGTGTTGTACGGGGTTAAAATACAGGTGTCCACAACTCGCGTCCCAGAGCGAATGAGGAAACACGAGACTGCACTCGGATGTGTAATTTCGAAGAAAAAAAATCTAGCTTAAAAGATATTCGAGAAAAGACGTCTTAAAACACCTTTAACGTGTGCTTGCCGTAATTTTACGTTACTAGGGTTTTATACAAATCAAATCTTCTTTAAAATGTGTGGGCGACTGTAGTTTTCGAAAAGTGTCAAATTAAATTTGACAAGGTGAATAAAAAAAGGCAAATTCTTACCATATATTCAGCCGCTGATTACTTAGAAATGATTATAATTTTCGGAGAATATGGACGTAACGCCAGAGAGGCAGCACGAGTCTATTCGGAACGTTTTCGGATAGAAATCTTGTGGATCATAAAGTGATATTGAGAGCCATCGCAAGGACGCATGAGACCGGTCAAGTTATGCCAGATCAAATGACAATAATATTTTCGTTTAACACATTTTACACAGCTGCTACAACACGTTGCACTGTACGATATAAATGATGATCTCGGATGACACCTTCGCTAAATTTGTTGACAGTGAAAAGTTAACTCTAAAGTGTCAAAATTACGTCAAACAAATTTTGTAACTCACTAGTAGTATTTTTAAAACCTAGCAACCAGTTTTATTTTGTAATATTATCATCATACCTCAAGATATCCTTCCGGGATTGGTGGATTAAAAAGTCTTGTAACTCCGTTATGCAAGCAGCCGCAAATTATTTTCTTCTATTTGTTGGCAACCTATTGTCGTCAGCAAGTGTCAGTTTCGTCTGGGGCGCGAGTTGTGAGACAATTGCGAAGCCAGAAGGTATCAACTAGTATATGTATAAAACCTTATTTTTATTTAAAATATGAATTACAACAATTACAATTTAAACAATACCAATTACACAAAACACATTCTTGCAGAATGCAAGTAAAATGAAATATTTACGTCGTACAATTTATTTAAATTGTTACAAAAAACGTTATTGAAATATATTTGAAACATTTTCAAAAGTTCCTGAAGACTGTTGGATTTTACAATTTTAAATTGTTAATAATGATTTTTTTATTAGATACAAGTCTACGGATCACTTTCGGACAGTGGCAAATTATTTTTTCATTACATCCAGCATTAACAAATGCATGATTATTATAATTATTTATATATTTTATTTATAGCATGATTAATATTTGTATTGTTGCATGTGGCAATAGGCCTTAATGCTATTTTAAAGTTTAATTTAGTTCATTTATTTATTTATTCAACAAGTATTTTTAATAATATTGCACTATTTTCTTTGATTATTTAGTGATATGTTAATTAATAATATTTTAACATTAACAGTTTATTTTGCATGTTTCTTATAATAATTATTTATTATTTTATGCATCTATATAACAAATATCTATAATATTAATGCAAGATATCTTTACATGTGTTCAAAATAAAAAATTAAAAACTATGTGTTGCTCATTTTCCTGACGCTTTTCCTCCGTTCATTGTCCCTCGCATTTTCCACGTCTTCAGGATGTAACTCCAAACTTTTCAACGTAGTCTTCACGCTTAAATACACATCAAATCCATAGAGAACAGCATTAAAAAAACTCAGTATTGTTTCTGCCAATAACATATTAATATACAACGGTTTTATATTTTCTTCGTGACGTCCTTGGGCGAACCAATATTGTCCTGTAATAACAGCTGATATAAAGTAAAGGATTGTCCCCAATGTGTTGAAAATGCGAATAAGGACTTCGGGCATTATATGGCCCAAAGCGTAACTGAATAAAATGACGCCAGTTATTATAATAAATGTGCTCATAACCACGTTTGGGAAAATTATAGTGGTTATTGAGTTTTTGATGGCTTTCAGGCCTTCTGAGTACAGTACGGTACATGCCACTGCTACTAACTGGAAAAAAAGGTAAAATTAGCATGTTGGTGGTACATTTTTCACATTAGTTTTGAATGTCCTTAAAAGAATATGGTCCAACTTTTTTGATTTATGTTATTCAGAATTTAAAAATAGAAATTCCGTAATTTTTATTTTCTTGAAATTGTGCTTAATAACGGCTAAAATGATTGTTTTGGCGCGAAGTTGTGACGTCAGCGTCACTCCGTCATAAGTACAGAGAATCGACGTACGTAACCATTAATATGGTACTATACGATAATTTGTGATCGATAAATAAAAATCAGGTAAGTAAAATTAATAACTTTGGCTCATTTTTATAAATAAATAAAATAAATATATCATCACGGTATATTACCCATTGCTGGGTGTGCCAATCTGCTTTGTACGCAGATATCGGTAATTATGATGGCATATTTGTACCGTGCGGGCGTTTACCAGGCGTCACCTCACGGGCACTCATTGCTGGCGTGGAGAGTGCACCACAGGGGTCAATTTAGTGCCATTTAAAATTCGAAATATTTGGCGTCGGTCGAGACCCCATAATAATCAAATTTAATATAATTTTGAAGGTTACTCATCATAATATGTCGTTATTATAATTAAAATTGTACTTGAACTATATTTTCTTATAATCAATTACAACAATGACAATATTGATTACAACAATCAAAACATACACTTACATTTATAACTGATTTCAACAATGAAAAGTATTATGATTACAATAATTTAAACATAAATTATAATAAAAAATTATTAAATAAGTAAAGTTTATTTTGTTCTTAATAAGAAAATTACACCAATATATTAATATCTGTGTGTTAGAGTATCGTTTAAACTTAAAGCCATTCGCGTATTGATGAACAAAATATGCATGGTCCACCCTATAGTGACATTTTCACTGGATAACTGGACGACTGTAGCGACGAAAAAATAATTATTACATTATTATTATGCATAAAAATACAAAATATACAACAATTTTTATTTAGTTTTTATTTATTTATATTCAAAATTTGTATACAACATGTAATTTCTAAAAAACTGTAGACTTATTATATATTCGTTCGAAATATTTGTAAGCACTTTGGCTCACCCAAAAATGGGTAAAAATGTTTAATAATATGTTCGTATATTTATTCATTATAATTTAAATAATTACTGCATCTTCTTTTATTAATATTATCAATTTTTAATTTTACAAAATGTAAGACACTCATACCCAAAAATGGGTATTTGGCATACCCTAAACTAATTCACATGTGTGCCCAAACATTAATAATACCAATGTTTATACAGATATTTTGACGAATAAATTCAATATAATTGTTTATTTTATTTTGGAATCATAAATTAATATTATTGTCACAAAATTATTTTAATTTGTAATGTGGTTGATTGTAAAAACAACCAATGTCCCCATTTAGTACTTTTTGAATTAATAATTAAATTAATTTCTGTATAAAATAAAGTTAAAACATCTAGTACCATCTCGTGTTCATTTCTGAATTAATTTATATATATATATTTCATTCATAAAAATTGTTAGAAAATAGTGCAAAATCTCACTGCTTCGCGTAGAGATTTCGTACATATTAATTAAATATATTTTCTAAGCTAAAACAAGTAGTTCTATATATTTCAAATTCAAACACAAGTCAACAATGTTACAATTTAAAAATAGAACTTTGGTTTGTGCAAGTCTGTTACGCCCTAATGTTAACGAACTCTGAAAAGCATAAATTCACGATTTTATTAATATATTATTTTAATAAAAAATTGCAAATTTGAACCAGTTGGTGCTGCCACCAAGCAACAAAAATTTATACTACTAAACTCATAGAATGTTTAAATATAATAATATAACATACAAATGGTGTTATATATGTCTTTAAAATAATTATTGCGGTGTTTTCTCCACTATAGCTGTGAATACCTATGGGCTGACGCTTGATAACCCTTCTCATACAATATCATTGTTATATTGAAAAAATAATTGTAAACATGTTGATTACAACAAAGAATATTTTGATTATTTCTCAAGAATATTGATTACAAGAATGAATTCAACAATGAATTTAGTAAAAAATGTAAAATAAATATACTAATAAACGGATAATTTTCTAGAATTGTTATGTTTCAAGTTATAACTGTAAAATTGTTGATTACAACAAACAATTATGATTTTGATTACAACAATGAATAAGAAATATTCGTTTTCCGGGAATGGACTGTGTCATATTTTGAGTCAGAGCTTAACGTTTCGCCCACAGTCGTATGGGGCATCTTCAGGAGCAAGGGGGATAGTTCTGTCTTAAACAAGGTTACCCGACGTGTCAACCACGCTAGAGGCCGAGTTTAAGCAACAAGGGGAGACTCAATTTACAAGGTTACCCGACGTGTAAACCACGCTAGAGGCCAAATAAACCAAGTGACGAAAGGAAGGTCGAGAAAATCTCTGAACCTGATATCCTACAGCAGGAGCTTGACCACATCAGACATAGTTTAATCCAGAACTAGGACGTAAAATTAATCAATAATGTAATTCATAGACAATTAAACCCTTTACCCAAAAAACCCGTGGATACCTCGTTCGAAACATTTGCATCTATCCCTTACATTAAAGGATTCTCGGATAAAATAGGTAGAATTCTTAATAAAAACAATATTAAGGTCTTTTTTAAACCTCCACAAAAAATCTCAGAAATACTCCCCCAAACTAAAGATAAACGCGAACCCTTGTCGTCACCCGGTGTTTATAGTATTCCTTGTTCTTGCGGCACAGTATACATAGGTGAAACAGGAAGGAGTGTTCACACTAGATTGTCAGAACACAAACGCTGTCTGCGTAATGGTATGGTATTAACATCTTTGGTCGCAGAACACCAACACAACACAAGTCATAACATCTTATTTGACAATTCCCGCATTTTAGCTCCTGTCCCTGAGTTTTACAGACGTAAATACAGGGAAACTTTAGAAATATGGAAACATCCTAATAACATCAATCGGGATGATGGCTATTTCTTGAGCCACATGTGGAAACCGGTGATTTTCGGAACACGACACGCCCAATCTACCATTACGAACTCGATTCCCATTGGTCCTCATTAGCTTTGCTCATCTACCGTATCTTTAGATTAGTATATAACTGTCTTCTCGGCCTTCCTTTCGTCACTTGGTTTATTTGGCCTCTAGCGTGGTTTACACGTCGGGTAACCTTGTAAACTGAGTCTCCCCCTCTTGTTGCTTAAACTCGGCCTCTAGCGTGGTTGACACGTCAGGTAACCTTGTTTAAGACAGTACAGGGGGATCCTTGCTCCTGAAGATGCCCTATACGACTGCGGGCGAAACGTTGAGCTCTGACTCAAAATATGACACAGTCCATTCCAGGAGGGGCACTGGCTATAATCTATTAATTATGCCCTTAAAACATAAATAACTATTATTTATAAAATTTGTATCAGTTTATTATAGTAATTAACGTATCAAGGGTGTTATAAGGACAATAACGCCTGAGGTCAACAGTGTACTTTTCGAGGGCCTCTGGCCCGAGATATGTACGTTGACCGAAGGCATTATTGTCCTTTTAACTCCCGTGGCGCGTTCAACGTTTAACGTCCGACTATAATTTTTAATATTCTACGAATTACGGATCAGAAAGTTTTAATTAAATTTGCTGAGTAGGTAGGCTATGAATGCATTTGCTTGTTATTAGGCTTTATTCCAGTATCATTATTTATTTATTTACAACATTACCATAGCAACAACTCATAACACGCTCTAGGGTATTATTTAGTATATAACTACCCTGAAAGCAGGTGTGTTATGATAATAATAACATACCAGTCGGACGTTAAAAATATTAAAATTTGATATACTTAGGTATAAAGTTTTGTCCGTAGAATCGAATGGTAGTATTGCCAAGGCTATATTTGCACCCATTTTTGGGATATTACATGCCAAAATGTAACAAATATAAATTCATACGTACATACTGTGTCTGTCGTAAAGGTGTACATATAGGAGATTAACATGGGAAATCAGTTTTTTGCAATTTCCTGCTCGCCTAATTATTTTAAGCAAAAACGCGTCAAATAAAAGTTTTAGGGCATAAAATTCTGCATCTAAGTCAATATATAGAATTACCTTTACATGCTTTGTAACGACAGAAATTAATTATGAAAATGTCAAAAATTACGTTGAAAATATCGACAGCCATGGAATTGAACAAAAAATAAATAAATGCTTGACGTTTTATCAAATTGTCAGTAACGTCAAATAAGTTAACTTACGTTGTGACAGATAAAACGTCAAGCATTTATTTATTTTTTGTTCAATTCCATGGCTGTCGATATTTTCAACGTAATTTTCTACATTTTCATAATTAATTTCTGTCGTTACAAAGCATGTAAAGGTAATTCTATATATTGACTTAGATGCAGAATTTTATGCCCTAAAACTTTTATTTGACACGTTTTTGCTTAAAATAATTAGGCGAGCAGGAAATTGCAAAAAACTGATTTCCCATGTTAATCTCCGTACACCTTTAAGACAGACACACGGTATATAAAATAATTTCTACTTACGATTTGTGCTATTTTGATAAATATTTCTCTGTTTCTAAAACTATAATCCCATTGAGGTTTAGCATTAACTTGATCATAAAATACATAAGCACTACTTCTACCCGAAGATGTACTAAAAAATCTAAAAATTTGTGAAGATTTTCTTGAATTTGCCGAAGGTGGCGGTGAAAGATTTTCTTCTGTCATTTTTATTCGACTAACTTTAGAATAACAGAAAACAATGCACCTATGATATATCTGTCAGAGGATGTGGTATATGACGTCATAGTTGCGGTTTTATATACACTGTATTTATTAACCATGGTATACATTTGCTTAAAATTATAATAATTACATTATTAAAATTACTTTAAAATACATCAAAACACTATTTATAATTATCTGTTAAAAGTGATACTATTTGGATTGCTAGCAGATAATTTTTTTTGAGAAACTCTATCCATTATTTGAGACGTGTTTTCCGTGGTTCCTGGGGATGTATTCCGAGAGTTAATGGGTGTGACGAACCTAAATATGGGACTGGCTTGTCTCACTATGGGACTGTCTTGAGTTAGACTTCTATGGGATAGTTTTCCGCCTATAGGGGTGTCCAAACCATTTCTTCTAGATTTATTAGCATATGGTTGTTGTGATAAAAAGCTTTGACTTCTAAAAAATAAAAAAATGGATGTTTATGCTGAATAATATTATTGAAACATAAGCCGTGTTCCTTCGGGCTGTGATTCGTGATCTAAATGATAAAAGTGATAATGATTAAGAAGAATAATGTTTTTACGTTTCCTATTCTTTATCCCCACTTTCTCATTTTGTGATCACTAGACAACCTTCCCCCTTCCCTTCAGAATCAACCTTTTTGAGTGATTCACATGGATTCAGTTCAGAACAAATTGAAAATATACTATTTCGAGCGTAGAAATTTACGAATGTGGGGTTTGTGGCATCAAAGGAAATAAGATTTTTCTACAAAAGCGTGTAATGAACCACATAAAGATTTGTTTGAAATAAACATACTTCATATTCCTTACCAAGAACATTATTTTTTACTTCAATATAACCCATTTTTAATTCTGAATATAACACTAGACAGTTGATTATTTATAAAATAAAGCAGGATTGTTTGGATTAGTCTGCATATGACATTGACATTTGACACTAGATTGTGTTGTTTTCTTGCTATAATTTTTAAATCCTGTTTCAAAAGGATCACGATTATATTAATCAGGATTCACAAAATCACAATCATAACCCGAAGGAACACGGCTATACTTTTTATTGTTATAATCAATTATTGTTCTATTGTTGTAATCAATGATTGTTTTATTGTTGTAATCAGTGATTGTTGTGATCAATGATTGTTTTATTGTTGTAACCAATATTATTCAAGCCTAAAGTCAATAGTTCCGCCGAATTACATGTTCAAAAAATTATAAAACTTACAAAAATGGTTAGAAATTTACTTTAAATATAATACTTAAAAAAATTGTAGAAATATTAGTTAGATTAAAAATGTTTTTGAATACCATCTTACGAAATTTAGATAAATATAATATTGCAAAATGTTTATTCATAATTTGACGTAACAGATAAGTATTAATATTTCTTCATATGCGATTAAATTTCATAATAATTGCAACAAATAATATTGTATCCATTGATTACAATAATCAAAATAAAAATTAAATTTTGTTTAAATATCTATACGAGGGATATTGATAAGTTAGTTGAAGATCATGCTAAAAATCGCATATCGAGATTTTAGTAAATGAGCACGTTTTAAGGTCCCTAGAATCCAATTTTAACATTTTCACGATGATGTCTGTGTGTGTGTATGTGTGTGTGGATCCTCCACTCTAACTCAAATACTATCATTCAGAAAATTTTGAAACCTTGTATTTTGAAGTTTTGTAATGGAAAGAGCCCATTAGATTTTGGTGAAAATCGAATAACCGGAAATGGCACTTTACTAGAAGCTCAAAATAGTTTTTCTTCGAAAAATACCTTTAAAAATTATTTTTTTGAGATTAATGTTATTATAAAAATTAAAGATTATTAAATTTTCTATAGATATGCATTAATGCTTTTTCTATATATTTTATGGATAAATTTATAAAATTATCTATAATTTAAATCCCGCTTTAAACAAACAAAACGCAGATATTCAAATGTATGTATGACAGATAAATATCACTATCAAAGAACTATTCATTTCAAAATAATATTAGTAACATTTTAAAAAGAAAACAGTAAATAGAACAATAGAAAAGGAATTCAATACAGTTTCCAGCATAAGTAAATATGTAGGTATGTACTTAGATTTATAAAAATTAACGATTCACAAAAATATTTAAGCTAATCCTCATATTTGGATTATTGAATTCTATTCTATCCCGGTATTTAATCTTCATTTTATTATAGTTCCGGTGGCTCAATGGTTAGAGCAACGCCTCATGTCATGAGTGCCCTCGGGGCTGTGGGTTCGAATCCCACTAAGGCATGGATGTGTGTGAATGTGAACCCACTCTGTAATTGGGATTTAATCCTGTTGAGGGATTTTTTAAATAAAGTAGTTACTTGGATTAGATTAGACTATATTTTAAGAAATAAACTGTCAAAATTAGAGTAAAATTCGCTAATCCAAAAATAAGGATTAACTTAATCTTTTTTGTGACTCGGGCTGTACATGGCGGGAGGTATTGTGTTGGCCAGATTTTTAAATATAAATTATAGGTTTTAAAATTTGATTTAACATTTAAATCATACTTACGTTTCGTGTTCATTTCCACAATGTCTCTGCTTACAATCTATCGTAGAATGTGTTTCCAAGTTTTTTATTTCATTTTCTTTATATTGTCCGACTTTTATTCCAAGTCTTTTCCTAAACAAACAAACCAAATAGTGCAAAACAGTTATCATAGCATATATTGATGGCTATTACTCAAGAGGATGAAGTATGCGACGCGAATTACAAACGAATTATAATTTTATTCAACATACCTTCGAGTAGTATAACATTTACAACATTTATGTGCACATTGTTCATCAGGACGATAATTTTCTTTACATAAATCTTCACAACGTCTGTGACTATTTGGTAGGGAATAATCATATTCTTCAATTTCTCCTACAAACAAATTCATAAAAAAGGATAATATAACTTATGTCCTATAAGTTTGGCACAAATTCAAAACTTATCGGACATTCGTTATTTACATATTTATTTTGGGCGTGGCTACAGTCCCGACCGCGGGACAGTGTTCAACAAATTTAGTCCCGAAAAAATTAAATCATGGTGAGGCGTAATTCAGTACGGGACCGTTGTTGAACACCTTAGCTTGGCATATTTCCCTCAAACAACAAAAATGTGTAACTAATGCACAAAACTGGGCCTTAGTTTTACATGCACGAATTTAGTGTTAGGTTCAGGGCCGTGCGGTGTATTTTGCGCTGGGAGCACATAATATTAATTTTGGCATCCTAAGAAAAATATAATATTCAATGAGACGCTCTAAGAGAAATATTTATAAAAGAGTTCATTTTTCATTATTTGGATCAAAATAGAAGAATTAGGGCGCGAGCAGACACGTGACTCAGGCGTCCTTGACGTACTTGGAATCAGCTGATTTGTGTGCGTATGTCGTTTTGACAAGAACAGTGTCACTTTGACAAGACCAATGTTTTGACTTATTTTGATTTTGAACTGCTAAAATGTTATTAGGTACGTTCTATTGGTGTCAGATATCTTCCTACTTCTTCTAGTAGAACATCAATGGTCGTTCTTTTGCGTCAAAAAAATCAAAATATTCCTACGAATCATTCCAATTTCAGAGTTGGAAGCGTTGGTAGGAAGATATATAGAGTGGAGATAAATTCAAAATTTTACTAGCCGACTGTCATACGCGTACATTTCTGTCACATTTGTGAATGTTTAGAGTAGATTGTCCTCAACAAAAATACCTCCTTTACGTTTTTATTATTTAATATATATTTATATAATTATAATCTCTGTAATATTTGCATAACAACATTTTGAATATGCAAAATAAACATACAAAGTTATCTTTAATTGTTAACTAACAATAACACATAACCACTGCCACTGTTCTATTGTATTTATTTTTTTACTTGACAGCACTTGACAGTTATTTGCTACTGAGCGTTCTATTGCTTTAATAATATTCTTATTCTACTAGGAATATTTCTGACACCGATAGAACGTACCTATTGATGTACAATTTTCAGGCAGTAAAACACATGAAATTAAAAATAATAACTTCTCAACTGTTCAAAATTAAAATAAGTCAAAACATTGGTCTTGTCAAAGTGGCATTGTTCTTGTCAAAATGACAAGCGCACACAAATCAGCTGATTCCCAACACGTCAAGGACGCTCGAGTCACGTGTCTGCTCGCGCCCTATAGGATGAACTTGGGTTATTTGTTTGCCTAGTGATTACCAGTGGGCGCCTTTTCACAAAAGACGCTTGGAGCGATTAAATACTTTCTGTTTCATATTTGAAATGAATATTTAGGAGTCCATATACTTTAATTTCTAGAATGCAAATTTGAGTGACAAACAGTAGGGGAAGAGTAATACATTATTTTTCATATTTATATACACTAATTTAAATACTTTCTGCTTCATATTTGAACTGAATATTTAGGAGACCATATACTTTAATTTCCAGAATACAAATTTGAGTGACAAGCAGTAGGGGTACAGTAATACAATATTTTTCATCTTTATGTACACTCATATGCTTAAATTTCCAGAATACAAAACTGAATGTCAAACAATAGGGGCAGAGCATAGGTGCCCACAGGGGGAGTCGAAAGGGTCGACTGACCCCCCTTTCATTTATGGACCGTATCCATTTTTAAAAATAAAATTATAATTCTTTTATAATTTTAATAGCTAGATGGTCTATTTCGGTGTTGTATTTTCTTTAATATGCCGTAGTTTATTCTAATCATTTTATGATCACGTTCTTCTCAAAACTTTCACAATTATCGATTTTACTGTTATATGGAAATAAAGAAATAGAAAAGTAAATAATGAATAGACATTGCATATTTATTTATATTAAAAGTACCTACGTATGATTAGGGTTGCCGTATTTTGTGAGGAGCGCGATTTAATTAACATTTAATTATTATACATTTTATTTTGAACAGTTCAATAGAATAATTATATTGTTATTCAGTAATATAATATTTTAATTTAATGCAACATTGTATTTTCAGATTGTCTGTTTCTGTAGTTATTGCTTATGCTCGCATCTCGCATCATAAAGCCTAGTAGAAGGGGCAATTCTACGCTTTTAGAGCGTACATACGCATTTTCGTCATAAAATATTGATTTTAATTTTTTAAGAATTTGTTAAATTTGCTTCATTGTAAAGAACTCTATATTATCTTACTTTGCATTAAAACACGTTTGACCTTGAAAATTATTAAAAATTCGCCTGCGGCGCATTTTTTTCTAACGAAAATATCAACCCACTTTGTAAAAAAGTCTGCGGACGCCCATGGGGCAGAGTAATAAATAATGTTAAAATGTATCTAAAAAAATTGCGTAAACCACGCCTATTCGGAGCTTTCGCGGTCGGGATTGTATACATTTTCATTTATTTATCGTACTTTCAGTATCAGCATCTGAAACTGAATCATATTCCACCACTATTGTTACAGGAATCTTTTCAGGGTTTATTCGGATGCTATTTTCATTTATTGCTCTTTGGAATAAATGACCAGATGTCTGTATTTCTCGATGAGAAACTTTTGGTAATGCATTTAATATTTTATCAAATGATGTCTGCGTTATTTCACTGCGGGTTGTTCTTGCTGGTATTTCAATTTCTGACATTTGAGTACCACTATCCATATTTCCTTGCCTTTCAGTTTTTGATGTTTTGGTAATATCGTCAACAGCATCCCGTCTTTCGGGAAAATGCAATAAACTAAAAAAAATGATTAAAACAATGCAAAATTTGTGTATTCAATATTACAGGGTGTAAAAAAGGATAAAAAAATTGAGGATATTAAAATTGTCACATACGAATATACCGTGTGTACATAGAAGATTAACATGGGAAATCAGTTTTTTGCAATTTCCTGCTCGCCTAATTATTTTAAGCAAAAACGCGTCAAATAAAAGTTTTAGGGCATAAAATTCTGCATCTAAATCAATAAACATTATTACCTTTACATGCTTTGTAACGACAGTAATTAAGTATGAAAATGTCGAAAATTACTTAGAAAATATCGACAGTTATGGAATTGAACAAAAAATAAATAAATGCTTGACGTATTATCTGTCACAACGTAACTTATTTGACGTTTCTGACAATTTGAATTTGTCTCTAGTTTTATTGTCTGAAATTATTAGAAAATGAATATTTATACTAATGAAGAGCGTGATTTCACAATTGCTAAATTCGTGACAAAATTTGAAGACTGCTAATGTGTAATGTGTCTTCAAAAAATACAAGTTAACCGCGTACTGAGAATATAGGACGAGCAGGAAAACGTGCGTTACTGTATTACTAGATGTATTGGAAATGAGCTGGGAGTACATCACAGCATCATACATAATTTTGTTACGCAGTTGAGTTTTTAATAAATTCATATTACTTACACAAAACTGTATTTTTTAACTTTATTTATTAGTCTAATATAATATTTCTCTTATTATCATAATTAACGATATTTTTCAAATCAAATTGCCAGAAACGTCAAATAAGTTAATGTACGTTGTGACAGATAAAACGTCAAGCATTTATTTTTTATTCAATTTCATGGCTGTCGATATTTACAACGTAATTTTCGACATTTTCATATTTAATTTCTGTCGTTAAAACATGTAAAGGCAATTCTGTTTATTGAATTAAATGCAGAATTTTATGGCCTAAAACTTTTATTTGACGCATTTTTGCATAAAATAATTAGGCGCGCAGGGATTTACATAAAACTGATTTCCCATGTTAATCTCCTATGTACACCTTTAAGATAGACACACGGTATAGGGCGCGAGCAGACATGTGACTCGAGCGACCTTGACGTGCTTGAAATCAGCTGATTTGTGTGCGCATGTCATTTTGACAAGAATAATGTCACATTGACAATACCAATGTTTTGATTTATTTTGAATTTTCACTGCTAAAATGTTATTATTTTTAATTTCATATGTTTCAGTGCTTAATAATTGTAAAATAATAACATTAAACCAGTTCAAAATCAAAATAAATAAAAACCAAAAACATTGGTATTGTCAACGTGACATTGTTCTTGTCAAAATGACATGCGCACACAAATCAGCTGATTCCAAGCATGTCAAGGTGGCTCGAGTCACGTGTCTGCTCGCGACCTATAGGGCGCGAGCAGACACGTGACTAGGGCGTCCTTGACGTATTTGGAATCAGCTGATTTGTGT
The DNA here is from genome assembly GCA_963082715.1 of Harpalus rubripes. NCBI lineage: Eukaryota > Metazoa > Arthropoda > Insecta > Coleoptera > Carabidae > Harpalus > Harpalus rubripes. The sequence goes on from OY720462.1 coordinate 1,431,118, forward strand.
GCGCATGTCGTTTTGACAAGAACAGTGTCGCTTTGACAAGACCAATGTTTTGACTTATTTTAATTTTGAACTGCTAAAATGTTATTAATGTACAATTTTCAGGCAGTAAAACACATGAAATTAAAAATAATAACTTCTCAACAATTCAAAATTAAAATAAGTCAAAACATTGGTCTTGTCAAAGTGACATTGTTCTTGTCAAAATGACAAGCGCACACAAATCAGCTGATTCTTAGTACGTCAAGGACGCTCGAGTCACGTGTCTGCTCGCGCCCTATACAGGGTGTAACAGAAATAAGTACATTAAATTTAACATGTGATAGAACTCGTCGAGTGCAACAATATTTCTTAATAACTTTTTCTCGTAAATCTTGTACTTATATATTGCGTTAAATACCTTTTTTAACAACCTGTATGCGTATATTTTAATGAAAATTGGTATACCATTGTAAATCCGTAAAACTGGGTGACCTGCTCAGATTTCTTGCGCCATATGACACTTTTTTGATATTTGGCTCGCTGGTCCATCTGTAGAATAAGTAATGTCAAGTTAGCAGAACATTTTCGCCATATTAAAAAAAATCTTAACAGTCCAAATATTACTGTACTATGGATAAAATGTCCATAAAGATGATTATCCAAAGTGTCCTCAAAGTGACCTGGGACATTCACTTTTTTTTAAGAAAAACGAAACATTGGCTTAACCACAGACCTGGACCCAAAATACGGCGATTTATCTAAATTTACATATATCCGACAGTGCACCGTTTAGCCAGTATTCTGCTTCAAAGTCTTTCTAAAAAAAATAATATTGCTTATAATAACGAAACGCTTTGTTCGATTTGAATGAAATTTGGTATGACAATCCATATGGATATAATTCATCTTTTAAGACGGTATTTGTTATTGTTAGTGAACCACTAGTGTATGAGAACTTGGGTGTCGCGACCATGAATAGACCATAACTTTTTAATGGCAACGCCAATAATGTAAATTAATTGTTTTTCAGAAAGATATATTCAATAGTAAACTTTCGTGTCTCTGCGTAAGTTATGATATCTGTAACGATTTAGTCAGAAAAAATAAAACGTAAGTGATTGCGCCTTGTAATTTTTAAAATAAATTTTATCTAGCAGTCTTTCCAAATGTCAAACAACTAATTTTTAATGACAGTAACAATTGTTTATGGGTTGTCAAAAATTTCCTTTGCCATATTTTAAAACTAGTAACATATCCGTTTGTTCGGCCTTATAGTATTTTACTGCTTTAAGACGATTAAGTAATGTTAGCTCTCTCTTAAACAACTTTAAAAGATTGACAACTCATAAAAAATTGTTTCTGTCATTAAAAATTAGTTGTTTGACATTTGGATAGACTGCTAGATAAAATTTATTTTAAAAATTACACGGCGCAGGCACTTACATTTTATTTTCTTCTGACTAAATCGTTACAGATATCATAACTTACGCACAGACACGAAAGTTTACTATTGAATATATCTTTCTGAAAAACAGTAAGTATACATTATTGGTCTTGCCATTAAAAAGTTATGGTTTAATCATGGTCGCAACACCCAAGATTCATACACTAGTGGTTCACTAACAATAACAAATACCATCTTAAAAGATTAATTATATCCATATGGATTATCATAGCAAATTGTATTCAAAGCGTTTCGTTATTTTAAGCAATATTCATTTTTTAAGAAAGACTTTAAAGCAGAATACTGGCTAAACGGTGCACAGTCGGATATAGGTAAGTTTAGTTAAATCGTCTTATTTTGGTCCCAGGAATCTGTGGTTAAGCCATGTCCCCCTATTTCCAAGACACCTGTATATAAACCATTTCTCAGTAAAATAAGTAAAATGCTGTATCAAAGACACAGGACTGTAGCGTTTGAAAATACCCGAAAAGTGTCCCAAGTCACCCAGTTTTACGGTATTTATTTGACAGTATGTAGTATTACCCTAAAAGTGATAGGTCTCCTATTGTTTCAGTATATCTTTCAGAAGTTGCTGCAGGCTTAATACCACATTGTTGATTTTTACATTCCTTAATGTTAGACACTTGCGTTTCCTTGTCACTACAAAATAAATAATTAAAAGTCAATTAATACTTAATTAAATATTTGAAGACAATACAGAATAGGTAAAGGATGTACTCTGTTACACCTTCCAAATTTTCTAGGCATATGTGTTTTTATTACTCGTTCATCTGACAAATTTGCGTCAGAATATTTTGGTTCTAAATTGTCTAAACTGCATTGAGTAGACACTGTTTGTCCAAATTTAGGGTAGCAATCAGCTTTATCACATTTATTTGGTTGTAATACAAATGTTGTTATTTGGGTAGCTTTAGTCTCTTGACCAGGGAGATTTTTGAAGGCGTTTTCACATTCTAAAATGCACATTTCGTTTGGTTTTGGAACCAAAAGATCTTCGTTACTAAATTCCAGATCAGGGGGATTTAGTTCTGAATTGAACTGTGTTGTTTTATCGTCTTTTAAAACTTCTTCTTGATAGCATTCCATTTTACTACACATATTTTTATCGTCACATGTCTCACATTCTCCCCTACAGAATTGATCTGGAAGGAACTCTTTTTCAAACTGTGTCGATTTATCGGCTTTCGGCCGGCATATTTCTTCATCGCATAGATATAATTGTTCTTCTCTTCTTCTTCGGCAATGTTCACACTTATAACTGGTATCTGGAGGAGCTGGCTCAAGTAGTGGATCCCTTTGGCATAGTAATTGACGGTCTTCTGAAGTTCGTTTAAGTTTGAAGCCTGAATCGAGGTCTGAATCTTCGGAAGGTATACCCCTTTGCCGTCGGGTTTGTGTTGTGTTGTCTTCGACATCTACGGATTTGTCTTCTGGGGCTTCAGACCTACAACCATAAAGGGAACGATTGCCAAACATTTGTAAAAATACAATTTCTATTAAAAGTAGTAAACAAATTATTCAAAATGGCCGCGTTTGACTTTAACACAGGGCTAAGACGGTCCGTTAGTGCCTTCCCCAAAATTCTCTAACACCGAGTGCAATTTATAGTGTTAAGGGTTGAGGTCTGGATTTCCAGAGGGTCAGTTTTCGGACGACCCAGTATTTGCCAGGAAAGAGAGGGGTTTCAAAACTTCTAAAACGTTTATTTGGGACACCTTTTCAATATTCGCAGTGAGGGAACTACCGATAGATACGTTACTTGCTACCATAGCAGAATGGCTAGACCGTCTTTAAGAGCGTTTTTTTTATATTTCAACATCTTTTATAACTGTTCAATTTCTATATAGGCAAAAAATTCGTGTTATCCAACACCAAAACTAATTTATTACTTTGTGCCAATATAATTATAAATTTTAAAACAACTGAAGATAAGAAATATTCATTTTCCGGGAATGGACTGGGCCATATTTTGAGTCAGAGCTCAACGTTTCGCCCACAGTCGTATGGGGCATCTTCAGGAGCAAGGGAGATAGTACTGTCTTAAACAACGTTATCCGACGTGTCAACCACGCTAGAGGCCGAGTTTAAGCAACAAGAGGGGGAGACTCAGTTTACAAGGTTACCCAACGTGTAAACCACGCTAGAGGCCAAATAAACCAAGTGACGAAAGGAAGGCCGAGAAAATCTCTGAACTTGATATCCTACAGCAGGAGCTTGACCACATCAGACATAGTTTAATCCAGAACAACTATGACGTAAAATTAATCAATAATGTAATTCGTAGACAATTAAACCCTTTACCCAAAAAACCCGTAGGTACCACGTTCGAAACATTTGCATCTATCCCTTACATTAAAGGATTCTCGGATAAAATAAGTAGAATTCTTAATAAAAACAATATTAAGGTCTTTTTTAAACCTCCACAAAAAATCTCAGAAATACTCCCCCAAACTAAAGATAAACGCGAACCCTTGTCGTCACCCGGTGTTTATAGTATTCCTTGTTCTTGCGGCACAGTATACATAGGTGAAACAGGAAGGAGTGTTCACACTAGATTGTCAGAACACAAACGCTGTCTGCGTAATGGTATGGTATTAACATCTGCGGTCGCAGAACACCAACACAACACAGGGCATAACATCTTATTTGAAAATTCCCGCATTTTAGCTCCTGCTCCTGAGTTTTACAGACGTAAATACAGGGAAACTTTAGAAATATGGAAACATCCTAATAACATCAATCGGGATGATGGGTATTTCTTGAGCCACATGTGGAAACCGGTGATTCTCGGAACACGACACGCCCAATCTACCATTACGAACTCGAGTCCCATTGGTCCTCATTAGCTTTGCTCATCTACCGTATCTTTAGATTAGTATATAACTGTCTTCTCGGCCTTCCTTTCGTCACTTGGTTTATTTGGCCTCTAGCGTGGTTTACACGTCGGGTAACCTTGTAAACTGAGTCTCCCCCTCTTGTTGCTTAAACTCGGCCTCTAGCGTGGTTGACACGTCGGGTAACCTTGTTTAGGCCAGTCTATCCCCCTTGCTCCTGAAGATGCCCCATACGACTGCGGGCGAAACGTTGAGCTCTGACTCAAAATATGACAGTCCATTCCCGGAAAACGAATATTTCTCATGACTCAGACTGTGGAAGCCTACGCAATTATTTAACTGAAGATGAGGCTGATCATGCCCTCAATAAGAGCGCTTACGAACGGTCCGAATCGTTAACGCTTTCATAGTCATCAGGGCGCTCAATCAATTCGGACCAGCTGTAAGCTATGATAGCCTGATTCGGATCGCACCCTAAGGGGTGGCTGGCAACTCGACGCTTTTAGTTGTAGCTGCCAACTCATGAAAAAGAAATTTCCCTCCAACGAACACTTGCTTGGCTGTAGGAAATCTAGGCAACGGTTTCGGGTACTTTTTGACGCTACTTCACATTATCAATTATAATAAATAATCTAAAATACACTAATTAATCAATTTGTGTTTGTATATATAAAAAGGCAAGTAAAATTTGGTAAAAACCTCTTTTTCTTATTGTTCTGTTTGCTTTTACGTCTTTTAAATGCAGATTTCATTTGGAGAATTTACTATTTACTGAAAATTTGGATGACAATACAAATGTCACTTATGTCAAACTATTGTTTAAATGACAGTTAATAGATATTTTAGTTTCATACCATATCGTAAATATAAGGTCCAAAAGAAATACCACAGCTGCTGTTGTAACTGCTACATGCGCAAAAATCAAAATAATATCAAAATTATAAAAAATTGATGCTGTATATAAATATCCAGAAATTAGAAAAAAAATTCCTGTGGCTATACAATCTACTATGACCCATAAATCGAAACTGAAAAGATTATCATCTTCATATTTTCGCCGGCATATGTAAAATACGCAGCAAATAAAAAATATGACACCTGCTATTACAACTGGACAAAATATACTGGATATATTATAGATTATAATTCCGCCTAAAATGATACATATAAGACATAATACCTGAAATAAAAATGGTTAGAATGAGAAAATAATTATAAAAAAAATATTACTAATTCTATTCTACGAAAATGGACCGCCCATTTTGTACGCGTAAACATTTTCAAATTTGACTTGTCAAACAATTGATTATTGACAGTGACAGACGTTTGGTGACGATATGAAGGTAGATTTGAGTAAATTTGATAATATTATATTTTATTTGAAATTCATTGAACTTGTAAGTAACTTTTTATGTAATAATTTTACCATATTTCCAATATTGAATTAAAATCCGGTTGAATTTTGGCATAAAGGTACGCTCTCCACTATAGATATGAGTGGCTGCATTATGACAGCCGATTGACATACCTAGCAATGGGCAATAAAACGATTTTTTTTATAATTACCTTTTTTCCAAATCAAAATCAGATATACTTCTAGTTTTTTACCTCCCGCTATTCTTGGCAAGGGAGGTATAGGGCGCGAGCAGACACGTGACTCAAGCGTCCTTGACGTACATGGAATCTGCTGATTTGTATGCGCATGTCATTTTGACACTGTCACTGTGACAAGACAAATGTTTTGACTTATTTTGATTTTGAACTGCTAAAATGTTAGTATTATACAATTTTCAGGCAGTAAAACACATGACATAAAAATAATAACTTCTCAACTGTTCAAAATTTAAATAAGTCAAAACATTGGTCTTGTCAAACTGACATTGTTCTCATCAAAATGACAGGCGCACACAAATCTGCTGATTCCAAGCACTTGACGGTCGCTTGCGCCCTATAGGGATCGTTTTAAGGCCCTTAGAATCCAATTTTAACATTTTCATGATGATGTCTGTGTGTATATATGGATCCTCTGTTCTAACTCAAATACTATCATTCAGATAATTTTGAAACCTTGTATTTCTACCATATTCTAATTTAAGAAGAAGCCATTAGATTTTGGTGTAAATCAGATAACCGGAAATGGCACTTTACTTGATGCTCAAAATAGTTTTTCTTCGCAAATATTATTATAAAAATTAGGGATTATTAAATTTTCTACAAGTTTGCATTAATACTTTTTCTGTATATTTTATGGATTTATAAAATTATCTATTCTATTATTCACAAAAGATGACTATTCAAGGTCATTTGTGAGTCGTCTGATATAATATTACTTGCAGATAACTTCATTGCATTTCGTTTGCATAGGCGTGCAACATGAAATATTTTGGACACATTTGAACTGAAAAAATAAAAGTAATTTATTTGAAAATTATGTTTCTTTCTAAATAATGCCTTTCTGAAAGATTTATGTTCTTGACTTATGTTTTTGCAAAATACAAAATCATAGACCTAACTTATAAACCAAGGGATAATAATTTAATTTAAACGTCAACGCCACTGGGTAAATATTAGCACAGAGGGCAGTATAGTAGATAATTAGGTATCTGTAATTCTACGACATACGTCATTATTATTTATAGTGTGTTAGAAAGTAATGCCACTATTTACGTATATCTGTCACACCACATAAATTAAATAGACATAGGTCAAATAATCTTTCTAATACAAAATGTCGCTAAACTACTGCTATAAAGTGATGTGTATTCTTTCTTCGAACAAATGACCTTGAATAGTCATCTTTCGTGAATAATAGTAATTTAAATCTCGGAGTCTACGCTTTAAACAAACAACTCCTTGGTTACACAGTTCATATCTCAAATGTATGTAACTGACAGATATATGTCACTGTCAAAGAACCCATCATTTCAAATTAATAATAGTAACGTTTTAAAAAGAAAATAGTAAATAGAACAATTGTTATATGGAACAGATTTAATTTAAATTAATAATAATTAAATGACGGGAGGTACTGTGTTGGCCACATCAGAGATTTTATTTATATTTTTTTCTACAAAGTTCATAACTTGAAAAATAAATAGATAAATATATCACGGCATATTACCCATTGCTGGGTATGTCAATCTGCTTTGTACACAGATATCGGTAATGATGATGACATATTCGTTAACCACTCATTTCTGGCATGGAGAGTGCACTACGGTCATAACTTTTGTGCCATTTAAAATTCTAAATAATTTTGGCGCCAGTCGGAACCAAAACCGATAAAGTTTAATAATTTTTTAAAAATAATGTATGTATTTATATTTCAGTTTATGTTTTTGAGTTCTGTAATAATATTAAACGAATACCCCGACTTTAAAAAAGATGCATTGAATTTGCTGCCCGTAATAAATGCAGTAGGAGGTACATTGGTTATTTTAGCATCAATAATGACATATCTGAGAGAAAAAAACAATTATTATTCCGATTTAATCTTCATGCCAGCATATGCCATTATGAATTTCGCGATTGCTGCATTGACTTCATCGTTGGAACTTAGAATAATTACAATCATAACTGGTATTTTCTTATCCATTGATGCCCTTTTGGTGTACTGCATTGCTTGTTCCTTTGGTGGAAGCGAAATTAGTGATTTTTGATCATAGTTGCTAAGAATAAAACAGTTGTTTATTTAATTTTGACATTTCTGGATTGTGATTCATTTCATCCACAATTTCATCAAAATTTTTCGTCATTTTTCATAACATATTATGATAAAAACTGGTTAAGAAATAGTAATATAGTCACATCAAAATGAAGGACATACAAGAGGCAATAAAGGACCCCCATTTCATATCAAAAGTGGTTGTGTGTGTGAGTATTATTTTATTTATTATTCAACAAAGACTTTTAATAACTTCGTTAGACCCCGCGTGCTAGTCGACCCCAGCTTGTAGTGCGTTAAAAGTCTTTGAGCTACAACGATGTATTTGAGCCATATCCAAAATTTGGAAAAGTCATGTTGACACATTAAATCTATATGTACAATGGGCTACTTGCGTGCCATTTTTACTCTCGCTAAGAGAGATATTTAATTCATGCTAAAATCACATCCAGAATAAGCACGTTTTAAGGTCCCTAGAATCTGATTAAACATTTTTACGATTTACGATTTCTCAAATACTATAAGACTTAAGACATTTTTAACTACGCATTCCTCAATCTAACAATAATGGGAGGAGTTGATTAAGTTTTGGTAACAATTGGACAACTGAAAGTAGTAGTTACAAGAAAAAAATCATCTAGATATTATTTATCGAAAATTTATGTAAATACTTATATTAAAGAACGTTAAATTCTTTATTCGATAATTAAAAATTCATTATTATATCTTCTACAGATTTAGAGCTAAAGAAATGTATATAAAATAATTTGATGTAAAAAATCGCAGATCAAACTACTTCAAGGCAAGAAATTCAATTGTTTGTAATTGACACATAAATGTCATTGTCAAAAATATTTGTATGCCACTGTCAAAAAAATTTGTACATCATTATGAAAATATAAAAAGTCAACAACGCAAAAGAATATACGTAAAAAGAATATAAAAGGAATTTGTGTAAAAATGAATATAAAGAAAAAGAAAAGGAAAGTAGAAAAAGAAAATTTCAGGATATTGAATATAAAGAAAATGTATGTATTGTACATAATTTATATTAAAATATCCCATAGATTTTGCAAATATATGTGAGAATTATTTTGTAGTGAGACATGAATATATGTATTTGTATTTAAAAATATTTTTTTGTTTTATGCGTACAACCAGGTAACATATCTGGCGAGAGGCTATGTGCTGGCCACATCAGATTTTCTTATTTTTTCTTTTGGCAAAATTTTCATTAATTGATAAAAAAAATTAATGAAATTTTATTATTTAAATTACCACCATGTATGACGTAGAATTACGCCGAACATCGGTACGTCCAATAGCAACGTCATGTGCGGGTAATTTAAACATGACAGATCATCTGTTTGACGTTTGAATAATAGTTTGGAGGTTAATATTTTCGTTTGTTATTTTAATCTTGTACGCGTATAAGCTAAGTTTTCAACTTCAAAATCCTGAGAAACATTAGTTTTCCGGGAATGGACTGTGTCAAATTTTGAGTCAGAGTTCAACGTTTCACCCGCAGTCGTATGGGGCATCTTCAGGAGCAAGGGGGATAGTACTGTCTTAAACAAGGTTACCCGACGTGTCAACCACGCTAGAGACCGAGTTTAAGCAACAAGAGGGGGAGACTCAGTTTACAAGGTTACCCGACGTGTAAACCACGCTAGAGGCTAAATAAACCAAGTGGTTGAGCTCTGACTCAAAATATGACACAGTCCATTCTCGGAAAACAAATATTTCTCATAACTCAGACTGTGGAAGCCTACGCAATTATTTCAAAATCCTGCTTAACAAATCAAAATACGTAATAAAAATAACAGAAACCACGCAAATTGTAAATAATAAAGAAGAGAGAGAGTGACAGAAAAATGAACTAATGTCAAAATCAAATTAAAACTCGCACTCGCTCGCCATCTACAGGTTACATTCTTAAATATGCATCCCTTTCTCCAGTTCAAAATAATGACGTCAAAGAAAATCTTTCTTAATTTATTAATTATTTAGTAAAAGATATCAGATTTTCAGTACCACGCAAGTAGCCTATTAAAACTGAAGTACATCTACAAGATCTAAACAGTGTGGCTATAAAATTTAGGACTTCCTTTTCAAATAATATTTGATGTATTTATTTTTAGTTCCTTTCTTTCATTTGCTGTCATTACCTGAACCAAATTCACTGTTTCAAATGTCCCGCCGAAAACATGATAACTTATGGTGCAGTAGTCGGAGGACTCCTAGCAGCGTCCATTTTGATTTCCTCTTACTTAAAAGACGACCATCAAGAAAATGATTACGCCGAGAGCGCACTTTTTGGTGTATATGGAGTTATGAACATTTTGGCTGCTTATATTTTCTATACTAAAATTAAAAGTTGCACATGTTCAAAATCATTCAATCCTCACTTAATGCTGGCGTTAGGATCTGCTGCCACTGGGACGTGTATGGCTGCAGATGTGGCTTCCCTCAATTTAGATAAATAAATAATAATATGTAACGTAACATTTAAAATATACAATAGTTCAACATTATGTGTCTCATTTATTTATATAGTGAATAAACTTTTTTCTTGCTACCCAAAATTTGGTGGGAATATATATATATATATATATATATATATATATATATATATATATATATATATATATATATATATATATATATATATATATATATACCGTGTGTCTATCTTAAAGGTGTGCATAGGAGATTAACATGGGAAATCAGTTTTTTGCAATTTCCTGCTCGCCTAATTATTTTAAGCAAAAACGCGTCAAATAAAATAAATAAACAGAATTACCTTTGCATGCTTTGTAACGACAGAAATTAAATATGAAAATGTCGAAAATTACGTCGAAAATATCAACAGCCATGGAATTGAACAAAAAATAAATAAATGCTTGACGTTTTGTCAAATTGTCAGAAACGTCAAATGAGTTAACTTACGTTGTGACAGATAAAACGTCAAGCATTTATTTATTTTTTGTTCAATTCCATGGCTGTCGATATTTTCAACGTAATTTTCGAGATTTTCATAATTAATTTCTGTCGTTACAAAGGATGTAAAGGTAATTTTGTTTATTGATTTAGATGCAGAATTTTATGCCTTAAAACTTTTATTTGACGCGTTTTTGCTTAAAATAATTAGGCGAGCAGGAAATTGCAAAGAACTGATTTCCCATGTTAATCTCCTATGTACACCTTTAAGTCAGACACACGGTATATATATATATATATATATATATATATATATATATATATATATATATATATATATATACACTATTATTCACGAAAGATGACTATTCAAGGTCATTTGTTCGAAGAAAGAATACTCAACACTTTACAGAAGTAGCTTAGCAACTTTTTGTATTAGAAAGAGAAAGATTATTTGACCTATGTCTATTTAATTTATGTGGTGTGACAGATATACGTAAATAGTGGCATTACTTTCTAACACACTATAAATAATAATGACATATGTCGTAGAATTACAGATACCTGATTATCTACTACACTGCCTTCTGTTCTAATATTTACCCAGTGGCGTTGACGTTTAAATCAAATTATTATTCCTTGGTTTATAAGTTAAGACTATGTTTTTGTATTTTGCAAAAACATTAGTGAAGAACATAAATCTTTCAGAAAGGCATTATTTAGAAAGAAACATAATTTTCAAATGAATTATTCTTATTTTTTCAGGTAAAATGTGTCCATAAATATTTCATGTTGCACGCCTATGTAAACGAAATGCAATGAAGTTATCTGCAATTAATATTATATCAGACGGTTCACAAATGACCTTGAATAGTCATCTTTCGTGAATAATAGTTTATATATATATATATATATATATATATATATATATATATATATATATATATATATATATATATATATATATATATATATAGGTGTCTTGAAAATAGGGGGACATGGCTTAACCACAAATTCCTGGGCCCAAAATAAGACGATTTAATCTAAACTTACCTATATCCGACTGTGCACCGTTTAGCCAGTATTTTGCTTTAAAGTCTTTCTAAAAAAAAAATTATATTGCTTATAATAACGAAACGCTTTGTTCGATTTGAATGAAATTTGGTATAACAATCCATATGGATTTAATTCATCTTTTAAAATGGTATTTGTTATTATTAGTGAACCACTAGTGTATGAAACTTGGGTATCGCGACCATGATTAAACCATAACATTTTAATGGCAAGGCCAATAATGTAAATTTACTGTTTTTTAGAAAGATACATTCAATAGTAAACTTTCGTGTCTCTGCGTAAGTTATATCTGTAACGATTTAGTCAGAAGAAAATAAAATGTAAGTGCCTGCGCCGTGTAAATTTTAAAATAAATTTTATCTAGCAGTCTATCCAAATGTCAAACTACTAATTTTTAATGACAAACAATTGTTTATGAGTTGTCAATCTTGTAAAGTTGTTTAGGAGTGAGCTAACATTATTTAATCGTCTTATTATAATAATAGCAGTAAAATACTATAAGGCCGAACAAAAGGATATGTTACTAGTTTTAAAATAAGGCAAAGGAAATTTTTGACAACCCATAAACAATTGTTACGTCATTAAAAATTAGTTGTTTGACATTTGCAAAGACTGCTAGATAAAATTTATTTTAAAAATTACACGGCGCAATCACATTTAATTCTTTTCTGAAATTTGAAAAGTTTCGCATTGTATCAATTTATTTTTCACGAGAATCTATTCAGAGCTGCAAATAAAGTATCAATTTTAGCCAAAATCTATTATGTTGCTTCCCGTTATATAAAAGTCTTAAATACTTAATTTGACAAGTTTTGGAATATATCAATATATTTTTCACGAGAATCTGTTCAGAGCTTCAAGTAAAGTATCACTTCCGGTTGATTAATTTTAGCCAAAATCTAATATGTTCTTTCCCAGAATATAAAAGTCTTAAATACTAAAATTGAAATGTTTTGGATTATATTTTAATATAGTTTTTCATTAACTGTTATGGGCTTCAAGTAAAGTATCACTTATATTTAACCAATTTTACCCAAAATCTAATCAACTCGTTATATGAATGCAGGAAGCTTAAATACGGAAAATAGTTATATTTGGAAGTTTGTTATAAGAGTTATCGTGGACGAAAAATTAGTCACAGACACACATACGCACACAGAGACTTTATCGTAAAAATAGTAAAAATTCACCATCGAATTTTTGGCACGATTACATTACCTCCCTTACCTACGGTATGACGGGAGGTAATAATAAAAAACTATAAAATATGAGTCAAATGATTTTATTATGGACAATGATTTGAATAATACAATGATAAATTATATTGTATATTGTTTTATGGAACAGAAAAAAATAATATGCACTATTTAATGTTTAAAAATGCGTCAGTCTTTCCAAAAAATCTTATTACAATTAATGTATGTCTTCAGTGAAAAAAATGCACTTTTCACTCATCTTCACAACCCTCATCTTTGCCTCCAGGTCCACATAAATACATAAATAACTCCAACCCCATAGCCATTGAAGCTATGCCTGCATTCATAAGCATACAATTCAAAGTAGTAAAACAGCTACCTGGACACGTTATATAAGGTTTTGCTTTGAGCCAAACTACATACGTGGCCATACAGTTCATTATACCATAAGTTACAAGCATGAGGAATTCAATACTAAAGTCTTTTTTGCCTTTACGATAAAGGTACATCAACTGTGTCATTGCTATAAAACTGGCTGGAAAAGCCAGACACAATATTGTCGTGTGATAAATGTTTTTAAAGAGACCATACCGAAAAAGATATTTTGCTCCGTAGAAATTTGTTACCTTGAAAAGAAAAATAAATATAAATCATTGATGATAAAAACTTAGTTGTAGTGAACTTACGGCGGTAATCATTTTGAAAAGAAAATGTTCATCTTTTAGTAATTCGCAAAACTCTACTGTCATTTTGTTTAATGAAATTTATGTAAAACATTTAATTATTCCATATGAATGAAATGAATGAACTGAAATTTTGAAATGTCACTGTCAAATTATTTTTGAAAGATATGACAGTAAACAATGACAAAAACAATAAGAAAAATTTGAACAAAAATAAGTGCGTTTTTAATTTGTCAATTTGCTAAAATGGGTCCTTCATTTGGTTCAAAATTACCAATAGGGGATCACAGCTCAATCGAATTAAGAGAAATTAGTAAAAAATAGTAAAAGTATATGCTTAATAATAAATATTAATAAAGAAATACGAGGATTTTTGTTATAGCAGCTCGTCACTCATATAAAATCGATATATATTATTTTGATTGGCGACTCAAAGACCACCTATAAATATATAACGAATACCCAGTTAGGGGCGGAGCCTACTACCAATGGAAGTAGAGAAATTCAAATAGCGGAGGCGTGGCTATCAGTCCAGTAGTGCAATTCTCAAACAGTTTTTATTTGAATATAAATATTTTGCGTTAAACTTAATCATTTAAATACATTTCCAATTATAAATCATGTAGACTTGTACAATATAATAATATTCATTTATTTTTTATAAATATAATTTAGAAATAGCATATATTTTAAGAACATTTAGGTCCACGAAGAAAATAATGTGATATAAAAACTTATATTCCGGATTTTTACCGACAGTCTTAGTTTTACTTATACGTTCAGATGAAATTATATTTAAAAAGTGGTGGAATCCCCTATTATGTAAAAATGTTCAAGGAATCCAAATATGCATGTTCATAATTTGAGAAATATTCGTTTTCCGGGAATGGACTGTGTCATATTTTGAGTCAAAGCTCAACGTTTCGCCCGCAGTCGTATGGGGCATCTTCAGGAGCAAGGGGGATAGTACTGTCTTAAACAAGGTTACCCGATGTATCAACCACGCTAGAGGCCGAGTTTAAGCAACAAGAGGGGGAGACTCAGTTTACAAGGTTCCCCGACGTATAAACCACGCTAGAGGCCAAATAAACCAAGTGTTTATCTTTAGTTTGGAATCTCAGAAATACTCCCCCAAACTAAAGATAAACGCGAACCCCTGTCGTCACCCGGTGTTTATAGTATTCCTTGTTCTTGCGGCACAGTATACATAGGTGAAACAGGAAGGAGTGTTCACACTAGATTGTCAGAACACAAACGCTGTCTGCGTAATGGTATGGTATAAACATCTGCGGTCGCAGAACACCAACACAACAAAGGACATAACATCTTATTTGAAAATTCCCGCATTTTAGCTCCTGTCCCTGAGTTTTACAGACGTAAATACAGGGAAACTTTAGAAATATGGAAACATCCTAACAACATCAATCGGGATGATGGCTATTTCTTGAGCCACATGTGGAAACCGGTGATTCTCGGAACACGACTCGCCCAATTTACCATTACGAACTCGATTCCCATTGGTCCTCATTAGCTTTGCTCATCTACCGTATCTTTAGATTAGTATATAACTGTCTTCTCGGCCTTCCTTTCGTCACTTGGTTTATTTGGCCTCTAGCGTGGTTTACACGTCGGGTAACCTTGTAAACTGAGTCTCCCCCCTTCTTGTTGTTTAAACTCGGCCTCTAGCGTGATTGACACGTCGGGTAACCTTGTTTAAGACAGTACTATCCCCCTTGCTCTTGAAGATGCCCCATACGACTGCGGGCGAAACGTTGAGCTCTGACTCAAAATATGACAGTCCATTCCCGGAAAACGAATATTTCTCATGACTCAGACTGTGGAAGCCTACTCAATTATTTCATGTTCATAATTTCTTTGTCAAATTGTGAAAATGGGTCCTTTATGGATTTAGCTATACATTTGTATACTTATATAAAGATGTCTAAATAATTCAATTTTGGCTATTAGAAAACTCTATACCCCGTTCCATTTAAGCCATTCAGTAGATGGCACTGGCAACAGCGCAAATCTGAAGTAGCCGAAATTACATTGGGTAAACTTGACTCTTGTCTCTAATTTCAGCCAATCAGAGAGGTCAAAACTATTCCCCTTGCTCCGCAATACTGAATGGCTTAAATCACGGGTTCCCAAAGTGCGGCCCGCAAAGCCTGTGAATTCGGCCCGCGATATCGATACGATATATTATATTTTTATTAAAAAATAAATAAGTAAATAGTAAAATAAATAATAAATATTACAAATAAGATACAATAAAATACTTTAATATTTTTTAAAAATTCTTACAGAACTTTAACCATAAGCGTTTGTATTAATAAAATATTGTATAGTTTATATTTAAAAAAATATTGTAGTATGTCTAGTCTAGTTATTACACATTTGTACAGAAATATAATATAGTAGTCTCAAATAGATACAGAACTGTTAATCATTTCTGGCGCATCTAATGTAACACACAATTTCAAGGAGTCAGTAACGAATTTATCGTTTTTGTCAATGATGTGCGCTGTGCCGCACACTACAACTGTACCACCAGACCTTGTCCTGCCTACCCAGTTACCCTGAGCAATACAGGCCTATGCCATATTAACGAATATTCAAAAATGCACTGCTCCAACTCACTAGAGGTGGGACGAAAAATAGGAAAACGTTCAAGCACAAACAGATCGTCTTTTCTTATTGGTTGCTCAAATTATGAATGAAATGCGTCTTTCGCGCAGTTCTGTTTCTATTTGAGGCGACAATGCAGTAGTTTTTACATGTGCTAAAATAAGAAATAGTTAAATATATTTAAAACAAAAAAAATCGTGGTTATTGTTTTGATTTTATTCCGTTTTTTTTTTGGCCCGCCAAAAAATTCGGCAATGTTAAATTGGCCCGCCTAAGTAAAACTTTGGGAATCCCTGACTTAAATGGAACAAGGTATAGGTTCCAATGAAAATAGATACAATCATGCATAACTTGTGATTCGTTTTGTACATTCCTCCTATTGAGTTATAGCCATCAATGCATACTTAATTGAGTAAGCTACATTACTAATCTAATAATCTAAAAATAAAAACATACATTTGTAGTAATATATTCTTTATTGTTATTATTTATTTAAAAATTGCGAACATATTTCATGTTTTGTATGTAGATGTATTTAAATCTGTAATTCGTATTTTCTCTAGGCTTCTTCTTTCGGTGGTGGTGGTGGTGCTTCTGATCTCTCTTCTCTTCCACCACCACCACCGCCCTCGCTATCATCTCGTCCACCACCCTCTCCACAAACCAAGTAGTATAGTTTTTCTCCCAACATACATGTTGCAGCTACCGATCCTGCCACCATCATACAGTTAACATTATTGAACATAGAAACTGGACATCCCATATAGTGTTTTCTACGTAGGTAGCAGTAATATACCGCTAGGAAGTTCATCACACCATACCTAAAATGGAGATAATGGGTGTAGGCTATGCAAAATGGATGATAAGTAATTTTGTTTATAAATTTAAAGAGCTAAACTACAAAAACGTTCTATAAATATGTCTAATTATTTTCGCTTATTAGATTAGGCAAAAATTTTAAGTCGCGTTTACACAATCCTTAGTTTATCCTGTTCTTAAAAAATCTAGTGTGACCAACACATTACCTCCCGCCATTCACTGCCCGAGTCACAAAAAAAAATAAGTTAATCCTTATATTTGGATTAGCGAATTTTATTCTAATTTTATAGTCTAATCTAATCCAAGTAACTACCTTTTTTTAAACTCCTCAACAGGATTAAATCCTAATTACAGAGTGGGTTCACATTCACACACATCCATACACTGGCTTGCAAAAAAATCGCGTACACATTAAAAATCAAGTAACCGAGTTTTTGTAATTTTTTAGCTCTGTAAATAATTTATAAATTGACAATGTTGTCACTGTCATCACTATTTGATCTATTATGAAGCTAGTTCTTCATTGTGTTTAATTTACGTACTGATAAATTATAAATATATTCCGGAAAAATGAAACAACAACCAAGTATGTATTTGAATTTCTGTAAATTTTGACATCTTAATTGACACTAATGACATTGACAAGTTAAAAATCAAGATCGATTCAAAATAGCAAAAAATATGTGTACGCCATTTTTTTGGAAGCCAGTGTACCTTAGTGGGATTCGAACCCAGAGGCCCGAGGGCACTCATGACATGTGTTGCTCTAACTATTGAGCCACCGGAGCTATAATAAAATGAAGATTAAATTTTAAATACCGGAATAGAATAAAATTCACTAATCCAAAAATGAGGATTAGCTTACACATTTTTGTGAATCGTTAATTTTTATTAATTCCTTTTTTATTGTTCTATTTACTTTTTTCTTTTTAAAACATTACTAATATTATTGTGAAATGATATGGTTATTTGATAGCGACATTAATCTGTCAGTTACATACATTTGAATAACTGCGTTTTGTTTGTTTAATGCTTTCGGATTTAAATTATAGATAATTTTATAAATTTATCCATAAAATATATAGAAAAAGTATTAATGCAAATCTATATAAAATTTAATAATTTTTAATTAATCGTCGAAAAAATAACATTAAAAGCTATTTTTCGAAGAAAAACTATTTTGAGCTTCTAGTAAAGTGCCATTTCCGGTTATCCGATTTTCACCAAAATCTAATGAGCTCTTTCCATTGCAGAAAAAGTTCGAAATACAAGGTTTCAAAATTTTCTGAACGATAGTATTGAGTTAGAGTGGAGGATCCACACATACATACGTACATACACACAAACGTGGTCATTTAGCAAAATCTCGATATGCGATTTTTAGCACGATCCCTATACCTCCCTTACCAAGGGTAGCGGGAGGTAAAAAAAGTCAACAACGCAAAATAATATACGTAAAAAGAATATAAAAGGAATTTGCGAAAAAATGACGAATATAAAGAAAAAGAAAAGAAAAGTAGAAAAAGAAAATTTCAGGATATTGAATATAAAAAAATGTATGTATTGTACATAATTTATATTAAAATATCCCATAGATTTTGCAAATATATGTGAGAATTATTTTGTAGTGAGACATGAATATGTATTTGTATTTAAAAATATTTCCTTTCTACAAATCTATTAAAAGTGGGCTATTTAATGTTTGTTTTTATCGTTAAAAATGTAATTTTATGACACCAGTGTTAAAAGTGACAGATCATTATTACTTCTGACACTAGTGTTAAAAGTGAATGTCAAAAAATTATTAGAAATACAAATTTAAATTAAGAAATAGTGTTTTTAGAAAAAATAGTGTGATATACGTGTTAAAAGTTCGAAGGTTTGGATCACTCCGCTTCGCGTCGTGTTCCAAACTTCCTTCTCGCAAAATAAAATGTCACTTTTAACACATATCATAAATAACTATTGTTTTATGCGTACAAGCAGGTAAAATATCTGGCGAGAGGTTATGTGCTGGCCACATCAGATTTTTGTCAAAAGTTCCTCGAATATATTCGATCACAAATCAATATCATTTACTAGTTTGATTTGAATCTCAGGAACGCATGTTTACTTAAAATGCTAAATTTTTCAAATCATAAAAATGTTTAGACGACTCGAGTCGAAAACATTGGCGTTTGGACAGCCCTGTATCAAAATCAACAAAAACTCATACACCATTAAGAAGATATCTTCTATGATGTCATCCTTCTTCTTAATTTTATAGAGGTAGATTAGTATACACATTGCAATGAGAGATCCAGGAAAAGCTAAACTGACCACGGTTGCATGAAAGGTGTCTCTAAACGCTTCAAACTCCAAAAGGTTCTTCGTTCCGTAAAACGCCGCAGCCTTAAAGAAAACATAGTCATATTTATTATTTCCTTCAGTACATCATATTGTTATAGTAGTTAATATTTAAAAACTTACAGCGTCTGCCACTTTGAAGAGAAAATGGCCATCGTTAAACAAATCACAGATGTCTGCAGACTCGCTCATTTTGTTGATGGTTATGAATTATGAAGAATATGAAATATGAATGTTATGTTATGAAATTCATTTGAAATATTCGAAATTACTCGCACTTAAAATTTTGAGAAATGTCAAATCGAAAACGAAAAAAGAAAACTATGTTACTTGATTTGTTTTTGGGAAAATTTGAAAATCAATTATAAAACTGTTTTACCGCCTGTCATACCGTAGGTAAGGGAGGTACTGTAATCGTGCCAAAAATTCGATGGTGAGTTTTTAGTAAATAAGCACGAATTAGGGTCCCCACAACACGTTTTTACTATTTTTACGACGTCTGTGTGTGTGACGATTTTTTCATCCACGATAACTCTTATAACAAACTTCCAAATATATCTATTTTTCTTATTTAAGCTTCCTGCATTCATATAAAGAGTTGATTAGATTTTGGGTAAAATTGGATAACCGGAAGTGACTGTTTACTTGAAGCCCATAACAGTTTTTAATGAAAAACTATTTTAGTATTTAACACTTTTATATCATGGGAAACAACATATTAGATTTTGGCTAAAATTAATCAAACAGAAGTGACACTTTACTTAAAGCTCTAAACAGATTTTCGTGAAAAATATATTATGATATACTCCAAAACGTGTCAAATTTAGTATTTAAGACTTTTATATGAAGAGGAATAACATTCAATTTTATCTAAAATTGATAATTCGGAAGTGATACTTTACTTGAAGGTCTCAACAGATTTTCGTGAAAAATATGATATATTCCAAAACTTGTCAAATTTATTATTTAAGACTTTTATATAAAGGGAAGCAACTTATTAGATTTTGGCTAAAATTGATAAACCGGAAGTGATACTGTATTTGAAGCTCTGAACAGATTTTCGTGAAAAATAGATACAATCCAAAAAATTTCAAATTTGGTATTTAATACTTTCATATTAATGAGAACAACATACTAGATGTTTTCTAAAATGAATAAACCGGAAGTACTACTTTACAGGAAGCTATCTTGAAAAACCATATTAAAACATGAGAAATATTCGTTTTCCGGGAATGGACTGTGTCATATTTTGAGTCAGAGCTCAACGTTTCGCCCGCAGTCGTATGGGGCATCTTCAGGAGCAAGGGGGATAGTACTGTTTTAAACAAGGTTACCCGACGTGTCAACCACGCTAGAGGCCAAATAAACCAAGTGACGAAAGGGAGGCCGAGAAGACAGTTATATACTAATCTAATAATACGGTAGATGAGCAAAGCTAATGAGGACCAATGGGAATCGAGTTCGTAATGGTAGATTGGACGTGTCGAGAATCACCGGTTTCCATATGTGGCTCAAGAAATAGCCATCATCCCGATTGATGTTATTAGGATGTTTCCATATTTCTAAAGTTTCCCTGTATTTACGTCTGTAAAACTCAGGGACAGGAGCTAAAATGCGGGAATTTTCAAATAAGATGTTATGTCCTGTGTTGTGTTGGTGTTCTGCGACCGCAGATGTTAATACCATACCATTACGCAGACAGCGTTTGTGTTCTGAAAATCTAGTGTGAACACTCCTTCCTGTTTCACCTATTTATACTGTACCAATTTAAAACTCGTGTATAATTTGAAACATTAAATTTTGACTATACCTATATAAACATAACATTTGCTTTTACAATACTTATTTATTTACAAATATACAAAACTATAATACATCTTACAATTAAAAAGTATAAAAATAAAATACACTTTTTAATACTCTAATGGACGGATTATACTTTAAGGATGACTTACAAAAACTATACTACATTAAAATTATATACATTTATACAAAATCATGTCTAAATTTAATTGTTAAAACTGCATCTGTAGCAAAAACAAACATATTAACAATAGCGAAAACACCAGATGTACACATCATTTCTAGCATGTACATATTGGGATAGAAAATATATTTTCTGCTAAATTCTATTCTATCTATAAGAATTAGACATCCTGTAGCTAGATTTAAAAACGAGGCTATTATAGAATATATGATATTTAGTTTATTTGGCAATCTATCTCCAAGAAGACGAGCTAGTAGAAAAACAGCTGATGTTATCATGAATCCAGCATAAGTTCCAAAAATTAGAAGTAACTGGTATATATATTTCATTCCCACTGTCGAATAACGAATTGGGTCGACGATTAAACCCAGGCATAATATACAGAGACTCTGAAAAAAATAATAACAATTAAAACATAACAAATCATTGTTGAAAAACGATACAGGGTATAAACTCTTATTCGGAAATGCACTGTTTTCGAACTAACGTATGGTCCTAAAGTTTTGAGAAAATTTTTAGATACTGATAACTTTTTTAAAACTCTTTTACTTTTTAAACTAATTATTACAACAATTAACAATTAATATTTAACATTTAAATTATTGTCAATAGCCCTGAATTTTCTTCTGACTTGCCCCATCATCCTCTGGACAACATCTGGATCAATTTCTCGAATCTTTTGGTAAATGCGACATCGTAATTGTTCTTCATTTGCAGCTTCCCATCCCTTGTCGTATACTTTTCTGGTCAATACTGACCAAAATTCTTCTATTGATCGAGTTTGAGGTACATTGGGAGGATTGTCCAATTTCGGAACAAAGTCTACGTTTTGACTAATAACACATGTATCTCGAACAGACATTGTCTTTATTTTTACAAAAAATATAATACACGACGTTTCGATTGATAATCGGCCTAATTCTCTAAGCAAAATTGTTAAAATTAACAACCATTTTCAGTTGTTAATTTCAATGTCAGTTGCTAAGTTCAAAATCCCAATTCACTATTACATCAAGTTGCTAAAATTTAACAACTAGTCGTTACGTCGAGTTGTTAATCTAGCAACTGCATTTCTCTCGTTGCTAGTATTGAACAATCGTTGTTAAATAGTTTTTCCTGAAAATTTTGCGATAGGAAATAAACTTTTACTGGAAATAGAGGGACGACAGCAAAAGTAAACTATTTATAAACTAATATATACCTACATGCCCAATAATTATATACATAAGATTGCAAAGAAATTTGCGAGATGTTAGTAATCCATTCCCGATACTGACAGCGGGAAAAAATATTTACAGAGATATTCAAACTGAGCAAGTGTCGTTTAATTCGTGAATTGGATGGTCTCATGCTTCAAGCATACTGAGTCAGTATATGGCCGCATGTCTCATGTTACAAGATGAAGGGTTTAAATTTATTCCAACCTTAAATATTTTAATTCTTAATATTGAACAAATTTTCAGATTCTATCCCGAAAAGATCTAAATTCAATTTTTTGAAATTTATTTTCATTTACCTTACACATTTAAATTTAAACAGCCATTTCAGCATTGTCAAATGTCTATTATTTTTACTGCTAAAACTTCTAGACGATGGTCACGCGTCATTCCCGATGATAAGATTCTTGAAATTTCGAAATCGGTCGCATCGAATGAATAAACATATACTACACTGGAGAACTTCATCAGATTCTCCTAACAATTAAGCCTAGCTATAGGTCTTATAAAGAGATTACAGGGAAAAATTTCAATTTTTCAAGTCAATCAACCATTTGCAAAATTTCCAACTAGCAGTTATCAGAACTGAAATGCAAAAGTAGCTTTGTTATTTAATTAGTCCAAAATGATCATGAAATCCACCATTAGAGAATATTGTTCCGCGGAACACCTTGCATCCCAAATTTTATTATCACTCTTTATTAAAAACTCAAACGTCAAACGAATCAAAATCTGTCACTTCAGGTTGTGAATAGAGTAGAAACATGTACAAATATTGAGAATCGACATGCCTTTTAACTCACTTGTTCATAGCTTCACTGCTATATGTAACAACGATTGTTCAGAACGACCGTTTTTAACAATGTCGTTAATTATGTATTTACTGAATACCAATTGAATGACAGTTGTTACAAGAGTTGCTAAAAATCGTTGTTAACTCTCAGTTGTTACCCAACGACTATGTTAACAACTATCTTAGAGAATTAGGCCGAATATCTCCAATCGTTATCAAGTGTAAACTGAACAATAATCTAAAAGCTACGACATTTTATACTAGGAGGGATGTGATGAGCTGTGACGATTCCGTTTCAGGTGATGGAGTTGTCCAATTAGGGGGCGTCACACGGTACAAATATCTGTGCTGGGATGGCTGAATACTCCACTGTTATTGGTGATGTACGCTGCTTCTTTGAATTTTCTTTTATACCAATGATCTTCTCTGTCAATAATGTGGGTTTCATTCCATTTGATGTGGTGTTTTTCTGTCCAAGCGTGATGTGCAATACCTGACTTTTCAGTTTCTCCCAATTGCGTGTTCTTCCTATGTTCTTTAAGTCTTACGGCTAGAGGTCTTTTTGTTTCATCTATGTATGAGGCACCGCATTCACATGGCACTTGGTATATGCAATTCTTCGTGTTGTCTTGCTTCGGCTTTGTCTACGTTGTTTTCGTTATAGTTATTCTGGCGTAATGGCATGAAGCTTGATCAGGCCAAAACATTATATCATCATTGGCGTGATGTGTATTTAAAAATTGAAGCAATTTAAAGAGGCATTTTTGAATATAAAGTTGTGCAGTTAATGTTTCTCTACGAACACGACTAATGTACGGCTGAAAATTTTTAGATACTGATAGCTTTTTCAAAACTCTTTTACTTTTTAAACTAATTATTACAACAATTAACAATAAATACAACAATTAATATTTAACATTTAAATTATTGTCAATAGGCCTGAATTTTCTTCTGACTTGCCCCATCATCCTCTGGACAACATCTGGATCGTTTCTCGAATCTTTTGATAAATGCGACGTCGTAATTGTTCTTCATTTGCAGCTTCCTATCCCTTGTCGTATACTTTGCTGGTCAATATTGACCAAAATTCTTCTATTGGTCGAATTTGAGGTACATTGGGAGGATTGTCTAATTTCGGAACAAAGTCTACGTTATTTTCGTTATACCAGTCTCTGTTTATTCTGGCGTAATGGCATGAAGCTAGATCAGGCCAAAACATTATATCATCATTGGCGTGATGTGTATTTAAAAACTGAAGCAATTTAAAGAGGCATTTTTGAATATAAAGTTGTGCAGTTAAGGCTTCTCCTCGAACACGACTAATGTACGGCTGCGAGATATATCCGGCTTCAGAAATGGCACACCATACTAAAATTTTACCTTTGAACTTGACATTGTCTGGTGTGTTTTCCAAGTCAATAGTATAAAAACCATCGTGTGCTTTCATCTCTGAATGGGACAGAGTAAAATATTTCTCGTCATCCATTACAGTTTATTGAGAAAATGAATGCGCCTTAACGCACGACAACATCTAGGGATTCTTTCTATTGGGCCACGGTATATTTTAGTGCCTTTCTTCTTTTTCGAAACACCACGTCATTTCGAGAAAGTGTTCTAAAAACAGTGGTCTTCGAAACATCGAATCTTCTGGCTACAGTTCGTTGTGACACTCCAACTTTGTCTTTAACGGCTGCAATTAATTTTTGTTCTCTCATGTGGCTCAAAATTTTTGGTCGACCACTTTTGGGCAACACAGGGTATATCTTCTTCACAATCTTTTATTGTCCGATAAATTGTTGCCACAGAGATATTGTGCTCGCGATAAACTGCAACAATATAACACTTAGGCATTCGCCCAGTGTAAATTCCTTTACGAATATCTAGCTTATATGACATTTTGCTGTATCAAATCGAAAAAACTAAACTGTCAAAATGAAAACAAGTTAATTGTGATATTTTGTTTCCAGCGACAATATGATTAAACGTTATTTGGTATAAATACAAAACATCTAAGAATTTTCTCAAAACTTTAGAACCATATGTTACATGCTCTATAATTATCTATTTTAAATTTAGTTGGCTATGCCCTATTACTTGAGTTACACGGTCCAAGTGCTAAAATCAATGTAGGTTCCAAGAAATGCACCAAAGAGTTATGCGAAACTTCATAAGTTGCTTGTAGCAGTTTTTGGACAATGATGGACTTTTCTGCCGCACGCTGGATCGTCCTCAACATATTTGTACCAATTTTGGTCAAAATAATCTCACGAATTTTAAAATAAAATATCCCTAAAATAATACTATTGTTTTTTGACATTTGACATTTATACATTTTTTTTGACATAAAATGGCAAGAAAGAGAAAGAACGAAGCATTTAGACAATCAGGATTTTACATGAAATTTATAGTATTGGTAAATATTTAACATACTGAGTCATAAATTCTGTTTTACGCCCTAATTTGTAGGTAAGTTCTTGCATAGCAGCAATGGTAATGACAGATGGAGAGCTCATACTTTATGCAAACGTTATTGGAGAGATTACAATGGAAACAACTGTAGCAGGGTCTATAGTCGCTTGCATGACGATGATTATAGTCTATTTATGCGATGAAGACAAGCATTTGACGGAGCTATACTTGACTTTCGTATATGGTGTCTTAAATACAGTCAGTGTTATTCTCCTAATCATAGAGAGAGAGAACCATGAAGGGAGAGGAGAGAACTATATCGTGTTAGGAATTTTGTGTCTTATAAATGCTGCTACGTTACTTATAGATTTTTGTAGGGAGTTTAAAAATGAATTTGTTTAATATTTTTTGTGTATAATCTTGTATTTTAAGGAAGTATACAAATAAAAAGTATCATATACAAATATTTTGATATGGTTTTATAAACAAATACACGTGAATATCATCACGGCTTAACATCCATCACTGGGTTTATAGATGTACTTTATGAATGATAAGGGTGTAAATTACATTTTATTTGAAATTGTTTAAACTGTCCGAAGCGCGCCATCCATTTATGGGTTCATAAATTGAAAACTAAAGGGTGGACACTTTTCTAACATGCAAAATTGGATTCCTTGGACATTTTTACATAAGTATTCAAATTTCTAGCCGAATCCATGAGGGACCCATTTTTGCAATTACAGCTCAACCGAATTAAGACAAATTATTATAAAAAAGTGAAAGTAGATGCTAAAATAAAATAATATAATTGAAATACTTCGGAAATAAGGGGTTTTTTGTTATAGCAGCTCGTCACTCATATGAAATCCATACATATTATTTTGATTGGCGACTCAAAGACCACCTATAAATATATAACGAATACAGAGTTAGGGGGTGGAGTCTACTACCAATGGAAGTAGAGAAATTCAAATAGAGGACACATGGCTACCAGTCCAGTACTGCAATTCTCAAACAGTTTTTATTTGAATATAAATTTCTTGCATTAAACTTAATCATTTTGATACACTTGCAATTATAAAGCATGTAGACTTGTACAGTGTTACAATATTAATTTGTTTTTTATAAATATAATTTAAAAATAGCATACATTTCAAGAACATTTTAGATCCACGAAGAAAACAGTTTGATATAAAAACATATTCGTGACGTCACATCTATATTTTCAAACTTCGGGGGACTATAACTCGCTTATTAATAGGAATTTTTCACCGGATTTTCACCAATAGTCTTAGTTTTACTTATACTTTCTGATGAAATTAGAAAAAAAATGGAGGAATCCACTATTAGCCAAGACAGATATTAAAACGAAAATTACTTAGAAAAATTAACAAAATATGTTATTATTATTTATTTGGTGCAAATTAGACCAGTGAAGTAATAATTTTGAAAATTAGTATAGATATATAAGAAAATACGTAGAATTACATAGTGATATACCGGGTGCTGACATCGGAACGTAGAACTTGAGCATGTAACTCATATTTTCGAAATTTCCTGTTTCCCCAATTTTTTTTTGGTAAAAATACTTCAAATAAAAGTTGTAGAGCTTAAAATTCTGCATCTGAATCAATATTAATAATTAATATTACATGTTTTGTAACAGCAGAAATTTGATATGAAAAATAAAATAAATAAATATATCATCACGGCATATTACCCATTGCTGGGTGTGCCAATCTGCTTTGTACGCAGATATCGGTAATGATGATGACATATTTGTACCGTGCGGGCGTTTACCAGGCGTCACCTCACGGGCACTCATTGCTGGCGTGGAGAGTGCACCACAGGGGTCAATTTTGTGCCATTTAAAATTCGAAATATTTGGCGTCGGTCGGGATCGAATCCGGTTCAAAAAATAGCGATAGCCATGGAATTTCCTAGTAATTTTATACCTATTAATGGGTGGGAGATAGGGCTTTAATTTTAACTTCATTCAATGTTTCGGGTCACATTACATTATTTGTAATAAATTTTGTTTAAATATTGGGACAGTTTCGATATCAATTCAAATTTGAAATTTTAAAAAATTCCAAATTCTATTGAACTAAAAGTGAATTTAAAAAAAATATGTTTCCTTACATAAGAATGTACACAGAATCCGATGGTGATATTTATAAATCTGTATGTCCACCCAGTTTTGGGTAGCGAATATCTACCCATAAATGGGTAGAAGTCACGAATGTAATTTTACCAACAATCGATTGCTCTAGTCAAATACATACATAAACAAATTTTTGTTGCAATATTTTTATAAATACAGGGTGATTCATCGGTCTGTCCTCTCTTTATAACTCTTTTATTTTAAATCAGATAAAAAAACCCTTCAAATATAATTTATATGATATAGTATTATCTATCTACGTACCATATCACCATATCCATTTGTATACAAGGTGCTCCATTTAAGCGCAATATGTAATTTTATATTTCTTAATGGAACATCTATATTTATTTATTTATTTTGATAGTAAATTCGATTCCTTTTAAAAAAGTATTAAGTAATAAGGGGTCTAAAATTATAAATTAAGAAGTTATTTACCTTTATTCGTTGAATGATATGTTTCTATCATGTTATTATTAACAAAGTAAGCTATGGATAATTTGATCAATTGTTTCAAATTTAAACAAACAAGTTGTCCAAATACTCTTAGTTTATCATTGTTGATGTTGATGTGAAAATGAATAATACAAATTTTAGTAAAGATGAGATGGTTAATATAATATTTATAATAGAAAAATCTATTGAAGTTGAAGTACAAGTTTTCGAGCATTTATTATAATTTTGCATTATTTAGTCTGTCACTAAATTTTAATAGCTTCTTTGGAATCTAATTTACTATCAAAATAAATAAATAAATATAGGATGTTCCATTAAGAAATATAAAGTTACATGTTGTTGCGCTTAAACGGAACACCCCTGTATACAAATACATATGGTACGTAGATAGACAATAATATATCATGTAAATTATATTTGAAGAGTTTTTCTATCTGACTGAAAATAAAAGAGTTATAAAGAGAGGACAGACCGATGAATCACTCTGTATAGGAAATATCTACACTCAAATATAAATAAATAAATATAAATCGACATACCAGTTCCAATATTTTGATTAATACCGGCCACCAACCAGCAACTGTTTTCACCACTCGTCTTTGTTTCTCGCTGGTGGTTTCCCCCTGCGAAGACGTCCTTTCTTCATCGCCTTCTTCGATAGTTTGTTGATGGCTTAACATTGAAGAAGCACTTAACACGGGGAAGAAGATATGTCTTCACTGGTATACCGTCTCAGACATAATGACAAGAATGACGAATCTAGACTTAATTCAATCCAGTATCCAGTACAGTTGACCTATGTACAGATGATGTTAATTAACGCCTACTAGATGACTACGGCTATTATTTCTAGTATTACTTGTCATTACCTTTGTCAGTGTACGAAGACTGGAGTATGACTGTAAATAAAGAATGATTTTCGTGGAAATAATGATTAGTTTTAAGATTTCATATTGTCGATAATGGGGTGGGTTTTGGTGACAGTGGCGTGCACAATTTTTTTTGGGGTAACACAAAATCAAATAATCTGATGTGGCCAGTACATGACCTCCCGCCAATTCTATATTAAAATAGCAATGAGTTTTAAGTAAAGTATCACTTTTAGAATCTCTGTATAATTTTTGAACGCAAATATCTCGAAAAATAAAAGAGATATCGACTTGTGGTTTTAAAATCTTGAATCTACACCCGTCAAACTACTTAAATACAAATTTTCAGATTTTTTAATTTTTAAAAAATTTCGACCCTTTTTTAAACCACTCCACCCTCATACCCAAAAATGGGTGTGTGATACGCCTTCAACGACCTCACCAGTAAATTCCTCGTACCAAAAAACATAAGTATACCAATTTTCATCAAAATATTCCAACGGATACATTTATTATTATACATTCTTTAAAATCGTCAAAAACTGAAAAAAACGCAAGGGGTACACCTTAGATTTTTTGCGATTTTTGGCCATTTTCAGACTTTTCCTTCTAGAGATTGTAATAGTTGTTCAAAAATTATGAAAATTGGTATGCTTATGTAATTTTGTTCGTAGAATCTAATGGTGATATCACCAAAGGTGTATATATGACCATTTTTGGGATATAGCTCAAAAATGGGCATTTTTGAGTAAAGTTTTGAGGACGAATATCTCCGAAACGAAAAGAGATATCGACCTGCGGTTTTAAAATCTTAAATCTACGCCATTCAGACTACTTAAATACAAATTTTCAGATTTTTTAATTTTTTCAATATTTCGACCCTTTTTTAAACAACTCCACCCTCATACCTAAAAATGGGTGTGTGATACACCTTCAACGAGCTCACCAGTAAATTCCTCGTACCAAAAAACATAAATATACCAATTTTCATCAAAATATTCCAACGGATACATTTATTATTAAACATTCTTTAAAATCGTCAAAAACTGAAAAAAACTCAAGGGGTACACCTTAGATTTTTTGCGATTTTTGGCCATTTTCAGACTTTTCCTTCTAGAGATTGTAATAGTTGTTCAAAAATTATGAAAATTGGTATTCTTATGTAATTTTGTTCGTAGAATCTAATGGTGATATCGCCAGAGGTGTATATATGACCATTTTTGGGATATAGCTCAAAAATGGGCATTTTTGAGTAAAGTTTTGAGGACGAATATCTCCGAAACGAAAAGAGATATCGACCTGCGGTTTTAAAATCTTAAATCTACACCATTCAGACTACTTAAATACAAATTTTCAGATTTTTTAATTTTTTCAAAATTTCGACCCTTTTTTTAAACTACTCTACCCTCATACCCAAAAATGGGTGTGTGGTACGCCTTCAACGACCTCACCAGTAAATTCCTCGTACCAAAAAACATAAGTATACCAATTTTCATCAAAATATTCCAACGGATACATTTATTATTAAACATTCTTTAAAATCGTCAAAAACTGAAAAAAACGCAAGGGGTACACCTTAGATTTTTTGCGATTTTTGGCCATTTTCAGACTTTTCCTTCTGAAGATTGTAATAGTTGTTCAAAAATTATGAAAATTGGTATGCTTATGTAATTTTGTTCGTAGAATCTAATGGTGATATCGCCAGAGGTGTATATATGACCATTTTTGGGATATGGCCCAAAATTGGGCATTTTTGAGTAAAAGTTTGAGGACGAATATCTCGAAAACGAAAAGAGGTATCGGCCTGGGGTTTCAAAATTTGGAATGTACATGTTGAGGAGAATAAATATGTATAAAAATCTCAATTATTTTTTTTTGAGCCGAAATTTAATAATTTTGATGTTTTTTTAGATTTTTGAACTTTGCGACAGGATTAAATTATTTTTAAGGATAAATTATTGTAGATATGTTAGAAAGACATACATGAGCATATAATAAAGATGTATTTATATATAATATACTTGTATGAATATTAAAATGCCAAACGTGATGATATAAAATTTATTTTTATTTATTGTTTCGTTACCTTAAGGTAAAATTAATATGGATAGAAGTTTATGGTAAAATTATTAATTAAATATTCACATATAATAGTAACAGATATTAACCAAAAATATAAGTGTGAACCATCAATATATCATCATAATATATTAATTTCTAATGACATCCTTCGTCATAATAACAAATTAGATAATTTGAACAAGAGTCATTTAGAGTAAAACTAAACATATCAAAGTTTAAAAAAGTTATTGGTTTTTAAAATATTTTTCCGCTATCACCTTTTTCAAATTCAATAAAAGTAAACCAAATAATATTTGTTTAAATTTATGCTGCCATGCCAGATAGAAACCACATGTGTTTGGATGGAAATGAAAGATATGTTGAATGATATAGATGAAATTTCATAAATAATATGATGTGGCCGGCACATTAATAGAGCTGGGTCAATTCCTGAAATTTAAAGATGAGACATTTCCAAAAAAAAAATTGTGAAATTTCTGGGAA
The DNA here is from genome assembly GCA_963082715.1 of Harpalus rubripes. Taxonomy (NCBI): domain Eukaryota; kingdom Metazoa; phylum Arthropoda; class Insecta; order Coleoptera; family Carabidae; genus Harpalus; species Harpalus rubripes. The sequence goes on from OY720462.1 coordinate 1,463,209, forward strand.
TTTTCTCGTATCCTTAAATTCGGAAATTGACACAAGTCATTTGCCGTAAGCTATCTTTTACCTAGACGTCTAAGTCTTCTTACGGCCAATCCGCACTAATATGTATATTGTTTTTACTTCCTTGTACGAAGTAAAGGAAGTATTGTAATCGCGAAAAATTTCGGTTTTCAGATTTCAACGGATATATCCATTTTGACCATCCTTAAATCCATTTTGACTAATTTCGTCGTGACATCTGTACGTATCTCACATAACTCAAAAACTATTATAACATCTAGTTGTGCACCTCCCTTTTTGGTCATTACATAATTTCCAGAAATGGTACTTTATTTGAAGCCTATAATAGATTTTAATGAAAAACTGTTTTAAAATATAATCCAAAACTTTTCAAATTTGGTATATAAGACTTTTAAGTCAATTGGAATAACATAGTAGATTTTGGTTAAAACAGGCTAACCGGAAGTGATATATTACCTGAAGTTGTTAACAGTTTTTCTTGAATAAAATGGTTTCATTTTGATTTTAGAAATAAATGCTTCAAATAAGAGTTTTAGAGAATTAAATTCTGCGTCTAGCACATCAAGTATTATTAAATTAGCCCTTTGTATAAGCGAGATATGTAAATTTAAAACATATACTTTTTGGTTTTTGTAACGAAGCTTGCTATGGATTAGGACAAAAAATAACAAAAAAATAAAAAAATAGATGTCAATGTCAAAATACGTCAAATACGTGCATATTTATAATTGGGTCTATACTTCATATTGGTCTTGCGTACAAGGAAGTCGTGTGGTGTCCACATCAGATTTTTTTTGTACGCCTATGTAGGTATTGGTCTCATATTTTAACAATACGTAATTACGGTATCAGTAAAGCTTAAAGAATGTTCTAACTGCATTTTTAAATATCTTAATAGCATTTTTGATTACTGAAATTATCAGAATAACGTCTTTATTAACAGGTAAATGACATCTTTATATACGTTCAACATATTAAAAATTGAATATACACTATATATTATATTAAATATTTTTAATTTATTTATTTTCATTGTTGCAATCAATATTAACAATACATTTTAATTGTTGTAATCAATTTGAAACAATACTTAGTCCAATTTCATTATTGTAATCAACACTGCAGTTATATCAACATTATAACTGTTCATGCTTTTTTATACTTACATTTACCGACAAAAGCAAAAATATTTTTATTTTAAAGTCATTGTCATTTCCTATGTTTGATAAGCATTTAAAAAACATAGTCGAAAGATCTTTTTATGCTGACTGCATTTTCTCATATTACAACATTTTATTTTTGTGTTATTATACGGTACAATATGACATATGACATTGAATTAAATATTTAAAAATAAGAAATTTGAAAATAATGTTGCACAATTTGTTCTAAACGGTAGGACCTTGAGAATATGAATGCAAAATAATGTTTATGAATACATAAATACAGAAATAATTAAAATATGAATAATGTAATACGCATGCAATTGTATTTTTATTATACATTTTAATTCAAAGAGATCTAGATGCCTTTGGCATTCAGAACAATTGACTGTTGGGTCCAACAATTTAATTATAATATCGTCTTCCTGCAACTTTACCATAAATGCAATTATTTGTTTAAAATAACTTTTAATGAGAATGAAAACTACAATTTCAAACATTATTATACATACAGGGTGTTGTGTAAGTAACGTGACATACATTAACAGTTAATACACAAGGTTGCAATGTATCGTAATCTGCAATAATTTCTTTTGTAATGTTGCAACTGTAAAAGCACTTCAAGATGGACCAATAACAATTATTTATTTGAATAAATACTTCACCGTCATTTATGACAACCAGCAAATATTGTTTTTTGAAACAACTTGATTTTTAATTTATAATTTAATAAGAAGCTGGTTCATAATTGGTCGACTTTACAGTGGCATAACTTTAACAAATTGTGCAGAATATATTTCAGATTATAATTTCTCACAGTTCTCTTTATACTATGAACTACGGTACATTAGAAATAAATTGTCAGTCATCGGGATTCGAGCCCGAGACACCAACCTTGCCGGGATAGTGCTCTACCGTTCACTAGATGTTTAAACACAGTGGTAGCTTGGCAACCCCACATCTAATCATGTGACGATTAATAATATTCTCAGCAGTTATACGACTTTAAAAGTAAAAGATTGTTCAGCCATTCTTAACTTATCAATATTGTTAAAAAATAAATTCTCTTAACAAGGAGCTTAACAATTTTGTTTTCAGGTGACCACATTACTAAAAACAAATAACACAACACAGGACATAACATCTTATTTGAAAATTCCCGCATTTTAGCTCCTGTCCCTGAGTTTTACAGACGTAAATACAGGGAAACTTTAGAAATATGGAAACATCCTAATAACATCAATCGGGATAATGGCTATTTCTTGAGCCACATGTGGAAACCGGTGATTCTCGGAACACGACAAGCCCAATCTACCATTACGAACTCGATTCCCATTGGTCCTCATTAGCTTTGCTCATCTACCATATCCTTAGATTAGTATATAACTGTCTTCTCGGCCTTCCTTTCATCACTTGGTTTATTTGGCCTCTAGCGTGGTTTACACGTCGGGTAACCTTGTAAACTGAATCTCCCCCTTGTTGCTTAAACTCGGCCTCTAGCGTGGTTGACACGTCGGGTAACCTTGTTTAAGACAGTACTATCCCCCTTGCTCCTGAAGATGCCCCATACGACTGCGAGCGTAACGTTGAGCTCTGACTCAAAATATGACACAGTCCATTCCCGGAAAACGAATATTTCTGTTAACTCATTGTTAATATTACGGTAGATTACTTGCATAACACCCTGTATATTAACAATATGATAATAATTAAAATAGTTTTATATATTTCAATATTTATTAATAAAATGGTATACATATTTAATATATAAATGATTTAATTACATTACATACTTAAGAAAGAGTAATACACATATTGAAAAATTTATATATTTTTTTATCACGATGATAAATGTATATGCAAATGTCATGCCTATATATATGAACATAATTATGTATTATAAATAACTTGTATGTACTTGTATTCAGCTTTATTTAATAGTATTTCTTAATAATTACTTTATTAATTAATGTTTTCTTTAATTCTCATATTTATTCTTGAAGAAATGAATTCCTGAAAGTACCAAATCCAGCAAATACACTGCTCCATTTAGCACGCACAACGATCCAAGCGCAAGACCAACTTGTTTTTCGCTAGCTGCATACCTGTACCTATTTTCACTTTGGTAGCCGTGCCAGTAGTGTAGAGCGGTTGCCCCCACTGCCACCCACATGAACATGCCAATGAAATTCATGACAATGTCCGTAAACGACCTGTAAACATTAAAACACAGTTAAAATATATCAAAAGATCTATTGTAATATTTTGATGAAATTTGGTATGTAGATTGACCCGAGCCGAGGAATCGATTTTTAATAGAATTAAAGCGGTGTATTACACCCATTTATGGGTATAAGTGTGCTACCCAAAAATGAGAAAAGTTACACTTTTTCTGACTAACATTCGATTCTAGGTATTTTCAAATATTTTATTCTGCTGATGTACCTAATACAAAACAATTTGTGATTTCGCATTATATGAAGGCGATTTCGGGCGACAACCGTTCACTTGCGGTATGTTGCGTTCAGGTACGTTCACACATTCGGGCGCTAGGAACAACATACCCGGTATGCTTGGATCAGTGCTCACAGCTGAACGGGTTTGCGAGTCGGGTCAGCTCTCTGTTCACTATTTCTATCTCTTTTTATCATGTCTTTTTACCTTCCGTCACCTTTAGGTAAGGAAGGTATTGTCTTTGGTCAAAAAAATCGGTGGTGAGTTTTTGATGAATAAGCACGTTTTAGGGTCCCTAGAATACGATTTTACTATTTTTACGATGATGTCTGTATGTGTGTGTGTGTGTGTGTGTATGTATGTATGTGTGTCTGTGTGTGTGTGTGTGTGTGTGTGTGTGTGTGTGTGTGTGTGTGTGTGTGTGTGTGTAACAAAATTTTCGTCTACGATAACTGCCATACTACAAATCTAAAAATTATAATTCTTTCGTATTTCTCTTCGTTACATCCATGTGAAGAGCTGATTAGATTTTGGTTAGAATTGGACAACCGGAAGTACCCTCATTTGAAGATTTTAACAGTTTTTCTTGAAAAAACTATGTTAAATGTCATTTTTTCACATTTAATGTTATTATAAATATTAAAGAATATTTTATTCTTTATACGATTTGACTGCATTTTATACTTAATATTAAATGGATATAGAGTGTAAAAAAATATAAAGAAATTAAATTTCATAAAGTAGCCATAGCTATGAAAACAGCTACTATATTAAGAAAATTTTTATTGAAAGATGCCAGTGTCAAGTGAAATTGACATTGTGTGTGTCTTTTAATTTTACTGGAAATATAGGATCTTTTGCTTTCTGTATGTAATTGGTATAAAATACATACAACTGCTTTAAGGTAATTTACAAGAAATAATAATAATAATAATAATAATAATAATAAATCTTTTATTTCTGCAGATACATTACACTGTATATAGAAAACGTCACAAAATAATAATTTTCTGTACGGAATTTGCATAAAATACATGCAACTGCCGGAAGGTAAAGTACAAGAAATATAATATTTAGCAAGGAACTTTCTGTATGAAATTTGTACAAAATACATAGAACTGACGGAAGGTAATGTGCTGGTCACATCAGATTTTTTTGAAATGTCAAAAGTCAAAACAGTCGGAGTCGTGGTCTTATGTCAAATAGGGTGACATTATTATCGTTGACTCTTTTTTGGACAAATATGGAAAAAACTATCTTTTTCTGTTAATGCATTTTAATTGTCAGACACTATTTTTGACAGTTTTAAATGTCGCAGAATATACATAACCACCAAGCACGGTGTCAACAAGTGAACCAACGATTTTTGGCGCCATCTTTAACCATATCATACCGTAACTAACCGTAAGTAATCCGAAGAAGTGAACGGGTATGTCGCCTTAAGATGCAAATGACACCCTATTGGGATTTTCAAATAAGAATACGCTAACTAGCGGCAAATATTAGAACTGCAAACAGTGGTACACATTTGACATTTACATGAAACTACAACTATATGACTACAAAAACTCTATTATGCGTACTTGAATTATTAATAAAAAATGCTAATAAATGAGAAAATAATATGAAAACTAAAGAAATACAATTGACAGAAATGCTACGTTGACACACGTCAACAAAAAGTGTACCAGTGTTTAATGCGATCAGCGCCATCTCTTGATACTTGAAAATCCCAATACATATACAAGATGGTGGCGGTTTGAGGTGAACTTTTTGAAATTCTTGCTCTCCTATTCATTTTACGCAAAACCCATAAAACCTGTGTAAAATCTGTAGAATGAAACTATACAAACAGCTGTTCCGTGTCGCTGGCCGCGCCATCTGACGGATTTCCCGTTAAGTAGCGTTGGGTAGGATTTCTTAAGTGTACAATGGAGTTATATATATAAACGAACCGTTTTGTCTGTTTAAAATATATTTGAAGCACCACTTGAAATAGAAAATATTGCTATTATCATAAGCTGTGGTTTTGAAAACGTCGACATATATATCTTACGCGTTTGCGCGGTAAATGGAGTCCTGCACTCTGATTTTTTATTATTTTAAATGAAAGTTCTTATAATTTTGAAGCAATTCATAGTATTAAAAAGTCTTAATTGTTTCTAGTTTAACTGCATTTGATTTTTAATGTCAACATGACGTCACGGCTACATCTATTGCTATAGGGCGCGAGCAGACACGTGACTCGAGCGACATTGTCGTGCTTGGAATCAGCTGATTTGTGTGCGCATGTCATTTTGACAAGGACAATGTTACGTTGACAAGACCAATGTTTTGATTTATTTTGATTTTTAACTGCTAAAATGTTATTATTTTTAATTTCATATGTTTTACTGCTTAAAAATTGTAAAATAATAACATTAGAGCAGTTCAAAATCAAAATAAATCAAAACATTGACATTGTCAACGTGACATTGTTCTTGTCAAAATGACATGCGCACACAAATCAGCTGATTCCAAGTACGTCAAGGTCGCTCGAGTCACGTGTCTGCTCGCGCCCCTATATCTTTCTCTCGCACAAGCTCTACAGTTGGCAGCGAGAGAAAGGTAGCACTAATGTGACGTCATAGTGACACTGACAACAAACGTCAAATATGTCGCAAAGTAATTATTAAAAAAAATAATGATGATGATGTTGATGATTTAATTTTTATTAATTTAAATATACATACTGTAAATCTTACAGATCTGTAAATCTGTAAAAACCTGACAAATACGCATCTATTTTTGTTGATTAATATAAAATTAGTCATAAGGGTGGCAGTTTTCGTTGCGATTTTATTCATTATTTACAAATTTACAAATCTGTAAGATTTACAGATGTGAACAGAATCGACCCATTAGTTATGCTGGAAACTGTATTAAGATACATTCCATATAACTATGGTTCTATTTACTATTTTCTTTTTAAAACGTTACTACAGTGTGTTCAAAAAAATTCCTAACTCGGAGTAGGCTATGTACAAAGAAACGTATGTCAATTAATTAAATGTCAATTTGACATAAGATATTGTCAAAAATGTTTTGTAAAGAAATCAAAGCTTTTCTTCCTGTATCTTATTTTAGAAATGGAACCAACTTAGAAAACGTCAATGTCAATATACTGTATCCTTCTTTATTGTCTATTCTCTTTAAAATTACATTTCGAGATCAATTTTGACAACTTGACTTTTGAAATGAATAATGATCAGACACACGTTTCTCTGTTCATAGCCTACTCCGAGTTAGGAATTTTTTTGAACACACTGTATTATTAATTTGAAATTAATAGTTATATGACAGTGACATTTATCTGTCAGTTACATACATTTGTGATATGAACTGTGTAACCAAGGAGTTAAACATAAATAAAATATATAGAAAAAGTATTAATGCAAACCTGTAGAAAATTTAATAATCTTTAAATTTTATAACATAAATCTTGAAAAAATAACATTTAAAGGTATTTTCGAAGAAAAACTATTTTGAGCTTCAAGTAAAGTGCCATTTCCGGTTATCTAATATACACCAAAATCTAATGGCATCTTTCTATATTGGAATAAGGTAGAAATACAATGTTTTCAAAATTTTCTGAATGATAGTATTTGAGTTAGAGTGGAGGATCCACACATACATACACACAGACATCATCGTGAAAATGTTAAAATTGGATTCTAAGGATCTTAAAACGTGGTCATTTACCAAAATGTCGACATGCGATTTTTAGCACGATCCCTATACCTCCCTACGGATAGCGGAAGATAAAAATGTAAGAACAGTTTTGTGTACAACTATTAATTCTGTGCATATTTGCACTCTAGAGTTTTTGCCGTAAAATGAACAAAATCCCATGTTAAATCCCTATGTTCACCCCTAATCGCCACCACACACCATCCTGTATATAATATTTAAAAAATCGTTCTTACGTTTTGTGGTCTCTTGCGCCAAAACATATTCCAATACAAGAAACAATTGTATAGATGAAGAATCCTACAAAAACACCCGATGCTACAATTTCCGCATCTGGGTTCTTTTCTTCATTAAGGTTCCATGTGCCTCCTACTCCCAAAAAGGCCCCTCCATAGCCTACTCGGTATAATACGAGGATTATTAAATTCAGAACCTTAAAAAGACGAAACAATTAGTCTGTATGTATTTGAAATTTTGTATATCTTCAAAATATTATAAATTATTATTATTTACATATGTTTTTGTCATTCAAATGACCAGGGTCGGATTAAGGAAATATGGGGCCCTAGGCAAAGAGTTTACGTCGGGCCCCTACCCCCCTCCCCTATTTTTTACTTAATAAAGTTAAAAACGAAAATAAATAGGTACAATATTGAAATTTTGGTTATTTTATGATTTAATGCACATACAAAAATTTAAACAATAAAAAATAATCGAAAATTGAAATAGAACCTGTATATAACATTGCAATAATTATAAATCTAAAATAAACTACATAAAAAATATCTATTACAATATAAATAACAGTATAAATTACAATTATTTTTTTGTACTTTTAATTCTGTGAATTTAGTAATCAAATCTTCATAATTTAAAAACTCGCTTAAAGCATCATTTTCAATATACAACATAGATAAACTAATTGCGTAGGCTTCCACAGTCTGAGTCATGAGAAATATTCGTTTTCCGGGAATGGACTGTCATATTTTGAGTCAGAGCTCAACGTTTCGCCCGCAGTCGTATGGGGCATCTTCAGGAGCAAGGGGGATAGTACTGTCTTAAACAAGGTTACCCGACGTGTCAACCACGCTAGAGGCCGAGTTTAAGCAACACGCCCAATCTACAATTACGAACTCGATTCCCATTGGTCCTCATTAGCTTTGCTCATCTACCGTATCTTTAGATTAGTACATAACTGTCTTCTCGGCTTTCCCTTCGTCACTTGGTTTATTTGACCTCTAGCGTGGTTTACACGTCGGGTAACCCTGTAAACTGAGTCTCCCCCTTTGTTGCTTAAACTCGGCCTCTAGCGTGGTTGACACGTCGGGTAACCTTGATTAAGACAGTACTATCCCCCTTGCTTCTGAAGATGCCCCATACGACTGCAGGCGAAACGTTGAGCTCTGACTCAAAATATGACACAATCCATTCCCGGAAAACGAATATTTTTCATAAATAAACTATTTAATTTTTGTGGTCCTGAAGTACTTTTCAAATAATTTTTTTACTCTTTTAAGAATTGAAAATGTCCTTTTTCCACCTGCATTGGTTATTGGCAAAGTTAGATATATTCTTAAAATAATATCCAAATTTGGGATTGTTGCTATTATATTATTTTGTTGAATAAATGAATGCATTAATTCTGGTGTTGATAATTTGCAACGATAGTGCTCGCATAGTCGCACCACCAGGTACCAGATGGCAGACGAATGTATAGACGATAATAGGGGATTCCACCATTTTTTTTTTTTTTATATAATTTCATCAGAAAGTTTAAGTAAAACTAAGACTATAGGTGACAATCCGGTGAAAAATTCCTATTAATAAGCGAGTTATGGTGCCCCGAAGTTTGAAAATATAGATGTGACGTCGCGAATATAACTTTTTATATAAAACTGTTTTGTTCGTGGATCTAAAATGTTCTTGAAATGTATGCTATTTTTAAATTATATTTATAAAAAACAAATTAATATTGTAACACTGTACAAGTCTACATGATTTATAATTGGAAGTGTATTTAAATTATTAAGTTTAATGCAAGAAATTTATATTCAAATAAAAACTGTTTGAGAATTGCAGTACTGGACTGGTAGCCACGTGTCCGCTATTTGAATTTGTCTACTTCCATTGGTAGTAGACTGCACCCCTAACTCGGTATTCGTTATATATTTATAGGTGGTCTTAGAGTCGCCAATCAATATAATATATAAGGATTTCGTAAGAGTGACGAGCTGCTAAAACAAAAAACCCCTTATTTCCGAAGTATTTCAATTATATCATTTTATTTATTTATTAATATTCATTATTAAGCATCTACTTTCACTATTTTTTACTAATTTTTCTTAATTCGATTGAGCTGTAATCCCCTATTCCCTACTTAATTCAGTTCTATGAATCTACATAAATATTATTTTCAGTTAGCTTTAGCTAAATGTATTACATTTTGGTTACAAAACAAAATTCAAAATAATTGTTAATGATACATTTCTGATTTACAGGCATTAGTCATTTCCGGGCCCTATTTATTACGGGCCCTAGGCAATTGCCTAGTGGTTAATCCGGGCCTGCAAATGACTATTTTAAGCAGATTGGCACACCCAGCAATGGGGAAAACTATCACTACATATATTTCAAAATTATTTAAATGTCTTTTTCAAGTGTTCCCATTTACAACATTCAAAATAAGAAAGTTCAAGTAGGTACATCATTTAAACAATAAACCTTGCCACGTAAATGTCTTCAATTGATGTTAATTACTTAAACTAGCCCAATTAACATCTTCAATTCTATAATTCATGTTCTCTGTTCACTATGCTATCTGAGTAAACAAGATAACATTACTATTCACAACGATGACACACCTTGTTACAATGTTTGTTACAACGTAAGTTGTACTACATTTCGAAATATGTTTACCATGTAACTTGCATGATAATTAAGGAATATAGACCGAATATAACAATATTTTTAACATAAATAACATATTTTAAACATACTAATAGTGTAGTAATTTAGAATAGGGGATTACAACGCAATTGATTTAAGAGAAATTAGGAAAAAATATTGAAAGTATATGTTTAATAATAAATATTAATAAAGAAATAAAACGACATAATTGAAATACTTCGGAAATAAGGGGATTTTTGTTATAGGAGCTCCATATATATTATTTTGATTGGCGACTCAATATATATATATATATATATATATATATATATATATATATATATATATATATATATATATATATATATATAATTGGAAATGTAGTTACATTATTAAGTTTAATGTAAAATATTTATATTCAAATAAAAACTGTTTAAGAATTGCACTACTGGACTGATAGCCACGCCTCCGCTATTTGAATTTCTCTACTTCCATTGGTAGTACACCGCGCCCCTAACTACATATATGTATATATATATATATATATATATATATATATATATATATATATATATATATACGTGTGCCTGTCTTAAACGTGTACATAGGAGATTAACATGGGAAATCAGTTTTTTACAATTTCCTGCTCGCCTAATTATTTTAAGCAAAGATACATCAAATAAAAGTTTTAGGGCATAAAATTATGCATCGTAATCAATAACCAGAATTACTTTTACATGCTTTGTAACGACAGAAATTAATTGTGAAAATGTTGAAAATTATGTTGAAAATATCGATAGCCATGGAATTGAACAAAAAATAAATAAATGCTTAACGTTTTATCTGTCACAATGTAAGTTAACTTATTTGACGTGTCTGACAATTTGATAGAACGTCAGGCATTTATTTATTTTTTCAGTTCCATGGCTGTCGATATTTTCAACGTAATTTTCGACATTTTCATATTTATTTTCTGTCGTTACAAAGCATGTGAAAGTAATTCTATTTATTGATTTAGATGCAGAATTTTATGCCCTAAAACTTTTATTTGACGCATTTTTGCTTAAAATAATTAGGCGAGCAGGAAATTGCAAAAAAACTGATTTCCCATGTTAATCTCCTATGTACACCTTTAAGACAGACACACGGTATATATTACATATATATATATATATGTAGTTAGGGGAGCAGTGTACTACCAATGGAAGTAGAGAAATTCAAATAGCGGAGGCGCCACGCCAGTACTGCAATTCTCAAACAGTTTTTATTTGAATATAAATATTTTGCATTAACCTTAATAATTTAAATACATTTCCAATTATAAATCATGTAGACTTGTACAGTATAATAATATTCATTTATTTATTATAAATATAATTTTCAAGAACATTTAGGTCCACGAAGAAAATATTTTGATATAAAAACTTATATTCGTGACGTCACATCTATATTTTCAAATTTCGGAGGACTATAACTCGTCCATTTTGACCAAGTGGTATTGATAACAAGTAGCGAATGAAAGTTGACGTTTAAATTATTTTATAGATGTGGTTTCTTTTGAAACCCTAGTTGTACGAAATATTCATATATGAAATTTTTGCATGAGCCCATTTAAATACTGGACTAGAAAAGCACAGAAATACATTACTACGTCTGGCTGAAAATAGATGGCCGACTAGGGTAACTGTATATCAAAACAGGGGTGCGTTTCAAACACTTTAAACATTTTTCGTTTATGTTGATTATAAAAAAATATTTTGATCTTTAAACTATTTAGTTTGACAATTATTCTATGAAATATGATTATTTTTAATTTCCTCTAACAGTAATTCCGACTCGAGGGTTGCTTACATCTGAGACGAACGAACTACAATTTGCAATATTAATTTTTTTATATACATCTCTGAATCCTGTTGCTAAGGTCATTTTAAATGCCTCCTGGTATTGAGTACAATTCTAATGTAACGGAATACATAAGGGTCAGTTTCCTTTCAAATCAAATATAGGGAAATGTTTTCAAAAGTAACCACATTTATTAAATAATCTAAACGTCAACTTTCATTCGCTAGTCATACTATACCAAAATATTTTTTTTTTAATTTTTGTTAATATTTTTCGTGGAATTGTACAAATAATCAATTATGTTCTGTAGATAATACTATAGGTATATCATATATATTTTATCAATATTATCATTATACAAACATACTAATCTATACAGTAGATTTCACAATTTTTTACGTTTGTAATATTGCAAATAATATTTAAAAAAACATTATTATTTTTCACATATTTTTATAAATATATGTAGGTATGATACAATTTTGAATATTATATACGTAATTACATTTTTGTTAACATTAAATTGTTATCTTTAATTTGTATATATGTGTTGTGTTGAATAGCGGCCATTTTGATAAAATATAATACAAAATAATAATAAATAAATATTTATAATAAATACAAAATTTATATGTAGGTACAACAAGACTTATACAAACAATATATTATAGTTTATATTATATGTTGTCTTAAATACATTAATATGTATTGTTGTTATAGATATATGCCATAATATCATCAAATAATTGTTGAAAATCATCGGAATTCATTGTTGTAATCAATTTTTCTTTGTTGTAATCAACTTATGACTACAATTTCTACATAAACACTTATAACTTTGAAAGCTACATACCAATTTTAATCCTTTTACAAACAAACTACCCACAGTTTGTAGTGAACTCATTTTAAATAAATTTTTAATAACACTTTATTAAAAATTTCAAAATAACACCGCGTTCTTAACATGAAACAGGTGAACTGTTCCATACAGAAAATGTTTTATCTTTCTGATATCGCTTTATCTATTTGTTTCACAAATACCTTGATAACATTTTATTTTGTGGATCATCAAGTGAATCATTTACGATTCAGATTACGTACGCCTTTTTAAAATACGGAAAAATAAAAAAATATATCATTGTTGTATGACTAAGTTATTGATTGCAACAATACTAACGAATATTGGAAGAAAAATCGATCATATCTACCACCCATTTATATGTGTATATTTTCCACCTTAAATTGGGTGCAGATACAATCTTACCCATACCTTCTTTCTATTTTATATACCATGTGTTTTTTACCTCCCGCTACCCTTGGTAAGGGAGTTATAGGGATCATGCTAAAAATCGCATATCAAGATTTTGGTAAATGATCACGTTTTAAGGTCCCTAGAAACCAATTTTAACATTTTCACGATGATGTCTGTGTGTGTGGATCCTCCACTCTAACTCAAATACTATCATTCAGAAAATTTTGAAACCTTGTATTTCGAACTTTTACTATTAGGGCCCATTAGATTTTGGTGTTAATCGGATAACAGGAAATGGCACTTTACTAGAAGCTCAAAATAGTTTTTCTTCGAAAAAGACCTTTTTGTATTTTGCATTCATAATGAAGTCATTACGATACGCAATTTTTTGTTTTAGACGGTTGGTACTAGATGACGTTTCTTTAACTCATTTTTACCTAATTTATTTTTAGTTAATTGACAATTCATTTTAATAATATAATGTCGAAATTATTATTTTTTTATTTAGGGAAGATTATTTACATGAAAATGTACAAATGGTTACAAATATAATCACAAATTGACTAAGTAAATGTTATTGTAGAAGGCGCAAGATATAAAAAATAGTATAAAGAACTCATTTTATAACACTTTCTTTCGCACTTGTCAATTAGAAAACTCGCTGATGCTCGTTTTCTAAATTTTGACGCGTGCGAAAAAAACATGTCTTATAAAACACGTTCTTTAATATACTATTAAATGTTATTTTTTCAAGATTAATGTTATTATAAAGATTAAGGATTATTTTAATTTTCTACATATTTGTATGAATACTTTTTCTATATATTTTATGGATAAATTTATAAAATTATCTATAATTTAAATCCCAGAGCCTCCGCTTTAAACAAACAAAACTTCTTGGTTACGCAGTTATTCATATGTATGTAACTGACAGATAAATGCCACTATCAAAGAACTAATCATTTAATAATTAATAATAGTAACGTTTTAAAAAGAAAAAAGTAAATAGAATAATAGGAAAGGAAATCAATACAGTTTCCAGCATATGTAAATATTTAGGTATGTAAAATTTAATCTTCATTTTATTATCAAAAAAGGTAGTTACTTGGATTAGATTAGACTATATTTTAATAAATAAACTGCCAAAATTAGAGTAAAATTCGCTAATCCAAAAATAAGGATTAGCTTAATCTTTTTTGTGACTCGGACGGTAAATGGCGGGAGGTTTTGTGTTGGCCACACCAGATTTTTTTAAAAGGTGTACATTTGCGATTAAAGTGAAAATTCAGTTTTTGGTAGACAGTTTTGACTGACAACAATGATTGTGGTATCAATAAAAAGATTAAAAGAATTTTTAGTAAAGAAATAAATTACAAAAACGTTAGAAAAATTAAGTTATTTTTGTAAGATTCTATATTTCGTTACATATGATTAATTTGTTATCACATTCTATGTAATAAATACCTATTTTTATATTAAACAGTATATTATAATAATAATTTTGATATTCCGCAAACTATTTCAAATTTATATTTCATTTCTATGTTTAATTACCGCCAAAAAAGCCTTTTATTACAATTTAATCTATTGCGCATAATCAGTTTTATTGATTTTTAAGTTTTATAAATCATATCGCTCAATAAAATTTCAAGTAAATCACTGCGCATGATCGGTTTTATTGATTTTTCGATCGCGTGACGTCACACTATTTCCATTCCATGCCTGTCGATACAAACTTTTTACCATGTATTATTTATATGAGTTTTTGGGGGCACATTAAAATCAAGCCCCTTAAAGAAGGCGTCTGCACTGGAAAAACAAAACAATTTCAAGAATTGTGTGGGAGGATTCGACATGTGCTGCTCTCTGTCTTAAAAAATTTAAATTATAAATAAATAAATAAATAAATAAATAAATAAATAAATAAATAAATAAATAAATAAATAAATAAATAAATAAATAAATAAATAAATAAATAAATAAATAAATAAATAAATAAATAAATAAATAAATAAATAAATAAATAAATAAATAAATAAATAAATAAATAAATAAATAAATAAATAAATAAATAAATAAATAAATGAATAAATAAATAAATAAATAAATAAATAAATAAATAAATAAATAAATAAATAAATAAATAAATAAATAAATAAATAACTAAATAAATAAATAAATAAATAAATAAATATATAAATAAATAATTAAATAATTAAATAAACAAATAAATCAATAAATAAATAATATATAAATAAATAAATTGTATTTAAAAATAAAAAAATAGGGGGGGGTCCTCTAAAAATATAGTTAATAATTTTCACAATTGATGGCGTTAGCAGTATTAATTTGGATGTTTTGGAATTCAAAAAGAACGTGAAAATTAATTTTTTCTTTTCTTTTTGAATTCCAATACCTCCAAATTAATACTGCTAACGCCATCAATTGTGAAAATTATTAACTATATTTTTAGAGGACCCCCCCAATTTTTTTATTTTTAAATATATTTTCTTATTAAAAATTTAATAAAAGTTATTTAATTTTAGCCAAAAAATTAATTTTCACGTTCTTTTTGCATTCCAAAACCTCCAAATTAATACTGCTAACGCCATCAATTGTGAAAACTATTAACTATATTTTTAGAGGACCCCCCCCTATTTTTTTATTTTTAAATATATTTTCTTATTAAAAATTTAATAAAAGTTATTTTATTTTAGCCAAAAAATTAATTTTCACGTTCTTTTTGCATTCCAAAACCTCCAAATTAATACTGCTAACGCCATCAATTGTGAAAATTATTAACTATATTTTTAGAGGACCCCCCCTATTTTTTTATTTTTAAATATATTTTCTTATTAAAAATTTAATAAAAGTTATTTTATTTTAGCCAAAAAATTAATTTTCACCTTCTTTTTGCATTCCAAAACCTACAAATTAATACTGCTAACGCCATCAATTGTGAAAACTATTAACTATATTTTTAGAGGACCCCCCCCTATTTTTTATTTTTAAATATATTTTCTTATTAAAAATTTAATAAAAGTTATTTTATTTTAGCCAAAAAATTAATTTTCACGTTCTTTTTGCATTCCAAAACCTCCAAATTAATACTGCTAACGCCATCAATTGTGAAAATTATTAACTATATTTTTAGAGGACCCCCCTATTTTTTTTATTTTTAAATATATTTTCTTATTAAAAATTTAATAAAAGTTATTTTATTTTAGCCAAAAAATTAATTTTCACGTTCTTTTTGCATTCCAAAACCTACAAATTAATACTGCTAACGCCATCAATTGTGAAAATTATTAACTATATTTTTAGAGGACCCACCCTATTTTTTTAATTTTAAATATATTTTCTTATTAAAAATTTAATAAAAGTTATTTTATTTTAGCCAAAAAATTAATTTTCACGTTCTTTTTGAATTCCAAAACATCCAAATTAATACTGCTAACGCCATCAATTGTGAAAACTATTAACTATATTTTTAGAGGACCCCCCCTATTTTTTTATTTTTAAATATATTTTCTTATTAAAAATTTAATAAAAGTTATTTTATTTTAGCCAAAAAATTAATTTTCACGTTCTTTTTGCATTCCAAAACCTCCAAATTAATACTGCTAACGCCATCAATTGTGAAAATTATTAACTATATTTTTAGAGGACCCACCCTATTTTTTTAATTTTAAATATATTTTCTTATTAAAAATTTAATAAAAGTTATTTTATTTTAGCCAAAAAATTAATTTTCACGTTCTTTTTGAATTCCAAAACATCCAAATTAATACTGCTAACGCCATCAATTGTGAAAACTATTAACTATATTTTTAGAGGACCCCCCCCCCTATTTTTTTATTTTTAAATATATTTTCTTATTAAAAATTTAATAAAAGTTATTTTATTTTAGCCTATTTTCTTATTAAAAATTTAATAAAAGTTATTTTATTTTAGCCAAAAAATTAATTTTCACCTTCTTTTTGCATTCCAAAACCTACAAATTAATACTGCTAACGCCATCAATTGTCAAAATTATTAACTATATTTTTAGAGGACCCCCCCCTATTTTTTTATTTTTAAATATATTTTCTTATTAAAAATTTAATAAAAGTTATTTTATTTTAGCCAAAAAATTAATTTTCACGTTCTTTTTGAATTCCAAAACATCCAAATTAATACTGCTAACGCCATCAATTGTGAAAATTATTAACAATATTTTTTGAGGACCCCCCCCCTTATTTTTTTATTTTTAAATATATTTTCTTATTAAATATTTAATAAAAAAATATATTTAAAAATAAAAAAATAGGGGGGGTCCTCTAAAAATATAGTTAATAATTTTCACAATTGATGGCGTTAGCAGTATTAATTTGGAGATTTTGGAATTCAAAAAGAACGTGAAAATTAATTTTTTGGCAAAAATAAAATAACTTTTATTAAATATTTAATAAGACAATTTATTTAAAAATAAAAAAATAGGGGGGGTCCTCTAAAAATATAGTTAATAATTTTCACAATTGATGGCGTTAGCAGTATTAATTTGGAGATTTTGGAATTCAAAAAGAACGTGAAAATTAATTTTTTGGCAAAAATAAAATAACTTTTATTAAATTTTTAATAAGACAATTTATTTAAAAATAGAAAAATAGGGGGGTCCTCTAAAAATATAGTTAATAATTTTCACAATTGATGGCGTTAGCAGTATTAATTTGGAGATTTTGGAATTCAAAAAGAACGTGAAAATTAATTTTTTGGCAAAAATAAAATAACTTTTATTAAATATTTAATAAGACAATTTATTTAAAAATAGAAAAATAGGGGGGGTCCTCTAAAAATATAGTTAATAATTTTCACAATTGATGGCGTTAGCAGTATTAATTTTGGGGGTTTTGGAATTCAAAAAGAACGTGAAAATTAATTTTTTGGCAAAAATAAAATAACTTTTATGAAATATGTAATAAGACAATTTATTTAAAAATAAAAAAATAGGGGGGGTCCTCTAAAAATATAGTTAATAATTTTCACAATTGATGGCGTTAGCAGTATTAATTTGGAGATTTTGGAATTCAAAAAGAACGTGAAAATTAATTTTTTGGCAAAAATAAAATAACTTTTATTAAATATTTAATAAGACAATTTATTTAAAAATAGAAAAATAGGGGGGGTCCTCTAAAAATATAGTTAATAATTTTCACAATTGATGGCGTTAGCAGTATTAATTTTGGGGGTTTTGGAATTCAAAAAGAACGTGAAAATTAATTTTTTGGCAAAAATAAAATAACTTTTATGAAATATGTAATAAGACAATTTATTTAAAAATAAAAAAATAGGGGGGGTCCTCTAAAAATATAGTTAATAATTTTCACAATTGATGGCGTTAGCAGTATTAATTTGGAGATTTTGGAATTCAAAAAGAACGTGAAAATTAATTTTTTGGCAAAAATAAAATAACTTTTATTAAATATTTAATAAGACAATTTATTTAAAAATAAAAAAATAGGGGGGTCCTCTAAAAATATAGTTAATAATTTTCACAATTGATGGCGTTAGCAGTATTAATTTGGAGATTTTGGAATTCAAAAAGAACGTGAAAATTAATTTTTTGGCAAAAATAAAATAACTTTTATTAAATATTTAATAAGACAATTTATTTAAAAATAAAAAAATAGGGGCGTCCTCTAAAAATATAGTTAATAATTTTCACAATTGATGGCGTTAGCAGTATTAATTTGGAGATTTTGGAATTCAAAAAGAACGTGAAAATTAATTTTTTGGCAAAAATAAAATAACTTTTATTAAATTTTTAATAAGAAAATATATTTAAAAATAAAAAAATAGGGGGGTCCTCTAAAAATATAGTTAATAATTTTCACAATTGATGGCGTCAGCAGTATTAATTTGGAGATTTTGGAATTCAAAAAGAACGTGAAAATTAATTTTTTGGCAAAAATAAAATAACTTTTATTAAATATTTAATAAGACAATTTATTTAAAAATAGAAAAATAGGGGGGGTCCTCTAAAAATATAGTTAATAATTTTCACAATTGATGGCGTTAGCAGTATTAATTTTGGGGGTTTTGGAATTCAAAAAGAACGTGAAAATTAATTTTTTGGCAAAAATAAAATAACTTTTATTAAATATGTAATAAGACAATTTATTTAAAAATAAAAAAATAGGGGGGGTCCTCTAAAAATATAGTTAATAATTTTCACAATTGATGGCGTTAGCAGTATTAATTTGGAGATTTTGGAATTCAAAAAGAACGTGAAAATTAATTTTTTGGCAAAAATAAAATAACTTTTATTAAATATTTAATAAGACAATTTATTTAAAAATAAAAAAATAGGGGGGTCCTCTAAAAATATAGTTAATAATTTTCACAATTGATGGCGTTAGCAGTATTAATTTGGAGATTTTGGAATTCAAAAAGAACGTGAAAATGAATTTTTTGGCTAAAATAAAATAACTTTTATTAAATATTTAATAAGACAATTTATTTAAAAATAAAAAAATAGGGGGGTCCTCTAAAAATATAGTTAATAATTTTCACAATTGATGGCGTTAGCAGTATTAATTTGGAGATTTTGGAATTCAAAAAGAACGTGAAAATGAATTTTTTGGCTAAAATAAAATAACTTTTATTAAATTTTTAATAAGAAAATATATTTAAAAATAAAAAAATAGGGGGGTCCTCTAAAAATATAGTTAATAATTTTCACAATTGATGGCGTCAGCAGTATTAATTTGGAGATTTTGGAATTCAAAAAGAACGTGAAAATTAATTTTTTGGCAAAAATAAAATAACTTTTATTAAATATTTAATAAGACAATTTATTTAAAAATAGAAAAATAGGGGGGGTCCTCTAAAAATATAGTTAATAATTTTCACAATTGATGGCGTTAGCAGTATTAATTTGGAGATTTTGGAATTCAAAAAGAACGTGAAAATTAATTTTTTGGCAAAAATAAAATAACTTTTATTAAATATTTAATAAGACAATTTATTTAAAAATAGAAAAATAGGGGGGGTCCTCTAAAAATATAGTTAATAATTTTCACAATTGATGGCGTTAGCAGTATTAATTTTGGGGGTTTTGGAATTCAAAAAGAACGTGAAAATTAATTTTTTGGCAAAAATAAAATAACTTTTATGAAATATGTAATAAGACAATTTATTTAAAAATAAAAAAATAGGGGGGGTCCTCTAAAAATATAGTTAATAATTTTCACAATTGATGGCGTTAGCAGTATTAATTTGGAGATTTTGGAATTCAAAAAGAACGTGAAAATTAATTTTTTGGCAAAAATAAAATAACTTTTATTAAATATTTAATAAGACAATTTATTTAAAAATAGAAAAATAGGGGGGGTCCTCTAAAAATATAGTTAATAATTTTCACAATTGATGGCGTTAGCAGTATTAATTTTGGGGGTTTTGGAATTCAAAAAGAACGTGAAAATTAATTTTTTGGCAAAAATAAAATAACTTTTATGAAATATGTAATAAGACAATTTATTTAAAAATAAAAAAATAGGGGGGGTCCTCTAAAAATATAGTTAATAATTTTCACAATTGATGGCGTTAGCAGTATTAATTTGGAGATTTTGGAATTCAAAAAGAACGTGAAAATTAATTTTTTGGCAAAAATAAAATAACTTTTATTAAATATTTAATAAGACAATTTATTTAAAAATAAAAAAATAGGGGGGTCCTCTAAAAATATAGTTAATAATTTTCACAATTGATGGCGTTAGCAGTATTAATTTGGAGATTTTGGAATTCAAAAAGAACGTGAAAATTAATTTTTTGGCAAAAATAAAATAACTTTTATTAAATATTTAATAAGACAATTTATTTAAAAATAAAAAAATAGGGGCGTCCTCTAAAAATATAGTTAATAATTTTCACAATTGATGGCGTTAGCAGTATTAATTTGGAGATTTTGGAATTCAAAAAGAACGTGAAAATTAATTTTTTGGCAAAAATAAAATAACTTTTATTAAATATTTAATAAGACAATTTATTTAAAAATAAAAAAATAGGGGGGTCCTCTAAAAATATAGTTAATAATTTTCACAATTGATGGCGTTAGCAGTATTAATTTGGAGATTTTGGAATTCAAAAAGAACGTGAAAATTAATTTTTTGGCAAAAATAAAATAACTTTTATTAAATATTTAATAAGACAATTTATTTAAAAATAAAAAAATAGGGGGGGTCCTCTAAAAATATAGTTAATAATTTTCACAATTGATGGCGTTAGCAGTATTAATTTGGGGGTTTTGGAATTCAAAAAGAACGTGAAAATGAATTTTTTGGCTAAAATAAAATAACTTTTATTAAATTTTTAATAAGAAAATATATTTAAAAATAAAAAAAATAGGGGGGTCCTCTAAAAATATAGTTAATAATTTTCACAATTGATGGCGTCAGCAGTATTAATTTGGAGATTTTGGAATTCAAAAAGAACGTGAAAATTAATTTTTTGGCAAAAATAAAATAACTTTTATTAAATATTTAATAAGACAATTTATTTAAAAATAGAAAAATAGGGGGGGTCCTCTAAAAATATAGTTAATAATTTTCACAATTGATGGCGTTAGCAGTATTAATTTTGGGGGTTTTGGAATTCAAAAAGAACGTGAAAATTAATTTTTTGGCAAAAATAAAATAACTTTTATTAAATATGTAATAAGACAATTTATTTAAAAATAAAAAAATAGGGGGGGTCCTCTAAAAATATAGTTAATAATTTTCACAATTGATGGCGTTAGCAGTATTAATTTGGAGATTTTGGAATTCAAAAAGAACGTGAAAATTAATTTTTTGGCAAAAATAAAATAACTTTTATTAAATATTTAATAAGACAATTTATTTAAAAATAAAAAAATAGGGGGGTCCTCTAAAAATATAGTTAATAATTTTCACAATTGATGGCGTTAGCAGTATTAATTTGGAGATTTTGGAATTCAAAAAGAACGTGAAAATTAATTTTTTGGCAAAAATAAAATAACTTTTATTAAATATTTAATAAGACAATTTATTTAAAAATAAAAAAATAGGGGGGTCCTCTAAAAATATAGTTAATAGTTTTCACAATTGATGGCGTTAGCAGTATTAATTTGGAGATTTTGGAATTCAAAAAGAACGTGAAAATTAATTTTTTGGCAAAAATAAAATAACTTTTATTAAATATTTAATAAGACAATTTATTTAAAAATAAAAAAATAGGGGGGGTCCTCTAAAAATATAGTTAATAATTTTCACAATTGATGGCGTTAGCAGTATTAATTTGGGGGTTTTGGAATTCAAAAAGAACGTGAAAATGAATTTTTTGGCTAAAATAAAATAACTTTTATTAAATTTTTAATAAGAAAATATATTTAAAAATAAAAAAATAGGGGGGTCCTCTAAAAATATAGTTAATAATTTTCACAATTGATGGCGTTAGCAGTATTAATTTGGGGGTTTTGGAATTCAAAAAGAACGTGAAAATTAATTTTTTGGCAAAAATAAAATAACTTTTATTAAATATGTAATAAGACAATTTATTTAAAAATAAAAAAATAGGGGGGGTCCTCTAAAAATATAGTTAATAATTTTCACAATTGATGGCGTTAGCAGTATTAATTTGGAGATTTTGGAATTCAAAAAGAACGTGAAAATTAATTTTTTGGCAAAAATAAAATAACTTTTATTAAATATTTAATAAGACAATTTATTTAAAAATAAAAAAATAGGGGGGTCCTCTAAAAATATAGTTAATAATTTTCACAATTGATGGCGTTAGCAGTATTAATTTGGAGATTTTGGAATTCAAAAAGAACGTGAAAATTAATTTTTTGGCAAAAATAAAATAACTTTTATTAAATATTTAATAAGACAATTTATTTAAAAATAAAAAAATAGGGGGGTCCTCTAAAAATATAGTTAATAATTTTCACAATTGATGGCGCTAGCAGTATTAATTTGGAGGCTTTGGAGTTCAAAAAGAACGTGAAAATTAATTTTTTGGCAAAAATAAAATAACTTTTATTAAATATTTAATAAGACAATTTATTTAAAAATAAAAAAATAGGGGGGTCCTCTAAAAATATAGTTAATAGTTTTCACAATTGATGGCGTTAGCAGTATTAATTTGGAGATTTTGGAATTCAAAAAGAACGTGAAAATTAATTTTTTGGCAAAAATAAAATAACTTTTATTAAATTTTTAATAAGAAAATATATTTAAAAATAAAAAAATAGGGGGGTCCTCTAAAAATATAGTTAATAATTTTCACAATTGATGGCGTTAGCAGTATTAATTTGGAGATTTTGGAATTCGAAAAGAACGTGAAAATTAATTTTTTGGCAAAAATAAAATAACTTTTATTAAATATTTAATAAGACAATTTATTTAAAATTAAAAAAATAGGGTGGGTCCTCTAAAAATATAGTTAATAATTTTCACAATTGATGGCGTTAGCAGTATTAATTTGGAGGTTTTGGAATGCAAAAAGAACGTGAAAATTAATTTTTGGCTAAAATAAAATAACTTTTATTAAATTTTTAATAAGAAAATATATTTAAAAATAAAAAATAGGGGGGGGTCCTCTAAAAATATAGTTAATAGTTTTCACAATTGATGGCGTTAGCAGTATTAATTTGGAGGTTTTGGAATGCAAAAAGAACGTGAAAATTAATTTTTTGGCTAAAATAAAATAACTTTTCTTAAATTTTTAATAAGAAAATACATTTAAAAATAAAAAATAGGGGGGGTCCTCTAATAATATAGTTACTAATTTTCACAATTGATGGCGTTAGCAGTATTAATTTGGAGGTTTTGGAATGCAAAAGGAACGTGAAAATTAATTTTTGGCTAAAATAAAATAACTTTTATTAAATTTTTAATAAGAAAATATATTTAAAAATAAAAAAATAGGGGGGGGTCCTCTAAAAATATAGTTAATAGTTTTCGCAATTGATGGCGTTAGCAGTATTAATTTGGAGGTTTTGGAATTCAAAAAGAACGTGAAAATTATTTTTTTGGTTAAAATAAAATAACTTTTATTAAATTTTTAATAAGAAAATATACAGAGTGTCCCATTTAAGGTACGAATGCATTGGGATCTCGAGAACCGTACGAGCTACGAGGTTGGTTAAATTAGACAAAAATTGCCCCATTAGGAGACCATTTTAATAGTATTTTGTTATTTGCGAAAAAATGCATAGGTCACTAGATCTAGGCGAAAATGTAAATTTTGCAGTTTTTTATTTTTGCAAATAACTTCGAAGTGTGAAATTATACTGGATTTTGGTTTGCACATCTTTAGGGCACTTTTTTATGTTCTTTCGACTGGCGATACTCAATTTTCTTTATCAATGTTGGATTTCGAGGATTGATGTCAAAGTTTTAATTTTTATATGGACGCCATATTGGAAAGTTACGCCATTGAATGGGACACTCTGTATATATATATATATATATATATATATATATATATATATATATATATATATATATATATATATATATATATATATATATATATATATATATATGAATAAATCATCACGGCATATTACCCATTGTTGGGTGTGCCAATCTGCTTTGTACACAGAATTCGGTAATGTTGATGACATATTTGTACCGTACAGGCGTTTACACGGTGTCACCTCAATATAATTTTTGGAAAGATGGTATTGGAGTTATTAGATCAGAAAAAATCGTCACACACACACACATATACATACTTAGATACATACATGCGTCCATTTATACATACATACAGACATCATCGTAAAAATAGTAAAATCGTATTCTAGGGACCCTAAAACGTGATTATTTATTAAAAACTCATGGAATTTTTTGACTAAAGATAATACCTTCCTTACCTAAAAGTGACGGAAGGTAAAAATACATGTAAATTACATCATATTTATCCACAATATTTTCTTCATTCCAGGAGCTAGGTCTTCCGATTACCGACGCCCAGCTTCAAGAACTGTCTTCCCATCTTCACACCATCGATTTTGAAGCAGCAGCAGCCGAAGAAAAACTGACAAGACATGACGTCATGGCCCATGTTCACGTTTTCGCGCAACAGTGTCCAATCGCTGCCCCTATTATACATTTAGGGGCGACTTCGTGCTTCGTTGGGGATAATACAGACCTTATTGTCATGAGAGATGGTCTAGATATTCTCATCCCTAGGGTTGTTGGGGTTATTCAGGGGTTGACAGAGTTTGCGCAGAAATATAGGTAAGAAACAATAAATATACAAGGATAGTTCAATAGAAACACGTCTTTAAAGTTCTAAATCGCCGAGCAAATTTGCACGATAACTTTGTTTTGACCAGGGTTTGAATTACACATACATATTGCATTTTCTTCACATTCGCGTATATTTGGTGATCCCAAAAATGTTTACAATTTACCTTAATAACGTTATAAACCTCTGGTGTCCCGCAAGGGTCTAATTTAGGGCCATTACTATTTTTTCTTTTCATCAATAGCATCACTAATATTGTTCAACATTCCAACGTTCTTTTATATGCAGATGACTTGAAACTTTTCAGAATTGTTAACAATGCTAATGATTGTGCTTTATTACAGACATTAATAATGTTCTTGATTGGTCTTTAGCCTCAAAGCTTTTATTTAATTTTAGTAAATGTAAAATTATGACCTACTCTTTAAAGCAAACAACTATACCGTTTAACTATTAAATGAATAACACAGTTTTGGAGCGAGTAACTTTATTCAAAGATTTAGGAATTCTGTTCGATCCTAAACTTAGCTTTATTCCCCATTTTAATGATATTCGAAAAGCTTCTTATCGAAATCTTGGCTTCATAATTTGTAATACACAATCGTTTTATATTTACAGACCCTCAAATCTTTGTATTATTCATTTGTGCGTAGTAAACTGGAATATGGATTACAAATTTGGAATCCTGTATATATCAAACATGTACAAGCTCTGGAGAGTATACAGAAAAAAAAATTATGGTATTGTTGTGTTAAATTCCACCATCGTTGCATTGATACGATAATTACTCCAACTGTCTAAATGAGTTTAATGTAGTGATGCACGACGAGGCGAGAGTACTCTCGCATCTCGTCTCGTCTCGTTGCATTATGCGAGACGAAAACGAGAGCGAGATTGCAATTTACAATTCGACGCGAGATCGATATAACAACTGCCAGAAGCGAGAAATCTCGCGGGATTCTCGCGAGAGTCTCGCAATAAAAAGTATCTGTTACTTTCTAGCTTTGATTCATAAATTCAATGAATTAACCTTCATATACAACACCCCTAGAACAAACTATAAACTTCGATCTCCAATTAGGCAGTTCTGTGCTAAACTATTATTCACGAAAGATGACTATTCAAGGTGATATAATATTAGTTGCAGATAATTTCATTGCATTTCGTCTGCATAGGCGTTGCAACATTAAATATTTATGGACACATTTTAACTGAAAAAATAAAAGTAATTGATTTCAAAATTACGTTTCTTTCTAAATAATGCCTTTCTGAAAGATTTATGTTCTTCACTTATGTATTTGCAAAATACAAAAACATTGACTTCATTTGTAAACCAAGGAATAATAATTTGATTTACACGTCTACGCCACTGGGTAAATATTAGCACAGAGGGCAGTGTAGTAGATAATTAGGTATCTGTAATTCTACGACATATGTCATTATTATTTATGGTAAGTTAGAGAGTAATGCCACTATTTACGTACATCTGTCACACTACATAAATTAAATAGACATAGGTCAAATAATCTTTCTCTTTCTAATACAAATGTTGCTAAGCTACTGCTAAAAAGTGATGTGTATTCTTTCTTCGAACAAATGTCCTTGAATAGTCATCTTTCGTGAATAATAGTGTACATTCAACACTGTGTCCATATACATTAACAATCTTGACATGTTCTATGGTACTCAATCCAAATATGGAAAACAAATTATGAACTATTTCTTGTCTGATCTTTTGCAATTAAATTGAGTTATTTCTATTTCTAATATTGTCACTTCATTATTTCAAAGTTTTCTTGTAACTACACTGTATTTATTCTTGTTTCCAGATCTTTACCAACATTGGGATTTACGCATTTGCAACCCGCCCAACTTACCACTGTGGGCAAACGCGCCACCCTTTGGATTTCCGACCTTCTGATGGATGAGCGCGCCTTACGCAGGGCTAGGGACGATTTAAGGTTCCGTGGGGCAAAGGGTACTACTGGGACCCAAGCATCTTTCCTTCAACTCTTCGACGGAGATGGACAAAAAGTTTCCGCACTAGATAAGAGAG
Source organism: Harpalus rubripes (assembly GCA_963082715.1). Classification (NCBI taxonomy): domain Eukaryota; kingdom Metazoa; phylum Arthropoda; class Insecta; order Coleoptera; family Carabidae; genus Harpalus; species Harpalus rubripes. The sequence goes on from OY720462.1 coordinate 1,490,864, forward strand.
TCGCACAGCTTTGCGGCTTCGAGAAGAGATATGCTGTCACTGGTGAGTTTATTTCGATGATTATTTTACCTTAAAATGGGCATAGTCTTTGATATATTTGGCATTCTTATATATTATTGTGGTGTTTGGATAAGGTTTTGATCCATTTTTAGACTTTTTTATTATTTGGTGTTCTTCGAATTCAAATTTCGATTAACGTATGTCCCAAAAGTTTTGTCACAAAATACAACTCTATGAAAAAAATAAATATCAAAAGTAATTCAATGATTTGTCATTTTAATGACAGTTTAGTTACGGAAATCGATTGCGTCGTAATGGCTTATAAATTAGATCTTAGAAAAAGCGTTTATAATTTAGTTGGGCAGATGCCTAAAGTTCAAATAGTCCGACTTTTTGAAAATCAAAATGTGTCGCGGAAAACCATATATCGTGCGATAGCAGAATGTGAGCAAGGTATACCATGCGTAAATCTTCCCAAAAGTGGAAGACCTAAAGTGTTAACTGAACATAGAGCAAACCAGTTAGTCGAAAGTGCCAAGAATAAAATTGGACAGTCATTGAGAAGACTTTCACGGCGTTACGGTGTTTCCAAGAATACAATATCCAGAGAATTGAAAAGAAAGAAATGTCCTAAATATACGCCAAATCAGTTAGCTAGAATACCAAGATGTTGCCGTGCTTTAAGGCGCACTCATTTTGCAAATAATAAAGTCATCGTCGTAGATGATGAAAAGTACTTTACTCTAAGTAATTCCAAAATTAAAGGAAACGACGGTTTCTACACGGACAATGTAGAAAAATGTCCAGACGATATAAAATACAAGCCAAAGGCCAAATTTGCTGATAAAGTTTTAGTTTGGTGCGCGATATGAATTGGTGGGATTTCCAGACCTTATATAGGGCGAGTTAGAGGCGAAGCTGTGGACAGTCAAATTTATATTAACAATTGGTTAACAAAATTGATTAATTTTATCCGCCAGAATCATGCTCAAGATGATATTATGTTTTGGCCGGACTTGGCTTCCTGCCATTATGCACGCGAAACTCAAAATTGAATGCTCACAACATACCTTTTGTGCCAAAAAACGACAACCCCCCAAATTTACCGCAGGCTCGACCAATTAAATATTTCTGGGCCATTTTGTCTCGAAAAGTGTTTGATGGAGTGTTGGGAAGCCGAAAACGAGCAACAATTAAGACGCGGATTTTTAGATTCGAGAGATTGATGTTGCAACGGTCCAAGGCTTGATGCGAGATGTTTAAGACTATGGACCATTATTACTTTTTAAAATGTTTTAAACAAATTTGTGACAAAACTTTTAGGACATACGTTGTTATCGCGGTTATGCTATTAAAAATATTGTTTTTTAATTCGTTGATTCAAACCATATATACGTATTACCGAATGTATAATCCAAAATTTGAAGAAAATTTAAGAAAGAAACAAGTAAAGAAAACCCAAAATACTTCTTCAAAATTTAGAAATCCTTACTTATAAAACATAAAATAAACTCAAGAAACATTATTTCTTCTCAGGGCAGACATATTCCCGTAAGGTAGACATCGAGGTCATATCTGCATTGTCTAGTTTGGGAGCAACTGTCCACAAAATGTGTTCTGATCTTCGATTGCTAGCAAGCCGTAAAGAAATAGAAGAACCATTTGAAACTAGTCAAATTGGTAGCTCCGCAATGCCATACAAAAGGAACCCTATGCGTTCAGAACGATGCTGTGCTTTAGCCAGACATTTAATGGCCTTATACTCAAATGCAGTCAACACGCATTCGACCCAATGGCTCGAAAGGACACTCGACGATTCAGCCAATAGACGAATAACATTAGCTGAGGCATTTCTAAGCGCTGATGCCATTTTGTTGACTTTATTAAACATCTCCCAAGGAATGGTAGTCTATCCGAAAGTGATAGCAAGACATGTAATGCAAGAGCTACCATTTATGTCTGCTGAGAACATAATTATGGCTATGGTGAAAAAAGGAGGTGATAGACAAGTGTGCCATGAAAAAATACGTGTTTTGTCTCACGAAGCAGGAGCACAGGTCAAACAACATGGCTTGGACAATGACCTAATTGAAAGGGTCAAGAAAGACCCATATTTTGCGCCAATATTAAATGACCTGAGTGCCATTTTAGATCCGACGACTTTTACAGGACGGGCACCAGAACAAGTTGATGAATTTATTGAAGAAGAAATTAATCCTGTGCTTGATATGTATAAAAATATTTTAGAGGAACAAAAAAAACCTGTAACACTTAACATATAAAAATTTATTGTCATATCAAAGCTTTACATAAATAAATTAATAAATATACATGAATATGAAGCATGAAATGGTAACATATATACACCACCCTTAACCATATTCTAACCAATAGGATAAAGAGGATGACGTCATAATTTAATTTTATGTTTCTCTTTCCATACACTGAAAAATCTGATGTGGACACCACACGACTTCCTTGTACCAATATGAAGTATAGACCCAATTATAAAATTGCACGTATTTGACCTAATGGACCTTTTCAATTTAAAGAGATAGAAGATATGCGCAATGGGGATCTACGCATAATAAGAACAACTGAGATCTTAGGCGTTTGTTTCTAAAAAAATTAGACCTAAAATGTGAGAATATCTCAAATAACTTTAAAAAATATTATCGAAATAAGATACAAAAGCTTTTTTGAAGTTAAAATGTCTAACAATGCAAATTTTCACTGAGAATACAGGTATTTTAATGACTGCAATATTTTTGATATTTCGTTTGACAGCCCAACTGGCAGTTGTTCGCGCCATTTTCTTACTATTTGCAGCGATAGAAAGAGATAGCCGTTAAATTGAAAAGGTCCATTTGACATTAACATCTATTTTTTTATTTTTTTGTTATTTTTTGTCCTAATCCATAGCAAGCTTCATTACAAAAACCAAAAATATAAATAAATAAAATAAAATAAATATATCATCACGGCATATTACCCATTGCTGGGTGTGCCAAATCTGCTTCGTTCGCAGATATCGGTAATGATGATGACATATTTGTACCGTGAGGGCGTTTACCAGACGTCACCTCACGGGCACTCATTGCTGGCGTGGAGAGTGCACCACAGGGGTTAATTTTGTGCCATTTAAAATACGAAATATTTGGCGTCGGTCGGGATCGAACTCGGTTCCCCAGATTCGCGACCAGACACTCAGGCACGCGGCCAAAAAGTATATAAGTTTTAAATATACATATCTCGCTTATACAAAGGGCCAATTTAATAATACTTGATGTGCTAGACGCAGAATTTAAATCTCCAAAACTCTTATTTGAAGCATTTATTTCTAAAATTAAAATGAAACCATTTTATTCAAGAAAAACTGTTAACAACTTCAGATAATATATCACTTCCGGTTAGCCTGTTTTAACCACAATCTACTACGTTATTCCAATTGACAAAAGTCTTATATACCAAATTTGAAAAGTTTTGGATTATATTTTAAAATAGTTTTTCATTAAAATCTATTATAGGCTTCAAATAAAGTACCATTTCTGGAAATTATGTAATGACCAAAAAGGGAGGTGCACAACTAGATGTTATAGAAGTCCTAAATACAAAATTTCAACTTTCTACGGCTTACCGTTTTTGAGTTATGCGAGATACGTACATACAGACGTCACGACGAAATTAGTCTAAATGGATTCAGGGTTGATCAAAATGGATATTTCTGTTGAAATCTGTAAACCGAAATTTTTCGCGATTACAATACTTCCTTTACTTCGTACAAGGAAGTAAAAACGAGTGAAGATACAATTCTGGTTGGATTATACAAATAAAATTACATAGTCCCATAAAATGGTTGTTAAAAATTTGTAATACCATTTGTATCTCTAGCAATATTTTCATGAAAATTGCTAGGGGTATGTTTAAAGGCATGCCAAATTTATTGGTAAAGTCGTTGAACTCATATCTCCCACCCTTTTTTGGGTATAAGGTGTGCCATTTTTAGGGAACTAAATACATGGCATAATAAGTCGATATATCTTTTCATTTTTAAAGTATATCTTGTGACGTCACCCCCTCACATCCCCTATATTTTAGTAATATTACGAACTTGGCAACAGTGTATTGTCGGCACATGCAGGCCCTTTACTAGGCCAGTTACAGGCTCCTTGTGTGGTATCAAACGTCAAATGAACCGGACAATTGAAAACGTGTAAGGTATATCTTAGTTTAGTACAATCCCAATGACAAGCGTAGAATTTGTTACATTGGGTTGGATGCCTGAAAAGTCCAGCCCTTTGACAATCAACAGACCCTTGAAGGGTTTCCTCTCTTGATCGCCAACCACCAGGACCATAGCGGTCGAAATTACGCACCTCTTCTCTTACAGCTTCTTTGACAATACCTTTAATGGCTTTAAGACCTTCGTTGACTGCTTCGGCTATTTGTTCTTCTTTAGACGATTTTCTGATGAATACTTCGTCGACGATTTGAGAAGCCGTGCTACTTTCGATTGGTCTTGTAGTAGTTTTTCTTCTAATTGTATATATAGGAGTTGGAGCTGGTACTATTGCATTTGTAGTTGTTCTAATTGGCGATTTAGTTACTGGTACTACTTTTCTAGGTTCGTATTCATCATAGTCGGTACTATCAACAACATAAACACCTGGTTCTTCAAGATCTTGTGAAGAAAATCTTCCATTTGATGTTATTTTTCTTATTGGTACACTGTCAGGAAGTTCCACTTCGTATTCTTGGTCTTCTTGCGGTCGAGACTTTATTCGCAAAGTGTTAGAGGTACATACACATTGTGCCCCAAGTTTTGTTGTTAAAAATGGATGGAAATCGTTAACCCGTACGACTGTCTGAGGCCTTGGGGTAATTTTGACTGGTCTGGCAGTACTAATTTCTTCATATTCTGGTGCAAAAGTTGTTGTAATTTTCTTTCTTTGTACCACTGGTTTTGTTGTAATTCTTGGTCGTTGTGTTTTAACAACATACTCTATATCTTCGTAAGGTGTTGTAGATTGTACCGTAGTGTACCGGTTTCTTGGTCTGTATGTTGTAGCAATGGTAGGTCTGGTACTGACAGTATATTGGGAATCAAATTGATCATAGTCATAAATATTTAATGGTATTTCAGTTGTAGTGCTGACGATTTTTTGGCGCTGTACCGGCCGGATGGTACTAGTAACTGGTACTTCTTTCAAGAATTGATTTTCAGCAGATGTGACAATATATTGGGAATCAAATTGATCATAGTCATAAATATTTAATGGTATTTCGGTTGTAGTGCTGACGATTTTTTTGCGCTGTACCGGCCGGATGGTACTAGTAACTGGTACTTCTTTCAAGAATTGATTTTCAGCAGATGTGTCGTACCTGCTGTCGTAATATCTGAAAGTACCTAATGAGGCTTCTGTCGGTACTATTGGAGTCGAAATATATATTGGTTTAGGAGTACTAACCAAATATTGGTCGTCAAATGTTTGGAATTTGTTGACAGCAACAACTTTTGTTTTTAAAACAGGCGTTTGTTTAACAATTGGTGCAATTGTACTTACAAAAGTTGGTCGGGGTGTAGATAATATTAAATCAGTTTGATAACTTTTTATTGGTATTGCTTTTGCTGTGGAAATTGGTCTGTCGGTACTCAAATATACATTTTCGTAAGACAAATCTTGTACTGAATTAAAGTTCAAGTTCGATTCGTAATTTGCAAATTCAGGATTTTGATATTGGTACTCACTGATAACTGTGGGTTGTACTTTTTGTTGTAGTACAGCTATTTTAGGAGTAGTACTAGGTATTCTAGCAGGTAAATATGTTCTTGTAGTACTAACTGGTGGTAAGTACTGTCTTTCTTCTTGTACTACCTTAGAAGGTTCATAATTATATGACTCAATTACAGTTGGTTGTTTAATAGCAACAGGCTGTACTACTTTCTGTATTTCGAATGTTTGTTTTGGTTGTACATACTCCTGAAATACTGCATATTTCGGTGTAGTACTTACATATACTACAGGTTTAGGTCTTGGTGTAGAAATATAGTAAGTACTAACTGGTCTGGGAGTAGTAGAAACGTACAAAGGTTGTACTATCTTCTGTACTATTTTTGGTTCAACTACTGGCACCCTTGCTTCATACGTTATAGGCTGTACCGTTGGTGTTACATACGTCTCATATCTTGGTGTTACTGTCGGTCTTCGAGCAACAGGTATTACAGGAGTTCCATATACTGGTTGTACTACATTATTTTGATACGATTGATATGTATGCGCTTTTTGTACTACTGGTTGTACTTTTTGTTCGAATACTATTGGTTGTACCGGTTGCACTTTAGGTACTGGTGACAATATTTGCACTTGGGGAGTTGGAGTAACTGGTACAACTTCTTTAAGGTATTGGTTTTGAGCAGAAGTATCATATCTACTATCATAATACCTGTAAGTACCCAATTGTATTTCTTGTTGATCTGGTTGTACTTTTTGCGTAATTACTACTGGTTGTTGTACAATAGGTTGTACTTTTTCTTGTAATACTACAGGAGATTGGTACTGATAAGTAGATGAATGTGTTTGTGCCCTAATTCCTTCAGTTTGTACTTTTTGTACAATGGGTTGCACTCGTTGTTCGTATACTATGGGCTGTTGTACAATTTCTTGTACAATTGGTTGTGGAGTCGTATACGAAATTATTTGAGGTCTCTCAGTTTGTATTATAGGTTGTACTTTTTGCACAATAGGTTGTACTCGTTGCTTATATACTATGGGTTGTTGTACAATTTCTTGTTGCACAATAGGTTGTACTTTTTGTACTAGCGGAGTTACATAATGTTGTATGGAAGAATAAGAATTTGTACGAGGTCTTTCAGTTTGTACAACAACAGGTTGTACTTTTTGCACAACAGGTTGTACTCGTTGCTCATATACTATAGGTTGTTGTACAATTTCTTGCTGTACAATAGGTTGTACTTTTTGTACTAGCGGGGTTGCATAATTTTGTACAGTAGAATACGAATTTATACGAGGTCTTTCAGTTTGTACAACAACAGGTTGTACTTTTTGCACAATAGGTTGTACTCGTTGCTCATATACTATGGGTTGTTGTACAATTTCTTGCTGTACAATAGGTTGTACTTTTTGTACTATCGGGGTCGCATAATTCTGTACAGTAGCATACGAATTTATACGAGGTCTCTCCGTTTGTACAACTACAGGTTGTACTTTTTGCACAATAGGTTGTACTCGTTGTTCATACACTATGGGTTGTTGTACAACTTCTTGTTGGACGATTGGTTGTACTTTTTGTACCACTGATGTTGTATAATGTTGTACAGTAGAATATGAATTAGATTGTGGTCTTTCATTTTGTAGTATTACAGGTTGTACTTTTTGTACAACGGGTTGTACTCGTTCATATACTACAGGCTTTTGTACAATTTCTTCCTGTACTTTTTGTACTACTGGGGTTGCATAATGTTGTACAGTCGAATACGAATTAGATTGTGCTCTTTCTTTTTGTAGTATTACTGGTTGTACTGTTTGTACTTTTTGCACAACAGGCTGTACTCGTTGTTCATATACTATCGGCTGTTGTACAAATGGCTGTGGAGTCGTATACGAAATTAATTGAGGCCTCTCCGTTTGTACAAATACAGATTGTACTTTTTGCACAACGGGCTGTACTCGTTGCTCATATACTATGGGTTGTTGTACAATTTCTTGTTGCACAATTGGTTGTACTTTTTGCACCACTGGAGTTGTATAATGTTGTACGGAAGAATAAGAATTTGATCTTGCATCTTCGCTTTTTAGGACCACTGGTTGTACGGCTTGTACTTTTTGTACTACAGGTTGTACTCGTTGTTCATATACAATAGGTTGTTGTACAACTTCTTGTTGTACAATAGGCTGAACAACTTTTTGTTCTAACTGTACTACAGGTCTTTGATAATGATGTATTGAAGAATATGAATTTGATCTTTGATTATCTGCTTGTAGTACTTTTTGACCATATACTTCAGGTTGTTGTACAATAGTTTCTTGTACTAAAGGCTGTTGTACAACAGTTTCTTGCACTATAGGTTGTACTTTTTGTTCCAGTTGTACAACAGGAGTTTGATAATGATGTATTGAAGAATATGAATTTGATCTTTGATTATCTGCTTGTAGTACTTTTTGACCATATACTTCAGGTTGTTGTACAATAGTTTCTTGTACTAAAGGCTGTTGTACAACAGTTTCTTGCACTATAGGTTGTACTTTTTGTTCCAGTTGTACAACAGGAGTTTGATAATGATGTATTGAAGAATATGAATTTGATCTTTGATTATCTGCTTGTAGTACTTTTTGACCATATACTTCAGGTTGTTGTACAATAGTTTCTTGTACTAAAGGCTGTTGTACAACAGTTTCTTGCACTATAGGTTGTACTTTTTGTTCCAGTTGTACAACAGGAGTTTGATAATGATGTATTGAAGAATATGAATTTGATCTTTGATTATCTGCTTGTAGTACTTTTTGTCCATATACTTCAGGTTGTTGTACAATAGTTTCTTGTACTAAAGGTTGTTGTACAACAGTTTCTTGCACTATAGGTTGTACTTTTTGTTCCAGTTGTACAACAGGAGTTTGATAGTGTTGTACTGACGAATACGAATTTGATTTAGCACGCTCACTTTGTAGTACTACTGGTTGTTGTACAATATGCTGTTGCAGTATGGGTTGTTGTACAATGGGTTGTATTTTTTGTACTACAGGCTGTTCAACAACAGTTTGCACATTTTGTACCGGCGTTGTATAATGTTGTACAGAACTGTACGAATTTGATTTTTCTCTTTCTGATTGTAGTACTACCGGCTGTATTTGTTGTACTTTTTGCCCGTAGACAACAGGTTGTTGTACAACAGTTTCGTGTACAACTGGTTGCACAGCTTGTTGTACTTGTACTACGGGTTGTATGGGTTGTTCTACTTGTACTATAGGCTGAACTGATTGTATTTTTTGTACAACTGGCGTCTGATATTGGTGAATAGATGCGTAAGAATGTGATCTGGCATTTTCTTTTAATACTACCGGCTGTATTGTCTGTACTGGTTGTACTACGGGTTGTACTTTAGTTCGGTACTGTTTGACGAATATATCCGTTCTGGGAGTAACTCCTATATAGTTTTGGGCATATTGTACTGGTCTCTGAACGGTTCCAATGTGTGTTAAGGTAGTACTATGAGAAACTGGTACCGCCAATTTTGTTTGCGAAATAATAGGTTGTTCTAAATATTGGGCTTCGTTGGCATATTGATAATTGTAGTCCAAAGTACCTGAATGTTTTTGACCATTTAGTTGTACCGGTATTTCCACAGCAGATACTTTCGTAGGTATATGGTGAATACTTTGATAACTATTTGCTCTATTTGCATTTAATTGTTCGTTTCTTAACAATACATTTGAAGAGGTTTGGCCACTGTTCAGCAGTAATTGTTCATTTTGCAAATTCGATTTTATATTTGAACCAATGAGCACTGTTTGTTCTAAAGGTCGAGCAGTACTTACTAAAATATTTTGGTCATTATCATTATGATTATTTATATTGATAGCAGACGCCGCCAAATTACCAGATAATCCAGAATCTTGGATGGATACGCCTTGATCAATATTTCCCACAGATCTGGAATTATCCAATAGACCTAAGTTTATTTCTGTACTAGATAATCCAGAAAGTCCAGACGTTTCCACACCTCTATACCCAGAAGATAATCCTTGATGTACATTAACAAGAGCTAGGTTATCTTGGATATTATCTAGGCTAGATCCCTGTTGATTTAGGCCAACATTTATGCCAGAATTTAGTCCAACATTTATGCCAGAATTGTCGATATTGCTGTAAGAGCTTGCAGTATTGCCTGATGTGCTGATTTGGGCTAAACCTAAACCAATACCTGACTGAATATTTTGCCCAGAATTTAAGGCAAGATTTGCATCAGCATTGTACGAATTTGCAGTATTGCCTGATGTGCTGATTTGGCCTAAACCTGACTGGATATGCCCAGAATTTAAGGCATCGTAAGATGCAGCACTGCCTGATGTACTAATTTGGCCTAAACCAATACCTGACTGAATATTTTGCCCAGAATTTAAGGCAAGATTTGCACCAGCATTGTACGAATTTGCAGCATTGCCTAATGTGCTGATTTGGCCTAAACCTGACTGAATATGCCCAGAATTTAAGGCATCGTAAGATGCAGCACTACCTGATGTACTAATTTGGCCTAAACCTATACCTGACTGAATATTTTGCCTAGAATTTAAAGCAAGATTCGCGCCATAATTCTCTATATTACTATAAGAACTTGCAGCATTGCCTGTTGTGCTGATTTTACTTGAACCTAAACCAATACCTGACTGAATATTTTGCCTGGAATTTAAGGCAGATTCGGCTAGATTTACACCCAAATTAAGGCCGGAATTAATACCGGAAAGCCCAATATTAGAATTGTCTTGGGTGTTTTGTAGTAGATTTAGACGTAATGATTGCAGATTATTTTGCGCTACACCTAAATTAAGATCGGAAACACCATGGCTTTGCAAATTATTTTTCAATAAATTAATATCTCCTTGGTAGCCCCCTAACGCGACTACCCCTAAGTTACCCAAACCATCATAACTATCCAATTGTCCTCCTATAAGGCCTATTTGACCTCTTGCTACACCCGAAACAAGGGTAGCGCCACCCCCGTAGTATTCAATGGAATCTAATTCTAAACCTGTACCACTTATACCACAAGATGGTACCAACCAAGGCCATTGGCATAACAAGTTTTGTTCGTCGAATACTAGGCCGAAGGGACAACGGAACTCGTAGGCTACGAGGTCTGATTGGCCATGGTCTAAACAGGCGAAGAACCAGCGGCAGTTTTCCGGATCGACATAGTATCCTGTAAGTAAAAGAAAAATATATTTATGTATATATATATATATATATATATATATATATATATATATATATATATATATATATATATATATATATATATATATATATATAATTGCGTAGGCTTCCACAGTCTGAGTCATGAGAAATATTCGTTTTCCGGGAATGGACTGTGTCATATTTTGAGTCAGAGCTCAACGTTTCACCCGCAGTCGTATGGGGCATCTTCTGGAGCAAGGGGGATAGTACTGTCTTAAACAAGATTATCCGACGTGTCAACCACGCTAGAGGCCGAGTTTAAGCAACAAGAGGGGGAGACTCAGTTTAAAAGATTACTCGACGTGTAAACCACGCTAGAGGCCAAATAAACCAAGTGACGAAAGGAAGGCCGAGAACATCTCTGAACCTGATATCCTACAGCAGGAGCTTGACCACATCAGACATAGTTTAATCCAGAACAACTATGACGTAAAATTAATCAATAATGTAATTCATAGACAATTAAACCCTTTACCCAAAAAACCCGTGGATACCTCGTTCGAAACATTTGCATCTATCCCTTATATTAAAGGTTTCTCAGACAAAATAGGTAGAATTCTTAATAAAAACAATATTAAGGTCTTTTTTAAACCTACACAAAAAATCTCAGAAATACTCCCCCAAACTAAAGATAAACGCGAACCCTTGTCGTCACCCGGTGTTTATAGTATTCCTTGTTCTCGCGGCACAGTATACATAGGTGAAACAGGAAGGAGTGTTCACACTAGATTGTCAGAACACAAACGCTGTCTGCGTAATGGTATGGTATTAACATCTGCGGTCGCAGAACACCAACACAACACAGGACATAACATCTTATTTGAAAATTCCTGCATTTTAGCTCCTGTCCCTGAGTTTTACAGACGTAAATACAGGGAAACTTTAGAAATATGGAAACATCCTAATAACATCAATCGGGATGATGGCTATTTCTTGAGCCACATGTGGATTCTCGGAACACGACACGCCCAATCTACCATTACGAACTTGATTCCCATTGGTCCTCATTAGCTTTGCTCATCTACCGTATCTTTAGATTAGTATATAATTGTTTTCTCGGCCTTCCTTTCGTGACTTGGTTTATTTGGCCTCTAGCGTGGTTTACACGTCGGGTAACCTTGTAAACTGAGTCTCCCCCTCTTGTTGCTTAAAATCGGCCTGTAGCGTGGTTGACACGTCGGGTAACCTTGTTTAAGACAGTACTATCCCCCTTGCTCCTGAAGATGCCCCATACGACTGCGGGCGAAACGTTGAGCTCTGACTCAAAATATGACACAGACCATTCCCGGAAAACGAATATTTCTCATATAAATAGTTTAATAAAATCAGATTAGTAACAATGAATAATTTATTTACTGTTCTTTTTGTAAAAGTGATATAATAACAAATAATACTATATATTTATCTTAACAAAGCGAAAAGGAAATTCTAAAAAGTCGAACCCGTTCATTACGTAAGTCAATACCCTATCAATTTGGCGAATTCCACAACGAAATTCTGTCGAAAATGAAACCAGAAAGCCAGCGTCTGACCCACATTCCCACAAATGAGATAATGACGTGAAATATGTGATCACTTAATTATATCATTCGAAATCTCGCTTTACATTATCGAGAGAAAGAATTAGTATGAATCACACAGCGTAGAACAGTTCTCGTTATTGGAAATAAACAAGTGAATAGATCGTTGCTACATCTAGGTGTGGTTGATGTTGCACTAATGTTGAAAGATTTACGCAAATTTCTAGTAGAAATAATAGATCATTTAATAATTAATTATGTTTCCTGGATTCGTGAAATTATTTACAATTTTCAAAGAGCACAAAATTATCGTAATTATACATTATTTTACATTTTACCTCCCGCTTCCTTTGGTAAGGGAGGTATAGGGATCGTGCTAAAAATCGCATATCGAAATTTTGGTAAATGACCACGTTTTAACGTCCCTAAAATCCAATTTGACCCCTGTGGTGCACTCTCCACGCCAGCAATGAGTGCCCGTGAGGTGACGCCTGGTAAGCGCCCGCACGGTGCAAATATATCATCTTTACCGATATCTGTTACAAAGCAGATTGGCACACCCAGCAATGGGTAATAAGCCGTAATGATATATTTATTTATTTATTTAGAATCCAATTTTAAAATTTTCCTTAAACATTAGCCGTGTTCCTTCGGGCTGTGATTCGTAATCTAAATGATAAAAGTGATCATGATTAAGAAGAATAATGTTTTTACGTTTCCTATTCGTTATCCCCACTTTCTCATTTTGTGATCACTAGACCCTTCCCTTCAGAATCAGACTTTTGTGAGTGATTCACATGGATCAGTTCAGAACAAAGTGAAAACATACTATTTGGAGCGTAGAAATATACGAATGTGGGGTTTGTGGCATCAAGAAAAATAAGATTTTGCTACAAAAGCGTGTAATGAACCAGATAAAGATTTTTTTGAAATAAACATACTTCATATTCCTTTCCAAGAACATTATTTTTTACTTCAATATAATCCATTTTTAATTCTGACTATAATACTTGACAGTTGATTATTTATAAAATAATATAGAATAGTTTGCGTATGACATTGACATTTGACAGATTCTGTTGTTTTCTTGATATAATTTTTAAATCCTGTTTCAAAAGGTTCACGATTAAATTAATCAGGATTCACAAAATCACAGTCCGAAGGAACACGGCTATTTTTAAAAGTTTTAAAAATTTGTGCGATGGCCGGGAATCGAACCCGGATCAACTGCTTGGAAGGCAACTATGCTGACCATTACACCACCATCGCTTGAGTAAAATGACTTTCTCTTATGAACTTGCAGCATGACTTTAGTAACGGTTGAGTAAGAACAGAAATTCATTGACAGATTAAGTTATTAGCATAAAATTAATAAAAATATCTTTACATTTTTTTACCTATTGTTGTTTGTGGCAATCTACTCTATACACAAATTTTTGTAATTGCTATTTTATGAGATAAATATTGACCTAAAATTTATATAAAAATCAATAAGTAAAAGGAAAATACATATTGATTTATTTATTGATTTTGTACTGTATACGAATTACGACATATTATTTATTAATATTATCTAGAACAGTGTGAAACTGAAACTATAAATTATAGTAATAGATAATTAGTACAAATTCATACAAATTACTGTAGAAACATTGCAGTTATAAATAAAGCATTTACTAAATAATAAAAAATCTGGTGTGGCCAACACAATACTTCCCGCCATTTACAACCCGAGTCACAAAAAAGATTAAGTTAATCCTGATTTTTGCATTAGCGAATTTTACTCTAATTTTGACAGTTAATCTAATCCAAGTAACTACCTTTTTTTAAACCCCTCAACAGGATTAAATCTCAATTACAGAGTGGGTTCACATTCACACACATCCATGCCTTAGTGGGATTCGAACCCAGAGCCCCGAGGGCACTCACGACATGAGGCGTTGCTCTAACCATTGAGCCACCGGAGCTATAATAAAATGAAGATTAAATTTTAAATACCAGGATAGAACAGAATTCTCTGATCCAAAAATGAGGATTAGCTTAAACATTTTTATGAATCGTTAATTTTTATTAATCTAAATATATACCTACATATTTACATATGCTGGAAACTGTTTTGAATTCCTTTTCTATTGTTCTATTTACTTTTTCCTTTGTAATACGTTACTTATATTATTTTGAAATGATTAGTTCTTTGATAGTGACATTTATCTGTCAGTTACATACATTTGAATAACTGCGTTTTGTTCGTTTAAATCTATAGAAAATTTAATAATCTTTAATTTTTATAATAATATTAATCTCGAAAAAATAACATTTAAAGGTATTTTTCGAAGAAAAACTATTTTGAGCTTCTAGTAAAGTGCTATTTCCGGTTATCCGATTTTCACCAAAATCTTATGGGCTCTTTCCATTACCGAAAAAATTTGAAATACAAAGTTTAAAATTTTTCTGAATGATAGTATTTGAGTTAGAGTGGAGGATTCACACATACATACACACACACACACACACACACACACACACACACACACACACACACACACACACACACACACACACACACACACACACACACACACACACACACACACACACACACACACACACACACACACACACACACACACACACACACACACACACACACACACACACACACACACACACACACACACACACACACACACACACACACACACACACACACACACACACACACACACACACACACACACACACACACACACACACACACACACACACACACACACACACACACACACACACACACACACACACACACACACACACACACACACACACACACACACACACACACACACACACACACACACACACACACACACACACACACACACACACACACACACACACACACACACACACACACACACACACACACACACACACACACACACACACACACACACACACACACACACACACACACACACACACACACACACACACACACACACACACACACACACACACACACACACACACACACACACACACACACACACACACACACACACACACACACACACACACACACACACACACACACACACACACACACACACACACACACACACACACACACACACACACACACACACACACACACACACACACACACACACACACACACACACACACACACACACACACACACACACACACACACACACACACACACACACACACACACACACACACACACACACACACACACACACACACACACACACACACACACACACACACACACACACACACACACACACACACACACACACACACACACACACACACACACACACACACACACACACACACACACACACACACACACACACACACACACACACACACACACACACACACACACACACACACACACACACACACACACACACACACACACACACACACACACACACACACACACACACACACACACACACACACACACACACACACACACACACACACACACACACACACACACACACACACACACACACACACACACACACACACACACACACACACACACACACACACACACACACACACACACACACACACACACACACACACACACACACACACACACACACACACACACACACACACACACACACACACACACACACACACACACACACACACACACACACACACACACACACACACACACACACACACACACACACATACATACATACACACATACATACACACATACATACATACACACATACATACATACATACATACATACATACATACATACATACATACATACATACATACATACATACATACATACATACATACATACATACATACATACATACATACATACATACATACATACATACATACATACATACATACATACATACATACATACATACATACATACATACATACATACATACATACATACATACATACATACATACATACATACATACATACATACATACATACATACATACATACATACATACATACATACATACATACATACATACATACATACATACATACATACATACATACATACATACATACATACATACATACATACATACATACATACATACATACATACATACATACATACATACATACATACATACATACATACATACATACATACATACATACATACATACATACATACATACATACATACATACATACATACATACATACATACATACATACATACATACATACATACATACATACATACATACATACATACATACATACATACATACATACATACATACATACATACATACATACATACATACATACATACATACATACATACATACATACATACATACATACATACATACATACATACATACATACATACATACATACATACATACATACATACATACATACATACATACATACATACATACATACATACATACATACATACATACATACATACATACATACATACATACATACATACATACATACATACATACATACATACATACATACATACATACATACATACATACATACATACATACATACATACATACATACATACATACATACATACATACATACATACATACATACATACATACATACATACATACATACATACATACATACATACATACATACATACATACATACATACATACATACATACATA
The DNA here is from genome assembly GCA_963082715.1 of Harpalus rubripes. Taxonomy (NCBI): domain Eukaryota; kingdom Metazoa; phylum Arthropoda; class Insecta; order Coleoptera; family Carabidae; genus Harpalus; species Harpalus rubripes. The sequence goes on from OY720462.1 coordinate 1,508,084, forward strand.
CATACATACATACATACATACATACATACATACATACATACATACATACATACATACATACATACATACATACATACATACATACATACATACATACATACATACATACATACATACATACATACATACATACATACATACATACATACATACATACATACATACATACATACATACATACATACATACATACATACATACATACATACATACATACATACATACATACATACATACATACATACATACATACATACATACATACATACATACATACATACATACATACATACATACATACATACATACATACATACATACATACATACATACATACATACATACATACATACATACATACATACATACATACATACATACATACATACATACATACATACATACATACATACATACATACATACATACATACATACATACATACATACATACATACATACATACATACATACATACATACATACATACATACATACATACATACATACATACATACATACATACATACATACATACATACATACATACATACATACATACATACATACATACATACATACATACATACATACATACATACATACATACATACATACATACATACATACATACATACATACATACATACATACATACATACATACATACATACATACATACATACATACATACATACATACATACATACATACATACATACATACATACATACATACATACATACATACATACATACATACATACATACATACATACATACATACATACATACATACATACATACATACATACATACATACATACATACATACATACATACATACATACATACATACATACATACATACATACATACATACATACATACATACATACATACATACATACATACATACATACATACATACATACATACATACATACATACATACATACATACATACATACATACATACATACATACATACATACATACATACATACATACATACATACATACATACATACATACATACATACATACATACATACATACATACATACATACATACATACATACATACATACATACATACATACATACATACATACATACATACATACATACATACATACATACATACATACATACATACATACATACATACATACATACATACATACATACATACATACATACATACATACATACATACATACATACATACATACATACATACATACATACATACATACATACATACATACATACATACATACATACATACATACATACATACATACATACATACATACATACATACATACATACATACATACATACATACATACATACATACATACATACATACATACATACATACATACATACATACATACATACATACATACATACATACATACATACATACATACATACATACATACATACATACATACATACATACATACATACATACATACATACATACATACATACATACATACATACATACATACATACATACATACATACATACATACATACATACATACATACATACATACATACATACATACATACATACATACATACATACATACATACATACATACATACATACATACATACATACATACATACATACATACATACATACATACATACATACATACATACATACATACATACATACATACATACATACATACATACATACATACATCATCGTAAAAATAATAAAATCGTATTCTAGGGACCCTAAAACGTGCTTATTAATTAAAAACTCATCACTGAATTTTTTGGCGAAAGACAATACCTTCCTTACCTAAAGGTGACGGAAAGTAAAAAAATATAGCATTCCATTTAAAATAAGAAAGTTAGGGGCTACTTCCGGTTAAGCCGGAAGTGCTACTGTTTTGAAAATATTCTAGCTAAAATGGGCATGTCGGAAAACCACTAGATACCAAATTTCGTAAAATAATATTGAATAGTTTTTAAAATAACAATAGCTTAATCTCGTCCTTGGACACCTGTATATACTTTGGTGTCAGAAAATATTCTATCTTTGTCTTACCTGCATGTTGGGGGCACTGGAATCTTTTCCGAGGCACAGGCGCTATCTCAGAACTTCCTTGACACGGAGCCCCATGTGGAAGACTCCCAGGCCATACACAAACTTCGACTCGTTCGTCAAAAGCTAGACCTGCTGGACAATCGAATTCGAACACGTTGAAATCGTTACTAAGTTGATCGAACTTCACGCATCGGTAGAATCGACCACAAGATGATGGGTGGACGAAATAACCTTGCCTGGAGCAGGTGAATTCAGTTCGGGTATCCTGGGGGAACATAAATGCATCTATGAAGATGATATCCATTTTTAAAAGCTGTAGAACTTGTAAGCAGATTTGGTGATATCAGTGAAGCTCTATATTATATGTACAAAGTTTTGGGTGAAATTTCTACCCAATAATGGGTGTACATTATGACTTTAATTTTATTCGGATCAAAATATATATGCACCAATTTTTACCTCTCGCTACCCTTGGTAAGGGAGGTATAGGGATCGTACTAAAAACAGCATATCGAGATTTTGGTAAATGAGTATGTTTTAAGGTCCTAGAATCCAAGTTTAACATTTTCACGATGATGTCTGTGTGTATGTGTATGTGTGGATCCTCCACTCTAACTCAAATACTATCATTGAGAAATTTTGAAACCTTGTATTTCGAACTTTTACTATTATGGAAACAGCCCATTAGATTTTGATGTAAATCGGATAACAGGAAATGGCACTTTACTAGAAGCTCAAAATAGTTTTTCTTCGAAAAATACCTTTAAATGTTATATTTTTTCGAGATTACTGTTATAAAAATTAAAGATTATTAAATTTTATACAGATTTGCATTAATACTTTTTCTATATATGTTGTGGATAAATTTATAAAATTATCTATACTTTAAATCCCAGGGGCTTACGCTTTAAACAAACAAAACTCCTTGGTTGCGCAGTTATTCAAATGTACGTAACTGACAGAGAACTAATCATTTCAAATTAATAATAGTAACAGTTTAAAAAAAAAAGAATAATAGGAAAGCATATGTAAATATGTAGCTATGTATTTAGATTAATAAAAATTAATAATTCGCAAAAAAGTTTAAGCAAATTCTCATTTTTGGATTAGTGAATTCTATTTTATCCCGGTTTTTAAAATTTAATCTTCATTTTATTATCAAAAAAGGTAGTTACTTGGATTAGATTAGACTATATTTTAAGAAATAAACTGCCAAAATTAGCGTAAAATTCGCTAATCGAAAAATAAGGATTAGCTTAATCTTTTTTGTGACTCGGACGGCAAATGGCGGGAGGTATTGTGTTGGCCACACCAGATCTTTGATAAATGTTGTTTGTGGTATTGTTCAAATATTGAAAAATTTCAAGAGATGTGCTACGAATTTATTGGTTCATAACTTGAAAACCAAAGGGTGGACACTTTTCTAACATGCATATTTGGATTCTTTGGACATTTTTACATAAGTATACTAATTTTTAGCCAAATCCATGAGGGACCCATTTTTGCAAATTGGCAATAAAGAAATTTGGAGCATAAAACATGTATATAATTACATTTTTTAACTCTCGCTAAGAGAGGTATTGTATTCATGCTAAAAATGTGTGTGTGTGTGTGTGTGTGTGTGTGTGTGTGTGTGTGTGCGTGTGTGTGCGTGTGTGTGTGTGGATGTGTGTGGATGTGTGTGTGGATGTTGGATTCACGATTTCTCAAATACTATAACACTTAAGACATTTTTAACTACGGATTCCTCAATCTAACAATAATGGGAAGAGTTGATTAAGTTTTGGTAACAATTGGACAACCGGAAGTAGTAGTTACAAGAAAAAAATCATCTAAGTATTATTTATCGAAAATTTATGTAGATACTTATATTAAAGAACGTTAAATTCTTTATTCGATAAATATAAATTCAGTATTATATCTTCTATAGATTTAGAGATAAAGAAATGCATATAAAACAATTTGATGTAAAACATCTCAGATCAAACTACTACAAGGCAAGAAATTCAAATGTTTGTAATTGATACATAAATGTCAGTGTCAAAAATATTTGTATGCCACTGTCAAAAATATTTGTACATTATTATGAAGATTATGAAAATAAAAAAAAAAGTCAACAACGCAAAAGAATATACGTAAAAAAGAATATAAAAGGAATATGTGAAAAAATGACGAATATAAAGAAAAAGAAAAGGAAAGTAGAAAAAGAAAATTTCAGGATATTGAATATAAAGAAAATGTATGTATTGTACATAATTTATATTAAAATATCCCATAGATTTTGCAAATATATGTGAGAATTATTTTGTAGTGAGACATGAATATATGTATTTGTATTTAAAAATAGTTTTCGTTTTATGTGTACAACCAGGTAAAGTATCTGGCGAGAGGTTATGTGCTGGCCACATCAGATTTTTTTTCGATTATTGGGTTACATCGCTTTTATTAGTAATAACAACTTTAACATGCTTTGTATAGTAAAATAATCTTACTATTTTCATTTGTTTATATTTTTAATGCCAGTGGTTGCCATTAATTTTTTATTTTTAATAATAATAATAATAATCTATTTATCATTTTACATTAGTTAAGTGAATAAATAAATCATTAATATTATTTATATTTAAATTTCGTGTCGACCATTGAAACTACAGATCGACGCTTACAGACAAGTTCAAGCTAATATCAAGACCAGTCTTTGTAGCTTATTATTGCTATCTTTTGTCAGTATATTCTTTACCTTCAAATGAAAATGCATTCTACTCGTAGTAAATGCAAATCTAGTGAAAAACTTTTGTTCGGGATGTTAAAATAGTGTATATTTGTTTCTTATAGTGTCAAACTAACTTTCGTGATATGAATTTTTCATGTGAAATAGTTTTCAATGCGCTAAATAGTGAAATAACTGAAATTTTGTTCAAATAAACGTTCCTAGTAGCAGTGGTAGCTGATTTCCTGAAATGCTGATATCTGCAATGCCTCTGTTGCCCAAATTGGACTAATGTATAGGCAAGGTTGGTCCAACATTTATTTCATTTTATTTTATAATTCTTATACAACTTATTGATATTAGTTAATCTGTCAATAATAACAGATTGTCTCACCGAAAAATAATAATAATCATCAGATATTATTTTAACTAAGTATAAATGTACTGGTACAGAAATTGATACCACAGTTTGACCAAGTTTATTTGTGGTAATGTCTCAAATAATTTGACTAAGTTTAAAAATTATTTTAAATATATCCCATTTAATCAAAGTCGTAACTCCACTTCAAGTGCGATGAATAATTTAAAAGTTAACAATGTTATGAGAATTGTTTGTCTGTCAGTGTTACTTTTGTAGGGGTGTAGTGTTATTCAAGTTGTACATAATTATATGAATTTCATTAATAAATATATTTTCAGCGATAATATGAAAGTAAAGATATATTTGCAAATTTTTTGGCACAAATAAATTAATTCTAATCTGCATACTGCATATACATATAATGTTTGTATTACCTAACTACAGTGCTGGGACTTTGACGTATCACCTACCGATCGCATGACGTAAAAATGACGTCATTCTAACATCTTGGTACAGCTTCTCGTATTGCTCGTCGATCATATGACGTCAATTTTACGTCATGCAATCGCTAGGTGATATGGCAGTTCCAGCGAGGTACTCTTGTTTTAAATAACCCAATAAATATCGCATATTGAAATTTTTGTCAATAATCACCTTTAAGGTCCATATAATCAGAAAAATATCGATTATCTGAAAAAGTACTTACATCCAAATTTGCAAAAATACTTTTTCAAGTACTTGGTACTTTCAAGTACTTTAGAAACTAAAAAAGTATTTATACTTCAAGTACATTTAAAAATATTAATATACTTGGTACTTGTACTTCAAGTACTACATTCTGGTACTTTGCCCAGCTCTGCCTTCGTATATGTATTTGTATTATTATTTTTACCTTCCGCTACCCTTGGTAAGGGAGATATAGGGATCGTGCTAAAAATCGCAGATCGAGATTTTGGTAAATGACCACGTTTTAAGGTCCCTAGAATCCAATTTTAACATTTTCACGATGATGTCTGTGTGTATGTGTGTGTGTGGATCGTCCACTCTAACTCCAATACTATCATTCAGAAAATTTTGAAACCTTGTATTTCGAACATTTTCTGTAATGGAATGAGCCCATTAGTTTCGAAAAATACTTTTAAATGTTATTTTTTCGAGATTAATGCTATTATAAAATTTAAGTATTATTAAATTTTCTATAGATTTGCATTAATGCTTTTTCTATATATTTTATGGATAAATTTATAAAATTATCTATAATATAAATCCCAGAGCCTACGGTTTAAGAAAACAAAATGCAGTTATTCAATGTATGTAACTGACAGATAAATGTCACTAACAAAGAACTAATCATTTCAAAGTAATATTATGCCCGGTTTCTCCACAGCAACTTAAATCGTTGATTATTGAAGTGCTACTTAATTGTAAGTCGGTCTTATATCCCAATTGCGTTGAACCAGCAATTTCAAATGCGAACTTAACTTATGTCACAAATTACATTGGCAACAGCGTAAAATATGTCAAAGCTGTCATTGTATATGTCAGTGTTTATATGCTTACATTTGTATCAACAGTATTCGATTTGGATTTACCGGATTTCCCTAATTTTGACGACGTTAACATCGTGGATAATGTGGACGAAGTTGATTTTGTCGATATTGTTGAAAATGTCAGAATTCCGCGAAAAATATATAATAGGATTGATTTTTTTCAATTATATGACGACAAAGATTTCTTCTGTCGGTTCAGAATAACTAAAATCACAGCTATAGATATTCTGAGGCAAATCGAACCTCAATTGGAACATATTCAAGACAATAAGTAAGTAAATGCCAGCAATTTCTATACAATAGTAATGAACGGGCTTGTCCAAGAATCAATCATTACCAATTTCAACACTAATATGAGATTTGCCCACATTTTTCTTAGGCTTGCCACATCTCTATATACATTTAATACATTTTTATTAAATGTGGCGGCAATTAATTTCCGTGTATTGTCCTTTTGGATATTTGAGACCGCAGTAGTTTTTTTTATTTTCAATTATCGCTTTATATTTATCCACAATCTCCGTTAGCAATTTTTTCTCTTCTTTGCTATAATTAATACGTTTTTTGTCCATATCGCTGAAGACGCACCGTAACTTCACAAAATGAAACTAATTTACTGTGACTGATATGACAACTGTCATATATGATACATAAGTCACTGTTTTTTTCGACTTACATTTAAGTGCTACTTACGTCTCACATTTTGACATTTTTGCGTGGTGCAACAGTTTACGGTGGAACTTAGGAATAAGTCACGACTTAAGTCTTAAGTTGCTCTGGAGAAACCGGGCATTAGTAACGTTTTAAAAAGAAAAAAGTAAATTTAATACAGTTTCCAGCATAAGTAAATATGTAGGTGTGTATTTAGATTAATTAAAATTAACGATTCACAAAATTGTTTAACATCCTCATTTTTTGATTAGTGAATTCTATTCTATGTCGGTATTTAAAATTTAATCATTTTATTATAGCTCCGGTGACTCAATTGTTAGAGCAACGCCTCATGTCATGAGTGCTCTCGGGACTCTGGGTTCGAATCCCACTAAGGCATGGATGTGTGTGATGTGAACCCACTCTGTAATTGGAATTTAATCCTGTTGAGGGGTTTAAAAAAAAGTAGTTACTTGGATTAGATTAGACTATATTTTAAGAAATAAACTGTAGAAATTACAGTAAAATTCGCTAATCCAAAAATAAGGATTAACTTAATCTTTTTTGTGACTCGGGCTGTAAATGGCGGGAGGTATTGTGTTGGCCACACCAGATTTTTTATTAATAATCTAGAGTTCGTGCTATAGTAAAAACTGCATAATATGCTGATTATAATGGTATTGAAAATTTATCACCATTTATATAAGTTTTATAATTTGTTGAAAATGTAAGCCGACCGAACTACATATATGAACCTAGAATTGTAATTAATAATTCATGTTATCTGCATTTGAACCGTTTAAAAAGTAAAAGCATTATCTTTACCTCATGCACAAATCATTCTAAATTATCTATACATATACTGGTTTAAGATAAATGTTCCTTAATAACTTTCATATATTTTATGAATTCACTTATAGTATTGACAGAGCCATATAACAAACATTACGCAAGAATCTGGCCTTCGAAATGTGGTACAGATTATTCTTAAAGTCAAGCCACAATCAACGAGCTAAGAGGAAACATATTCTCGTTCACGTAGGAAGAGAAAGCGCATGATTTAGTAAAATCCAAAACTGTCATAGGGCGTAGCTGTCAACGTTTAAAGACACCGGAACAACTTTTTGCAAGATGGATTAGATATGTAAAATAAAAGAAATTGTTTCATTTATGTAATTTGGGTGGAGCCTGAGGAATTTAAATACGTTTAGTTTTGGTTTCGTTTAACAATTTTAAATTGTCATGCTTGTATACTCATTAAATGCTGCTAAAATTGATTCACTTTCTATTATGTAGGTTATTTATTGAAATTTTAGAAAATTTAATCATTATCGATAAAATTATATAACATATGTCCCAAAAGTTTTATCACAAAATACAACTCTATGAAAAAAATATCAAAATATCGGATTGGCTTTGCAAACAAAAGTAATTCATTGATTTGTCATTTTAATGACAGTTCAGTTACCGAAATCGATTGCGTTGTAGTGGCTTATAAATTAGATCTTAGAAAAAGCGTCTATAATTTAGTTAGGCAGATGCCTGAAGTTCAAATAGTCCGACTTTTTGAAAATCAAAATGTGTCGCGAAGAACCATATATCGTGCGATAGCAGAGAGTGAGCAAGGTATACCATTCGTAAATCTTCCGAAAAGTGGAAGACCTAAAGTGTTAACTGAACATAGAGCAAACAAGTTAGTCGAAAGTGCCAAGAATAAAATTGGACAGTCATTGAGAAGACTTTCACGGCGTTACTGTGTTTCCAAGAATATCCAGAGAACTGAAGACAGAAGGTATAGAATATCGCAAAAGAAAGAAATGTCCTAAATATACGCCAAATCAGTTAGCTAGACTACTAAGATGTTGCCGTGCTTTAAGACGCACTCATTTTTCAAATAATAGTCATCGTCATAGATGATGAAAAGTACTTTACTCTAAGTAAGTAATTCCGAAATTAAAGGAAACGACGGTTTTTCCACGGACAATGTAGAAGAATGTCCAGACGATATAAAATACAAGCCAAAGGCCAAATTTGCTGATAAAGTTTTAGTTTGGTGCGCGATATCAATTGGTGGGATTTCCAGACCTTATATAGAGCGAGTTAGAGGCGAAGCTGTGGACAGTCAAAGTTTTATTAACAATTGCTTAACAAAATTGATTAATTTTATCCACCAGAATCATGCTCAAGATGATATTATGTTTTGGCCGGACTTGGCTTTCTGCCATTATGCACGCGAAACTCAAAATTGGCTGAATGGTCACAACATACCTTTTGTGCCACAAAACGACAACCCCCCCAAATTTACCGCAGGCTCGGCCAATTGAAGATTTCTGGGCCATTTTGTCTCGAAAAGTGTATGATGAATGTTGGGAAGCCGGAAACGAGCAACAATTAAGGCGGCGGATTTTTAGAAAAATTCGACAGATTGATGTTGCAATGGTCCAAGGCTTGATGCGACATATTTCCAGAAGACTGCGTATTGTTGAAGACTATGAACCTTTACATTTAATTTAAAATGAAAATTTTATTGTTTATAACGCTGTTAATTATATTTGATTTTTTGTGGAGGTTTAAAAAAGACCTTAATATTGTTTTTATTAAGAATTCTGCCTATTTTATCCGAGAATCCTTTAATGTAAGGGATAAATGCAAATGTTTCGAACGAGGTATCCACGGGTTTTTTGGGTAAAGGGTTTAATTGTCTATGAATTACATTATTGATTAATTTTACGTCATAGTTGTTCTGGATTAAATTATGTCTGATGTGGTCAAGCTCCTGCTGTATGATATCAGGTTCAGAGATTTTGATGGCACGGTGTACGAGAGCGTTGACTCCTGAGAGTTTCTGCGAGGGATGGTGGTGAGAATTAAAATTGAGATACCTATCAGTGTGGGTGGGTTTTCTATAAACAGCGTGCCCTAACGTTATAAAAGATGGATAAGTAAAGCAATAGCAAAGTAAAATTTATTCCTGAAGTAAAATCTACAGAATAAATTACTCCACCATGTTCGAGGAAGTAAATTTTATTCTGTAAAAACAGTAGCCTGAGTGCATCATTTTCCATATTCTTATTTAATTATAAAAATATTTATATTTACATCAAAATGATCTTTACAACAAAGAAATTTTGATTTTATGTTTTTATCTTTACTTGCGATAACCATTTCATTCTTCTTTCTTCGTTTTGAGGCACTACTAGAAATATTTTCCCCTATTATCAGTTCTATTTGAGCACACTGCACAAAACACTTTTTTACCAATCATATTTGATTATTTCCAAATATAAAAATCAGTAGTAGTTGACAGCTGTCATGACTGTCACTCGTTTAAATTCTGTTGGTGGCAAATGTAAGCCACACCCTCATTGGTTAGGTCCTTTCGAACGTCATCAGGCGAAAGGGGAAGCGGAAATTCAAACATTATAATTTCAGACAATTTTCTCATGAATAAAGAATAATACGAAAAAAAAATAGGTGCTAAATATTTTTTCTTATTCTTTTGATTAAAGCAAAGAAAAAAAACCGTGCAACACCTCATTGCTACTCAAAACTGGGTGTACATAGAGCTTCGCTGATAACAACATTGGATTGTACGTATATTCTAATATAAATATATTAATTTTACCTTTCTTACGGAGTGTACATGCCCTTCGGTATCCACAATTCTCGTAATTCTATACGGGGATACTTCAACCCTTTGGAGATGTGCAGCAGGGGTTTCCAAAATCTCTCTTTCCAAGCTTCTTAAAACTGCACCCCTAGGTACTCGGTTCTGTTTGGACAACCCTGCATGGGCTGCTTGTAATAGCGACCCACATTCATCCCCCGAATCAGGGGTGGAAAGATCTTGGGAAACGTCTTTAAGGGCCAGACCTGCCATGCCCCTAACTCGGGTGTATTTGGCCTTGATGTCCAATGATGTGGTGTCTTCGAAAGCGATCCACTCTGGGCCTCTGGAAAAGAAATAGAGGGCTATGAGTTCTATACCAGTTTTTACCTCTCGCCAAGAGAGGTATTGAATTCATGCTAAAAATCGCATATCCAGATTTTAGTGAATAAGCACGTTTTAAGGTCCCTAGAATCCGATGATAAACATTTTTACGATGTTGACCGTATATATATATATATATATATATATATATATATATATATATATATATATATATATATATATATATGTGTGTATGTGTGTGTGTGTGTGTGTGTGTGTGTGTGTGTGTGTGTCTCTCTCTCTCTGTGTGTGTGTGTGTGTGTGTGTGTGTGTGTGTGTGTGTGTGTGTGTGTGTGTGTGTGTGGATGTTGGATCCACGATTTCTCAAATAAGACTTAAGACATTTTTAACTACGGATACCTCAATCTAACAATAATGAGAAGAGTTGATTAAGTTTTGGTAACAATTGGACAACCGGAAGTAGTAGTTACAAGAAAATATCATCTAAATATTATTTATCGAAAATTTATGTAAATACTTATATTAAAGAACGTTAAATTCTTTTTCATAATACCATAGTGTTAAATGTGGTTTAACAGTACTGTATGCTCAACCGATATATGCATCAAAACAGCTACGGCCGTTATTTTTATAACAGTACAATTATTAAAAATCATGTGTTCCTAAAAAAAATCTCAGCATCATGAAATTGTCATGAAGAGCTGTCACCTGTCAATATGTCATAGAAAATAGAATTTTAAGAAGATATTTTATGTTATTATGAAAAATACTGAACGTCACACGGCTGATATACAAATAACACACACGGTTGATTATAAAATCTCGGCTATCGCCTCGATTTTACAACATTCAACCTCATCTGTTATTTGCTACATATCAGCCTTATGACGTTAATAACTATATTCGATAAATATAAATTCATTATTATATCTTCTATAGATTTAGAGATAAAGAAATGCATATAAAATAATTTAATGTAAAAATTCTCAGATCAAACTACTTCAAGGCAAGAAATTCAAATGTTTGTAATTGACATATAAATGTCACTGTCAAAAATATTTGTATGCCACTGTCAAAAATATTTGTACATTATTATGAAGATTATGGAAATAAAAAAAGTCAACAACGCAAAAGAATATACGTGAAAAGAATATAAAAGGAATTTGCGAAAAAATGACGAATATAAAGAAAAAGGAAAGTAGAAACAGAAAATTTCAGGATATTGAATATAAAGAAAATGTATGTATTGTACATAATTTATATTAAAATATCCCATAGATTTTGCAAATATATGTGAGAATTATTTTGTAGTGAGACATGAATATATGTATTTGTATTTAAAAATATTTTTCGTTTTACGCGTACAACCAGGTAAAATATCTGACGAGAGGTTATGTGCTGGCCACAACAGATTTTTTTTATAGCGGAATAAGTAAGTACTTAAATAACATATTCAGTTTTTGTAACTTTAGGAAAGTAATTATTGCAAATTACGATACATTGCATCCTTATTTATTGAGTGATAGCGTATTGCACGTTTTTATATAACACCCTGTATATGTTGGTATAAATATAATATGACCTAGAGTCAAATTTTATCATAATTTTTTCAAGTCTCATGTTTACTATAAAATTGTTATGTCTAATATACACATGTTTTATTCATACGTCATTGATACGTTTTCTAAATTGGTAACAAACAAATACATCAAAATACGTACCTACCTATGTACATACATAGTAAAATAAATTAAACTATATTTTTTTAAATTCTTGTACATTTCATAGTGATTCACTCATAATGATTCATTTTAAAGTCGACCTTACTTATTTACTTTAATTAAAAGTAACTTTCAATAATCTATATTTGGTTTAAAGTTTGTATCACTTTTGTATATTATTCAAGGAAACTGCAATGCTCAAATTATTAATTACAATTTATTTATCTTTAGTTAATCTCATTCAGTTTAAGAATAAATTATAGTCATTATTTTAGATCTATAATTAACAATTAGATATGAACACTTTCTCTTTCTTTGTACAGTTGATACATTTATCATTTAAAATAAAAATGAGTTCGCTGAGTTCATTTAAGTGCTTTCGGTGACAAATTTACTTGCATTTTTAATGGAACCGGTTATTATGTTATAATTTATAGTAATGTTAGACCGCCTTTTGTACTTAATCATACATGTGCGTAGTTTCACAGTACATACAAGGGGACATTGAAGTTTCTGTTACGAATTTGTTACTTATTTTTGTCATGTTATAAAACTTGATATTATGTCTGTAACTTTTTACCTTCCGTCACCTTTAGGTAAGGAAGGTATTGTCTTTGGTCAAAAAATTCGGTGGTGAGTTTTTGATGAATAAGCACGTTTTAGGGTCCCTAGAATACGATTTTACTATTTTTACGATGATGTCTATATGTATGTATGTATGTATGTATGTATGTATGTATGTATGTATGTATGTATATATGTATGTATGTATGTATGTATGTATGTATGTATGTATGTATGTATGTATGTATGTATGTATGTATGTATGTATGTATGTATGTATGTATATATGTAAACTATTATTCACGAAAGATGACTATTCAAGGTCATTTGTGAGCCGTCTGATATAATATTACTTGTAGATAACTTCATTGTATTTCATATGCATAGACGTGCAACATGAAATATTTATGGACACATTTTACCTGAAAAAATAAGAGTAATTCATTTGAAAATTATGTTTCTTTCTAAATAATGCCTTTCTGAAAGATTTATGTTCTTCACTTATGTTTTTGCAAAATACAAAAAGACAACTTATAAACCAAGGAATAATAATTTGATTTAAACGGCAACGCCACTGGGTAAATATTAGCACAGAGGGCAGTATAGTAATTAGGTATTTGCAATTCTACGACATATGTCATTATTATTTATAGTGTGTTAGAAAGTAATGCCACTATTTACGTATTTCTGTCACACCACATAAATTAAAGACATAGGTCAAATAATCTTTCTCTTTCTAATACAAAATGTTGGTAAGCTACTGCTGTAAAGTGATATGTATTCTTTCTTCGAACAAATGACCTTGAACAGTCATCTTTCGTGAATAATAGTTTATGTATGTAAGTATTGTATATATGTATGTATGTATGTATGTATATATGTGTGTGTGACGATTTTTTCAGATCCGATAACCCAAATACTACAATTCAAAAAATTATAATTCTTTGGTATTCCATTTCTTTACATCCATGTGAAGAGATGATTAGATTTTGGTTATAATTGGTCAACCGGAAGTACCCTCATTTTAAGATTTAAACAGTTTTCTTGACAAAACACTGTTAAATATCATTTTTCCATATTTAATGTTATTATAAATATTAAAGAATATTTTATTCTCTATACGATTTGATTATATTTTATACTTCATATTCAATGGATATAGAGTTAAAAAATTATAAAGAAATTAAATTTTATAATGCAGCAAGCTATGCTATAACCATGGAAACCGCTACTATATTAAGAAAATGCTGATTGACAGATGTCAGTGTCAAGTGCAATTGACATGTTTGTGTTATAATTTGATGGAAATATAGAATCTCTTAGGTACATGAAACTTCCTGTATGGAATTTGTACAAAATACATAGATCTGACAGAAGGTAATGTACTTGAAATATGGAATCTTGTGCAAGAAACTTTCTGTATGGAATTTGTACAAAATATATAGAACTAACGGGAGGTAATGTGTTGGCCACATCAGATTTTTATTTATACTTTAGCGTTGAAAATACACAAAAGACGTCTCAGATTTTTTTTTCTCATATGTTTAATAATAAATGTATCCGTTGGAATATTTTGATGAAAATTGGTATACTTATGTTTTTTGGTACGAGGAATTTAATGGTTAGGTCGTTGAAGGTGTACCGCTCACCCATTTTTGGGTATAAGGGTGGAGTAGTTTAAAAAATGGTCGAAATTTTTAAAAAATAAAAAAATCTGAAAATTTGTATTTAAGTCGTTCGGAGGGTGTAGATTTAAGATTTTAAAACCGCAGGTCGATATCTCTTTTGGTTTCCGAGATATTCGTCCTCAAAATTTTACTTAAAAATGCTCATTTTTGGGCCATATCCCAAAAATGGTCATTTATACACCCCTGGGAATATCACCATTCGATTCTACGAGAAAAATTACATAGGCATACCAATTTTCATAATTTTTGAACAACTATTACAGTCTCCAGAAGGAAAAGTCTGAAAATGTCTAAAAATCGCAAAAAATCTAAGGTGTACCCCTTGCGTTTTTTTCAGTTTTTGACGATTTTAAAGAATGTTTAATAATAAATGTATCCGTTGGAATATTTTGATGAAAATTAGTATACTTATGTTTTTTGGTACGAGGAATTTAATGGTTAGGTCGTTGAAGGTGTACCGCTCACCCATTTTTGGGTATAAGGGTGGAGTAGTTTAAAAAATGGTCGAAATTTTTAAAAAATAAAAAAATCTGAAAATTTGTATTTAAGTCGTTCGGAGGGTGTAGATTTAAGATTTTAAAACCGCAGGTCGATATCTCTTTTGGTTTCCGAGATATTCGTCCTCAAAATTTTACTTAAAAATGCTCATTTTTGGGCCATATCCCAAAAATGGTCATTTATGCACCCCTGGGAATATCACCATTCGATTCTACGAGAAAAATTACATAGGCATACCAATTTTCATAATTTTTGAACAACTATTACAGTCTCCAGAAGGAAAAGTCTGAAAATGTCTAAAAATCGCAAAAAATCTAAGGTGTACCCCTTGCGTTTTTTTTTCAGTTTTTGACGATTTTAAAGAATGTTTAATAATAAATGTATCCGTTGGAATATTTTGATGAAAATTGGTATACTTATGTTTTTTGGTACGAGGAATTTAATGGTTAGGTCGTTGAAGGTGTACAGCTCACCCATCTTTGGGTATAAGGGTGGAGTGGTTTAAAAAATGATCGAAATTTTAAAAAAATAAAAAAATCTGAAAATTTGTATTTAAGTAGTTTGAAGGGTGTAGATTTAAGATTTTGAAACCGCAGCTCGATATCTCTTTCGGTTTCTGAGATATTCGTCCTCAACATCTTTCTTTATTTATAAAAAAAATCTGATGTGGCCAACACATAACCTCTCGCCAGATATTTTACCTGGTTGTACGCATAAAACGAAAAATATTTTTAAATACAAATACATTATATTCATGTCTCACTACAAAACAATTTTCACATATATTTGCAAAATCTATGGGATATTTTAAAATAACTTATGTGCAATACATACATTTTCTTTATATTCATTATCCTGAAATTTTCTTTTTCTACTTTCCTTTTTCTTTATATTCGTCATTTTTTCGCAAATTCCTTTTATATTCTTATTTACGTATATTCTTTTGCGTTGTTGACTTTTTTTTATTTTCATAATCTTCATAATAATGTACAAATATTTTTGACAGAGGCATACAAATATTTTTGACAGTGACATTTATGTGTCAATAACAAACATTTGAATTTCTTGCCTTGTAGTAGTTTGATCTGAGATTTTTTACATCAAATTATTTTATATGCCTTTCTTTATCTCTAAATCTATAGAAGATATAATAATGAATTTATATTTATCGAATAAAGAATTTAACGTTCTTTAATATAAGTATTTACATAAATTTTCGATAAATAATATTTAGATGATTTTTTTCTTGTAACTACAACTTCCGGTTGTCCAATTGTTACCAAAACTGACTCGACTCTTCCCATTATTGTTAGATTGAGGAATCCGTAGTTAAAAATGTCTTAAGTCTTATAGTATTTGAGATATAGTGAATCCAACATCCACACACACACACACACACACACACACACACACACACACACACACACACATCCACACACACACACACATACGGACATCATCGTAAAAATGTTATAATCGGATTCTAGGGACCTTAAAACGTGCTTATTCATTAAAATCTGGATATGCGATTTTTAGCATGAATACAATACCTCTCTTAGCGAGAGGTAAAAACATATAATTTTTTGAAAATAATATTTATATTTTTATATACGTTTACTTTAGGTATTTAGTGATAGATATCAGATTTTCAGTACCACGCAAGTAGCCTATTGATAAAAATGTATTATATGTTAATTCTAATAAAAAAAACTATTAATAGATATATAAATTAAATCTTCAAGGTCTTAATTCATTTTAACATTAACATTGTTAGACCAATGTTAATGTGTGTATACGAAACACATGTTATCTTCTAATCATAATGTGATTTCTATATCTGTTACATGTAACATATAAAGTGTAGGTGCTTAAGAAAGTAAAAGATCAAAGATCTCTTGCCTACAATTCGACATTCGTTGAGCATACTCAGTACAAAGTACACCGTGTTCTACCTTGACATGGATCTAGGATAAATGATCTATTTCGTTGATCTTTACGCGTGGATGACGTGTATAATTCACTTTGGCAGTGACAATGACGTACCGTTATTGCACGACATAGTTTTTTAAATGAGTGCCTATTTTTTTAAATCAAAACTTGACAGGTGTTAAAAATGTTTTTGCTAATTAATAAGTTGATTTAAAATTATGAAAAATGGTCCTACGTGTGTAGAGTTTAATGGTGGTATTAACAGTAATGTATCACCACTCAATTTTATTTTATATAGGAGTTGTTAGTAATTTCTATACTTATTTTTACCTCCCGCTACCCTTGGTAAGGGAGGTATAGTGATCGTGCTAAAAATCGCGTATCGAGATTTTGGCAAATGACCACGTTTTAAGGTCTCTAGAATCCAATTTAACATTTTCACGATGATGTCTGTGTGTATGTATGTGTGTGTGTGTGGATCCTCCACTTTAACTCAAATACTATCATTCAGAAAATTTTGAAATCTTGTATTTCGAACTTTTTCTGTATTGGAAAGAGGCCTTTATATTTTGGTGAAAATCGGATAACCGGAAATGGCACTTTACTAGAATCTCAAAATAGTTTTTCTTCGAAAAATAATTTTAAATGTTATTTTTTCGAGATTAATGCTATTATAAAAATTAAAGTTTATTAAATTTTCTATAGATTTATAAAATTATCTATAAATATACAAATATAAATCCTAGAGCCTACGCTTTAAGCAAACAAAATGCAGTTATTCAAATGTATGTAACTGACAGATAAATGTCACTATCAAAGAACTAATCAGTTCAAAATAATATTAGTAACGTTTTAAAAAGGAAAACGTAAATAGAACAATAGAAAATGAAATCAATACAGTTTCCAGCATAAGTAAATATGTAGATATGTATTTAGATTAATAAAAATTAACGATTAAAAAAAATGTTTAAACATCCTCATTTTTGGATTAGTGAATTCTATTCTATCCCGGTATTTAAAATTTAATTTTCATTTTATTATAGTTCCGGTGGTTCAATTGTTAGAGCAACGCCTCATGTCATGAGTGCCCTCGGGGCTCTGGGTTCGAATCCCACTAAGGCATGGATGTGTGTAAATGTGAACCCACTCTGTAATTGGGATTTAATCCTGTTGAGAGGATTAAAAAAAGGTAGTTACTTGGATTAGATTAGACTATATTTTATGAAATAAACTGTCAAAATTAGAGTAAATTTCGCTAATCCAATAGTTATTAACGTCATAAGGCTGATATGTAGCAAATAACAGATGAGGTTGAATGTTGTAAAATCGAGGCGATAGCCGAGATTTTATAATCAACCGTGTCTGTTATTTCTATATCAGCCGTGTGACGTTCAGTATTTTTCATAACATAAAATATCTTCTTAAAATTCTATTTTCTATGGCATATTGACAGGTGACAGCTCTTCATGACAATTTCATGATGCTGAGATTTTTTTAGGAGCACATGATTTTTAATAATTGTACTGTTATAAAAAATAACGGCCGTGGCTGTTTTGATGCATATATCGGTTGAGCATACAGTACTGTTAAAGCACATTTAACAGTATGGTATTATGAAAAAACTTATTGTGACTTGGGCTGTAAATGGCGTATTTTTCTTACTTCAAAATTAAAGATTTGTGGACCTATGTAAAAAACTATAACACATTCAAATTTTAACTGAACAGAGCCGTATCATAACTATTTACAAAGATATGGGCCTGTATATTAATTTAAAAAAATATATAATTCTTTTTCTTACCGGAAAATGTAAGGCCCGGCTTGGTCCTGATCTCTTTCCATTATCCATGAATCTCCATTGTTCATCCTATCACACAGATCCTTGCGAGTGATTGTCTTTATTTCCAGGGCCGGACTTCCAGGAGTAGTTAAGCTGGAATCCTGCAGGCGAAACTGGAATGCCTGGATAGGAGCAGTGATTACCAAACGGGATAATGGAGCACCGAGTCCAGTAACCAAATCCACGACAGAATCCTGGAAAGAAAATAAATGGTAAGTTTTTTCAAAAAATATGTTTTTGTATTTCGTGATCGTATGAATGTATATCGAAGTATGTTAATCTAGTCGACAAAAAATGTAGAAATTTTTCATCACTTGCGGAGATATACCAGTCGAAATATTATGGGTTTGGGCCCGTATAATATGCCCTTAAAGTTGACGTTTAAATTACTTAATAGAGGCCTACTCTACTAAAAATATGTGTAACGATATCGTTACCATACGACTGTCGCTAATAATAAATATTGAGCCTGTTTCACATTTTTCAAAAAGTATTTTAAATGAAAGTTTATGCAATATTTTTTTATTAATAATTATATTTTTAATAATTTGTTGTTATTTTCGTAAATAATTAAATACGAATATTGGCGCCAAAATAGTCATGAAATACAACCCCCCACTCCTGTGTCGTAGAAACACATACATTATGTCATTCACAGCCAATAGAAAAACAGTTTTTCCATCACCTACATTTATTTTTGTTATTTAGATAAATAAACGTAGGCGATAGTTTGTCACATGTTAATAAACTTATAATTTGACAATTGACGCTGACATTTTCCATTATAAATGAGTAATAATGGCTAATACAGAATACACTCAAGTTAAGTCGGACAGTTTACCGAAAATCGAAAGATGGATGATGGCTGAATATCAGAAAACGACTGTTTTACTGTTACCGAAATAAGGTGTCTTAAAGAGTTAAAGTAAAATAAAATGTTCGACCTACTGCTTCCAGCCACAATTTTCTTCGCATCTTTTGGCATATTTATAAATTCAATAGTAGGTTTGTTCCTAGCGCATTTTTACAAAAAAGCACAATACGATACTGTAAATTACTAATTTTATATTGAATTTTATAGTATCTAACACGAACCAAACTCAAAAATTTGACACTTTTTGACAATTTTGACAATATATTTATCATAACACTTGTAACAAAACATAAAGAATTGACACTATAAGGGACCAATGGACCTTTCCAATTTAAAGAGATAGAAGATATGCGCAATGGGGATCTGCGCATAGTAAGAACAACTGAGATCTATGACGTTTGATTCTAAAAAAATTAGACGTAAAATGTAAAATAACTTTATGAAATCTTTTCGAAATAAGTTACAAAAGCTTTTATTGAAGGTAAAATGTCTAACGATGCAAATTTTCACTGAGAATACAGGTATTTTAATGACTGCAATATTTTTGACGTTTCGTTTGACAGCCCAACTGGCAGTTGTTCGCGCCATTTTCTTACTATTTGCAGCGATAGAAAGAGATAGCCCTTAAATTGGAAAGGTCCATTGGAGCCGATGAAGATGTATGTGTTGTGACGTCACATTCTGTTCAGATCACGTGATTTTATCAAAATATCTAAATTTCAAAAATTAATTGTAAAATATCTAATGGATATTTGGTGATATTTTCAAATTTGAGGCTATTTAAATAATGATATCTTTTTAAATTTAATACTTAGACGGCATATAAAAATTCTTGCAACAGCCCTATTTAAACGTCAAATTTCTTTGGCTAGTCATACTATACCAGTTGTAAAACAGCCTTTTTAGAATTTGTAGAGGCAAGCAAGGGTGCATACGGTTAATTTTTGAATGGCTAACTGCCTGAGAAGTTTGTGTACTATTAGTCCAAAGTATACGACCTCAAAAATTGTGAAATTGTATTATTTAAATAAATATATGTTTATATATTTGAAGAAATGTTACATTAAAAATAATTTTCCATTTTGAAAGGTTACTTTATTATGTAATATTATCAAAATACTTGAAGTTCGACTAGTATTAACATTTTATCAAGATGATATATAAAATTTATTTCAAAATCTACATCTTATACGCGTACATATATCAAATTTAAAATCCAAATTTGTATATTTTAATATCAATTTAATAATTTACTACATTTAACGATTCAACCAGAACATCTGAAATGTCGTATTTTAAAATCTTTTCAAGTTTAAATATTTGACATTTGTGTTAATTATTAAAAACAGTTGCGTATAATTATTGGAGCAGCAAAACTTGTTTTTAGAAATCAATTGATTACATCAGAAATCTGAATTTGTAAATGCGTAGGTAAGAAATAAAAGATTCATTGATTATTGGAAAGTGAAATCAATAAATTTAATCAATAGTGTAAGGATTATAATTTCACTTATCAAGATGACAGTATTGACAAAACGATAAATATCGGGTGGCTATCGAAAAACAAATCCATAACTCCGGATTGCAATCCATTGACATATCGATTTATTTTGTTCCACATTTTTGAAGCCACTGGTCTACTTAATAAAGTACCTTAATTGCAAAGATATACCAGGTGTACATATTTAATTACAACCCTATATCTCATATGGTTCAAAAGCTACAACATTTTACATTTTTGGTGCCACATTTTTTGTGCCACTGGTTTAAATCATTAATCAATTAATTCCTCAATAAATGTCTTAAGTGTTAATGATACCCATATCAAATTTCATCCCCTATGTCGAATGGTTTAAAAGTGACAACTTTTTATATATTTTGTCCCACATTTTTAAAGCCACTGGTCTATTTAATAAACTACCCTAATTGTAAACATATACCAAGTATGCATACTTAATTGCAACCCTATATCTCAAATGGTTTAAAAGCTATACCATTTTACATTTTTGGCCCCACATTTTTTGTGCCACTGGTATAAACCATTAATCAATTAATTCCTTAATTAATGTCTTAGGTATTAATGATACCCGTATCAAATTTCATCCCCATATTTCAAACGGTTCTAAAGTAACACTACTTAAACTTTATCCTAAAACTTTTGGTACCCCTGGTTTAATTAATTATTTGGTCTAATTATGAATCGATGCCCAAAAGTCCCAAAAGTGTTATATCCAAATTTCATTCCGTTATCTCAAACCGTTTCCGAGTTATGAATTTTTAAATTTGGACAAAAATTCATCCCCTTCTGTCTGCTTAAAAAGCAACGATCTACACCTGACAAGATTGGGATTCCCCTCGAAACCAAGGGGAACCCCCGAAATCGCCAGAAATTTCTATAGGAAAAATTGTTAAAAATTTATTTACAAAAAGTTTCGAATTTAAGGGTGCATAACTTTTGAACCAATCCTTTAAATATTATGAAAATTGGTGTACATACTAATTAAAGGGTGGTGAGTTCAATGCCCCTCACAGATTTTATGAATTTCAACGGGGTTCAGAGATACAACCCCAAAAAGGGGATGTGAACCCTTAAAAATATGTTTATCTTCATTGTTTCTTAGCAAAAATGGGTCCCTCATCGATTTGACTGAATTTTGATGGACATATGTAAAAACATCTGTAGAATCAAAATATGTATGGTACAAAAGTGTCTAACCCCTAATTTGGGGTTTATGTACCCCGAAAGACAAATATACCCCTTATAAAATTAATAAATATTTGATATCAGCTCATTTTTCAAATAATCTTTTACAAAATCTGTATCAAGCTTCAGAAAATTTTGAAAATTGGTGCACATATGTAAAAATGTCTGAAGATCTCGAATCTGAACATGAAATTTTTTTCCCACTACCCGTTTTTGGGTTAAGCACCCCTAAAAAACAAACAATGAATTTCAACAATTCAGCAATGGTTTAATGAAGTAATAGATCAATAAATTGATCGATAGATGCCACTACTAATTGTGCCTAATGCTTAATGTTAGAACAACCAAAGTCTGCCTGACTAACTATAAGGAACCTATATAGTATGTAGCAAAAATGGATCCCTCATAGATTTGACTGAATTTTGGTGAACATATGTAAAAAGGTCCATAGAATTAAAATATGTATGGTACAAAAGTGTCCAACCCCTTATTTGAGGTTTATGAACCCCTTATAAAATTAATAAATATTTGATACCAGCTCATTTTTCAAATAATCTTTTACAAAATCTGTATCAAGCTTCAGAAAATTTTGAAACTTGGTGCACATATGTAAAAATGTCTGAGGATCTCGAATCTGAACGAGAAATTTTTTCTCACTACCCGTTTTTGGGTTAAGCACCTCTAAACAATAAACAATCAATTTCAACAATTAAGTAATCAGTAGCATCTTGTTCCCAGGATATTATTCCGGAAGTTACAATAACAGTTTGTGACGTAGATAATAATCTCATTTTGTCCTTAATCCGTGGAGTCCGCTAATAATTTGAGTCATGTAAATTGATTTATTTCGTATGTATGTGTGTACTGTGTATATAAATTTTTGTATAAACACAAACGTCGGTTTTGTAAGATTAGGTACTCTTTATCTTTAGCTTACGAAACGAATATAATTAAATTTTAAACTACAAAATGTCTGTGCTTTTGTTGTTATAAATAAATGTAATAGCGCATAGAGTGAGTCATTTTCTAATACTTTTAAACTTTGTCAAATGTTTATGTCAAAATTGTAGAATATATTACGTCCATATGTTTGTTTTGGATTAGGCAAGAGCATTACAAAGGCATTCCAAATAGATCAAGTATCATAATACGGCATGGACCTAGTTCTCTCTCATAAATTCAAATACACACGCCCTTAGATCTTAGTGCTAAGCTTTCTACAAACTACAGAGTGTGTATATATGTCTATCACGTATATTTATGCATACTCAGAACGTAGATATATACTACATCGTTTACCATTCTCGAAATGCGCTAGTTTCCAAGAAATAGACAGAGAACATGTTTACAGAATCATTCCGTAAATAATGTATGTAGGTAACAAAAGTTTTAGAAAACATTTTACGTTCCAAATTTTATTATTCAATAAGATTTAGCCTTTGATATCTATAGAAAATCCACGAACACTAACAGATTTATAACTGCTGACTCAAATCATTTTTGGCAAATTAGCTTCGTTTAATTTCTTAATAAACAGATTAACTAAATTTCCTTTAAACAAAAAACGATTTAAAACTGAACCAAACTATATTAAAGAAATAGCTACATATAACGGCTTCCCGGTTAAAACTATCGATAAATTAGTTCATAAATTCAAAAATCGCCAATCCATTTCTAATTTTACAACGTTAACGCCACCTAATAATAAAAATAATAATAAATACATAACACTACCGTACGATAAAGCTTTCAAAAGTTTAAACAAAATTTTTAAAAATCAAAATTTAACCGTAACTTACAAATCAAATAATACCATTAAATCGTTATTAGGTAACTCTAAAGATAAAATAGATACTAACAAAAAATCCGGTATTTATAAAATTAGTTGTAATGATTGTAATAAAATTTACATCGGTCAAACTAAAAGACAAACACTCGATTTAAAGAACATTTTTATAATCTAAAAAGCGATAATCCAGAAAAATCTAACGTAGCTCAACATATGTTCATTAATAATCACAAAGTTAACAATTCTAATATTAAACTTTTAAAACATATTAATAACGATAGATATTTAGATGCATACGAGAGTTTAATAATAAATAAATATAAAAATAATTTGATGAACGCAGATCTCGGTCCCATACCAAACTTAAAACTTTTCGGTTTATTACAAAGTTAAATTTCATTGGACGATTTAAAATTTTAATGACTCATTATTATTGGACGAAAATTATCTTAGTTTATAGGTAATCATTCACCTGTGACTCCCATCCCTATATAATCCCAGTTCTCTCCCTTGTTTTTCAGAGTTGTTAGGACCTCTGGCATGGTTGACATGTTGAGTAATCTTGACTACTCTGCTTAACTTTCACTTATTGTACTACTGATGATGAGAACTTAGTTCTCGAAATACGTATTTAGTTTTTGTTAAAACTAATTTTAAGGTTAAGGGGTAAAATAATAAAACTTTTATATGAGCCATTTTTTTCTATTACTTATAATAAAAAAGTTAAAAGGGGGGGCGTCTTCCTTGACTCAGCCTGTATATATATTATATATAAAAATATCACTTACCGTGTTCTGCATGTCCCACATTCCCGATAGACGACTAGGATGAAAAGTGACATTTTTGGACGCTCCCAAAAACGATGTTTGCAGAATAAAAAGATCAGTAGACTTCGTCAAAGCTTTTAAATCGTAATATTTCGCCAAAAGCTCTGTCTTTGGAGGTATAGATAAAGCTATGAACAAATCATTTCCTAATTTTGAACGAACTGTGCTTATGAAATCCGTGACATCTTCTTTGGAGCTTAATTTCTTCAGATTAAGCTCAAGACCGTCGATGGTGTTTTGTTTGACAGCTTTCACCAAGTCCTGAAAAAAAGAAATACATGTATCATACAATATATATATATATATATATATATATATCAAACAAGTTGATTGTGTTTTGTGAGCGGACGCGATTTTTAGCACGATCCCTATACCTCCCTTACCAAGGGTAGCGCGGGGTAAATAGTGGTAATTTTCTAAAAAAAATTAAAAACAGGCTGTCAATTTTTTTTTTAGAGATTTTTGAACCCTTGTCCTAAACTTATATGTTATTCTATGAACTCTGCTTTTCAAATGATGTTAAGAAAACGCGAAATTTCAAGAAAATCGCCGAAATTCAAGCCGCGGTTTCGAGATATGAACCACTAAAGTTTTCCGAAGGGTTTAACGCCTAAAATCTTTAATTAAGGTGATCATCTACTTTTCCAAATGAACGAAAAGAGGCGCTATTTTTTTTTATAGCAATTATGGAAAAGCTGTTAGAAATTCGTTACTTATTTTTAACATATTTATTTAAAAAACATACATAGAACAATGGAGAATAGCGCAATTGATTTAAGAGAAATTAGGAAAAAATATTGAAAGTATATGCTAAATAATAGAAAATATTAATAACGAAATAAAACGACATAATTGAAATACTTCGGAAATAAGGGGATTTTTGTTATAGCAGCTCGTCACTCATATGAAATCCATATAGATTATTTTGATTGGCGACAAAGACTGCCTGTAAATATATAACGAATATCCTGTTAGGGGCTCAGCCCACTACCAATGGAAGTAGAGAAATTCAAATAGCGGAGGCGTGGCTATCAATTCAGTAATGCAATTCTCAAACAGTTTTTATTTGAATATAAATATTTTGAATTAAACTTAATAATTTAAATACATTTCCAATTATAAATCATGTAGACTTGTACAGTATAATAATATTCATCTATTTTTTATAAATATAATTTAGAAATAGCATATATTTCAAGAACATTTAGGTCCACGAAGAAAATAGTTTGATATAAAAACGTCACATCTATATTTTCAAATTTCGGAGGACTCGCTTATTAATAAGAATTTTACACCAGATTTTCACCGACAGTCTTACTTTTACTTATACGTTCAAATGAAATTATATTTAAAAAATGGTGGAGTCCCCTATTGTGTTAAGAACATATCCATATAAGTATTTAATTTATTTTTCAATGAAGAACAAGATTCAATTTATATAACATCTATCATTTTTCGTCTATGTTTACATTAGGGTTTATAAAATTCTTTAGCCACTCATTTGCATATATTATTCGTTACATAACTAATTTCTTAATTGTATCACTCGTACTCATTTCCAAAGTTTAAAGAGTAGTCTTATATCTTGACAGAAGAAAGTTTATTCTGAATTTTAAATTTTCTGAACCTGTTTCGAATTTTTCTCACATAATTTACGCAGCTGGTCTTTAAAAGTGAAAATGTAAAACATTTTACGATGATCAAAGATCTCTATGAGTTAATATGTTGTAATGTTGTTATAGTTTTGTAGATTTTTATAGATCAGATTGTTAATTGTTTAATAGTCAGTTGTTACGCAAAATAAAACACATTGAATTTTTCTTGGTCAAGGTATTTTTATAACTAGACTCCAATCTAAAATAGAACTATATATATCATGGTCATAGTAGTCATTTCATATACAGGATATCTTGGAAATAGTGGGACATGGCTACACAACAGATTCCTGAGGCTAAAATAAGATGATTTAACTAAATTTACCCTTATCCGAAAGTGCACCGTTTAGCCAATATTCTGCTTCAAAGTTCTTCTAAAACTTATTTTTATAATAACAGAAACTTTTGTTCGATTTACATAAAATTTGGTATGACCTTGTTTATATGGATGTAATTCATCTTTTAAGATGATATTTGCTATTATTAGTGAACCACTAGTGTAAGAAATTTAGATGTCACGACATTAAATAGACGGTAACTTTTTAATGGCAATGCCGGTAACGTAAAATTATTTTTTTTCATAAAGATACATTCAATAGTAAACTTTTCTCTCTCTGTATAATTTGTGATATCTGTTACGGTTCACACAGAAAAAAATAAAATTTAAGTGACTGCACCGTGAAATTTTTATAACAAATTTTATCTAGCAGTCCCTTCCTTTGACAAATATCTCATTTTTAACTCTCGCTAAGAGAGGTATTGTATTCATGCCAAAAATCGCATATCCAGATTTTAGTGAATAAGCACGTTTTAAGGTCCCTAGAATCCGATTATAACAATTTTACGATGATGTCCGTATGTGTGTGTGTGGATGTGTGTGTGTGTGTGTGTGTGGGGGGGGGGGATGTGTGTGTGTGGATGTGTGAGTGTGGATGTGTGTGTGGATGTTGGATTGACGATTTCTCAAATACTATAAGACTTAAGACATTTTTAACTACGGATTCCTCAATCTAACAATAATGGGAAGAGGTGATCAAGTTTTGGTAACAATTGGACAACCGGAAGTAGTAGTTACAAGAAAAAAATCATCTAAATTTATCGAAAATTTATGTAAATACTTATATTAAAGAACGTTAAATTCTTTATTCGATAAATATAAATTCATTATTGTATCTTCTATATATTTAGAGATAAAGAAATGCATATAAAATAATTTTATGTAAAAAATTCTCAGATCAAACTACTACAAGGCAAGAAATTCAAATGTTTGTAATTGACACAAAAATGTCACTGTCAAAAATATTTGTATGCCAGTGTCAAAAATATTTGTACATCATTATGAAGATTATGAAAATAAAAAAAAGTCAACAACGCAAAAGAATATAAAAGGAATTTGCGAAAAAATAACGAATATAAAGAACAAGAAAAGGAAAGTAGAAAAAGAAAATTTCAGGATATTGAATATAAAAAAATATTGGGCGAGAGGCTATGTGCTGGCCACAGCAGATTTTTTTCTGTGTGAACCGTAACAGATATGACAAATTATACAGAGAGAGAAAAGTTTACTATTGAATGTATCTGAAAAAAAATAATTTTACGTTATGGGCATTGCCATTAAAAAGTTACCGTCTTAATTTTGTGACATCTAAGTTTTTTACACCAGTGGTTCACTAATAATAGCAAATATCAACTTAAAAGATGACGTACATCCATATGAAGGGTCATACCAAATTTCATCTAAATCGAACAAAATGTTCTGTTATTATAAAAAAAATTTTTAGAAGAACTTTGAAGCAGAATACTGGCTAAACGGTGCACTTTCGAATAAGGGTAAGTTTAGTTAAATCATCTTAATTTAGCCTCAGGAATCTGTGGTTAAGCCATGTCCCACTATTTCCAAGACATTCTGTATTTATTATATATTAATGGTGGCAGCTCAAAATGGGACACGCTGTATATAATTAATACGTAGCAATAAGTATAATTTATAGACATATTTAGTATTTAAAAACACACGTATATCCATATATGTACATACATACTATATGCACAAATAATTAAAATTATAAATAACGATACTATAAATGTTAACAATTTTAGTCTATATATACCGTGTGTCTGTCTTAAAGGTGTACATAGAAGATTAACATGGGAAATCAGTTTTTCGCAATTTCCTGCTCGCCTAATTATTTTAAGCAAAAATGCGTCAAATACAAGTTTTAGGGCATAAAATTATGCATCTAAATCAATAAACAGAATTATTTTTACATGCTTTGTAACGACAGAAATTAAATATGAAAATGTTGAAAATTACGTTGAAAATATCGACAGCCATGGAATTAAACAAAAAATAAATAAATGCTTGACGTTTTATCAAATTTTCAGAAACGTCAAATAAGTTAACTTACGTTGTGACAGATAAAACGTCAAACATTTATTTATTTTTTGTTCAATTCCATGGCTGTCGATATTTTCAAGGTAATTTTCAACATTTTCAAAATTAATTTCTGTCGTTACAAAGCATGTAAATGTAATTCTATTTATTGATTTAGATGCAGAATTTTATGCCCTATAACTTTCATTTGACGTATTTTTGCTTAAAATAATTAGACGAGCAAGAATTTAAAAAAAATTGAATTTCCCATGTTAATCTCCTATGTACACCTTTAAGACAGACACACGGTATATATATATATATATATATATATATATATATATATATATATATATATATATTATATATATATGATTATAAAAAATTATTGTTACATCAAATCTCTGTTATAAATATACCCTAAAATGTATCATACCTGGTTGAATTCATGAACAGTTAACAATATTTTAACGCCATTTAATCTCTTTCTTAAATTATCAATTTCTTTTACGTCTGTATTAGCCGGCAAAACAATGTGCGTACAATAACAATTATCAACTTTTTCTAAGTCGCTATAGTAACAGATCAACTTTGAACTAATTCTTTTAACATTACAAGAGTTCGCTAAGCCTACGAGCGCACAGAAGAGTACCACACTTTTCAAAATCATTTTTACTAAGTTTATCTCATGATATCACTTTTATATTGCTAAGTTCACAAGTTGATAGTCGATATCGAACTGAATTCTGAACCAGATGACCACTTGTTACATTGGGGGGCTGGAAAGAATCGAAAGGAGATCTGGAGGAAGCCAGGAGGCGAATTTACAAACCGTACATACGGAGAGACTTCGAAGATTTTATAAATTAAGTTTGATAATAGATTTTTGGTTGTGTACAAGTAGATGTCATTTACTCTTTAAAAGAAGTCTATTACTAAAGCCCTTCAAGATTTTACAGATATGTCTACATTGGTTATTAATGCAATAAGATTTTTTTTTGTTTCATGAGATGATATTGGTTCAAACGATATATATATATATATATATATATATATATATATATATATATATATATATATATATATATATATATATATATATATAGGTTTCTTATAGTTGGTCAGGCAGAGTTTGGTTGTTCTTACATTAAACATTAGGCACAATTAGTAGTGGCACCTATCGATCAATTTATTGATCTATTACATCATTAGACCATTGCTGAATTGTTGAAATTCATTGTTTGTTGTTTAGAAGTGCTTAACCCAAAAATGGGTAATGGGAAAAATTTTCATGGTCAGATTCGAAATCCTCAAACATTTCTACATAAGTACACCACGTTTCAAATTTTTTTGTAACTTAATACAAATTTCGTAAAAGATTATTTGAAAAGTAGATGTCATTTACTCTTCAAAAGAAATCTTTTACTAAAGCCCTTCAAGATTTTACAGACATGTCTACATTGGTTATTAATGCAATATATTTTTTACCTTCCGTCACCTTTAGGTAAGGAAGGTATTGTCTTTGGTCAAAAAATTCGATGATGAGTTTTTAATCAATAAGGACGTTTTAGGGTCCCTAGAATACGAACTTACTATTTTTACGATGATGTCTGTATGTGTGTGTGTGTGTGTGTGTGTGTGTGTGTGTGTGTGTGTGTGTGTGTGTGTGTAGATGTGTGTGTGTGTGTGTGTGTGTGTCTGTGTGTGTGTGTGTGTGTGTGTGTGTGTGTGTGTGTGTGAGTGTGTGAGTGTGTGTGTGTGTGTGTGTGTGTGTGTGTGTGTGTTTGTCTGTATGTGTGTGTGTGTTTGTGTGTGTTTGTCTTTGTGTGTGTGTGTGTGTTTGTGTTTGTGTGTGGATGTGTGTGTGTGTGTGTGTGTGTGGATGTGTGTGTGTGTGTGTGTGTAACAAAATTTTCGTCTGCGATAACTCTAATACTACAGCTACAAAAATTATAATTTTTTCGTATACTTATTCGTTACATCCATGTGAAGAGCTGATTAGATTTTGGTTACAATTGGTCAACCGGAAGTACCATCATTTGAAGATTTTAACAGTTTTTCTTGAAAAAACTATGTTAAATATAATTTTTTTACATTTGCTGTTAAATATTAAAGAATATTTTATTCTCTATACGATTTGGCTACATTTTATACTTATCTAATATTAAATGGATATAGAGTTAAAAAATTATAAAGAAATTAAATTTCATAAAGTAGCCATAGCTATGGAAACAGCTACTAAATTAAGAAAATTCTGATTGAAAGATGTCAGTGTCAAGTGAAATTGACATAGTGTGTTTGTCTTATAATTTTACTGGAAATATAGGATCTTTTGCTTTCTGTATGTAATTTGTATAAAATACATACAACTGCTTTAAGGTAATGTACAAGAAATAATAATAATAATAAATTTTTTATTTCTGCAGATACATTACACTGTATATAGAAAACGTCACAAAATAATAATTTTCTGTATGAAATTTGCATAAAATACATGCAACTGCCGGAAGGTAATGTACAAGAAATAGAATATTTAATTTAGCAAGGAACTTTCCGTATGAAATTTGTACAAAATACATAGAACTGACGGAAGGTAATGTGCTGGCCACATCAGATTTTTTTTCTGTTTCATGAGATGATATTGGTTCAAACGATACAGGTTCTTATATAGGTTCCTTATAGCTAGTCAGGCAGACTTTGGTTGTTCTAACATTAAGCATTAGGCACATTTAGTAGTGGGATCTATCGATCAATTTATTGATCTTTTACTTCATTAGACCATTATTAAATTGTTGAAATTCATTGTTTGTTGTTTAGAGGTGCTTAACCCAAAAATGGGTAGTGGGAAAAAATTTTCATGTTCAGATTCGAAATCCTCAAACATTTCTATATATGTGCACCAAGTTTAAAATTTTCTGAAGCTTGATACAGATTTTGTAATAGATTATTTGAAACGATACTGGTTCCTATATAGGTTCCTTATAGTTAGTCAGGCTGACTTTGGTTGTTCTTACATTAATCATTAGGCACAATTAGCAGTGGCATCTATCGATCAATGTATTGAACTTTTACTTCATTAGACCATTGTTGAATTGTTGAAATTCATTGTTTGTTGTTTAGGGGTGCTTAACCCAAAAATGGGTAGTGGGGAAAAATTTTCGAGTTCAGATTCGAAATCCTCAGACATTTTTACATATGTGCACCAATTTTCAAATTTTTCTGAAGCTTGATACAGATTTTGTAAAAGATTATTTGAAAAATGAGCTGATATCAAATATTTATTAATTTTATAAGGGGTATATTTGTCTTTTCGGGTTCATACACCCCAAATTAGGGGTTGCACACTTTTGTACCATACATATTTTAATTCTACGGACCTTTTTACGTATATTCACCAAAATTGAGTCAAATCGATGAGGGACCCATTTTTGCTATGAAACAATAAAGTTAAACATATTTTTAAGGGTTCACATCCCCTTTTTGGGGTTTTAACTTCGAACCCAGTTGAGGTTCATAAAATATGTGAGCGCCATTGAACTCACCAGGCTTTAATTAGTATGTGCACCAATTTTCATAATATTTTAACGATTGGTTCAAAAGTTATGCACCCTTACATTTGAAACTTTTTGTAAAGAAATTTTTAACAATTTTTCCTATAGAAATTTCTGGCGATTCCGGGGGTTCCCCTTGGTTTCGAGGGGAATCCCCGTCTTGTCAGGTGTAGATCGTGGCTTTTTAAGGAGACAATATGGGATGAATTTTTGTCCAAATTTAAAAATTCATAACTCGGAAACGGTTTGAGATATCGGTATGAAATTTGGATATGACACTTTTGGAACTTTTGGGCATCGATTCATAATTAGACCAAATAATTAATTAAACCAGGGGTACCAAAATGTTGGGGTAAAGTTTAAGTTGTGTTACTTTAGAACCGTTTGAAATATGGGGATGAAATTTGGTATGGGTATCACTAATACTTAAGACATTAATTGAGTAATTAATTGATTAATGACTTATACCAGTGGCACAAAAAATGTGGGGCCAAAAATATAAAATGGTGTAGCTTTTGAACCATTTGAGATATAGGGTTGTAATTAGGTATGCATACTAGGTATATCTTTGCAATTAGGGTAGTTTATTAAATGGACCAGTGGCTCTAAAAATGTGGGACAAAATATATAAAAAGTTGTCACTTTTAAACCATTCGACACATAGGATTGTAATTTAGTATATGTACCTAGTATATTTTCGCGATTAGTGTAAATTATTGAGCATACCAGTGGCTCTAAAAATATTGGACAAAATATATAAAATGGTGTTGAGATATGTTGTAATTTGATATGTGTACTAGTACTTATGTAGTTTATTAAGTAGACCAGTGGTTTCAAAAAGGTGGAACAAAATGTTGAAAACATTTTAATTTTTGAAATATTTGACATCATATAAGATTATGTGTACCTAGTACAATTGTATGTTTATAATTAGGGTATGTTGTTAGGTAAAACAGTGGCTCCAAAAATTTTGGACTAAAAAATTCATAACTTATAAACCGTTTGAAATACAATGTTGATAACGTATGTTCCAAAAGTTTTGTCACAAAATACAACTCTATGAAAAAAATAAAAAATATCGGGTTGGCTTTGCAAACAAAAGTAATTCAATGATTTGTCATTTTAATGACAGTTCAGTTACGGAAATCGATTGCGTTGTAATGGCTTATAAATTAGATTTTAGAAAAAGCGTTTATAATTTAGTTGGGCAGATGCCTAAAGTTCAAATAGTCCGACTTTTTGAAAATCAAAATGTGTCGCGGAAAACCATATATCGTGCGATAGCAGAATGTGAGCAAGGTATACCATGCGTAAATCTTCCGAAAAGTGGAAGACCTAAAGTGTTAACTGAACATAGAGCAAACCAGTTAGTCGAAAGTGCCAAGAATAAAATTGGACAATCATTGAGAAGACTTTCACGGCGTTACGGTGTTTCCAAGAATACAATATCCAGAGAACTGAAAAGAAAGAAATGTCCTAAATATACGCCAAATCAGTTAGCTGAATACCAAGACGTTGCCGTGCTTTAAGGCGCACTCATTTTGCAAATAATAAAGTCATCATCAAAGATGATGAAAAGTACTTTACTCTAAGTAATTCCGAAATTAAAGGAAACGACAGTTTTTACACCGACAATGTAGAAGAATGTCCAGACGATATAAAATACATGCCAAAGGCCAAATTTGCTGATAAAGTTTTAGTTTGGTGCGCGATATCAATTGGTGGGATTTCCAGACCTTATATAGGGCGAGTTATAAGAGGCGAAGCTGTGGACAGTCAAAGTTATATTAACAATTGCTTAACAAAATTGATTAATTTTATCCACCAGAATCATGCTCAAGATGATATTATATTTTGGCCGTACTTGGCTTCCTGCTATTATGCACGCGAAACTCAAAATTGGCTGAATGCTCACAACATACCTTTTGTGCCAAAAAACGACAACCCCCCAAATTTACCGCAGGCTCGGCCAATTGAAGATTTCTGGGCCATTTTGTCTCGAAAAGTGTATGATGGAGGTTGGGAAGCCGAAAACGAGCAACAATTAAGACGGCGGATTTTTAGAAAAATTCGAGAGATTGATGTTGCAACGGTCCAAGGCTTGATGCGAAATGTTTCCAGAAGACTATGGACCTTTACATTCAATTTAAAATAAAAATTTTGTTGTTTATAAAGCTGTTAATTATATCTGTTATGAAAAATTGCCGTAAAACCATTATTACTTTTTAAAATGCTTTAAACAAATTTGTGACAAAACATTTTGATTATCGGGCCGTTTTTCGAAAAAAAATTGTTACACCTAAGGCAAGTGCTTCGCTCGCCACACCCTAGATCCGGCCCTGGTAAAATGTAATGAATTCTAATGAACAAATTAAAATATGGTCCCGTTTTCTTAATATTATTTACATGTAATATACGGTTTGAAAATACGCTTCCTGGTTTATACTTTAGCTCCAATCGGCCCAGTTTCGAATATTGCGTCACCAGACACTGGCTACTAAAGTTACGTCACCCACGAAAGTGGGGACCGGACCTAGGCACTTGGGGGTGCACTTGGCGCCCCCCTATACGGTGCCCACAAAGACACAACCATAAGAAAGAACCTCCAAGTTAAATTTTGATACAAATAAATTTATAAGTTGTGTGAATGCCGCTATACATACCCAGATTAGGGTGTGATAAGTAAATGGCTTTGGAAATAGTCACCCAACTACATTAGACAACCTAGAATGCAAACAAGTAGGTAACATTTTTATTATTGACCGAATTAAAATTAAAATAACAATTCAAATACCGCAAAAATCCAAACAAATTCTTGACAGCTCTTAATCTAAATTAATAACATATAATAAGAAATCAACATGCTGTCCTGTAAGAAATGAAGACTGATCGTTTTCTATGTTGTAATGATGGTAATCTATATTGTAATTATGTGTTTAGAGATTAGTAAAGACCTTGCTTTACAAGAAGAATAAATGCTTAAATGATTCTAAAGAAAAAAAATAATTATTTAGATCTGGGTTACAAATTAAACGTGACAGAACACAGCTTGAAATTTTAAAAGTTTTAAAGTGCATATGTTGAAAAAGTAAATGAGGAAAAATATGCTAATATCAAGGTAAACGAATAAAATGAAAATAAATAAAAATGTATATCATTATTTATAATTTTTAATACTTGAATTAAAATATGGTAGGTGTAAAGTAATATAATCCTTTCCTTTTACATTAATATACATAATTATAACTGTATATGCAAATTTACAACAATATTTAATGTATAATTATATAAAAATACATTTTTTATTGTTGCAATCAATTATATTGTTGTAATCAATGATAAGATTGTTGCAATATATTTACATTATTGTAATCAATAAAAATTGTACCATTATTGTTGTCTTGTGTCAAGCAAGTGTAATCACTGTTAAAATATGGATGGTAACCGATAACAAATAAATATTTTTTTATATTCTAAATTATAGTTCAGGAATAATATTTCAACTTGTTATCTTTTTAGTTAAAATTCTGTTAGAAATAATTATCATTTTTCCTACCGAAGGATTTGTTTATTCCGAATATCACCGATCTTTGAAAGATATGTGTTGATACAAAATTATTATGCATACGTGCGTGACTTTGGAGGCCCTACGTTTTTATGCTCTCTACCCTTCATCCCCTAGATATAAGATTTTTACCTCTCGCTAAGAAAGGTATTGGATTCATGCTAAAAATCGCGTATCCAGATTTTAGTGAATAAGCGCGTTTTAAGGTCCCTAGAATCCGATTATAACATTTTTACGATGATGTCCATATGTGTGTGTGGATGTTGGATCCACGATTTCTCAAATACTACAAGACTTAAGACATTTTTAACTACGAATACCTCAATCTAACAATAATGGGAAGAGTTGATTAAGTTTTGGTAACAATTGGACAACCGGAAGTATTAGTTACAAGAAAAAAATCATCTAAATATTATTTGTCGAAAATTTATGTAAATACTTATATTAAAGAACGTTAAATTCTTTATTCGATAGATATAAATTCATTATTATATCTTCTATAGATTTAGAGATAAAGAAATGCATATAAAATAATTTGATATAAAAATTCTCAGATCAAACTACTTCAAGGCAAGAAATTCAAATGTTTGTATTTCACACATAAATGTCACTGTCAAAAATATTTGTATGCCACTATCAAAAATATTTGTATATCATTATGAAGATTATGAAAATAAATAAAAAGTCAACAACGCAAAAGAATAAACATAAAAAAGAATATAAAAGGAATTTGCGACAAAATGACGAATAAAAGAAAAAGAAAAGGAAAGTGGAAAAAAATTCAGGATATTGAATATAAAGAAAATGTATGTATTGTACATAATTTATTTTAAAATAATTATTTTGTAGTGAGACATGAATAAATGTATTTGTATTTAAATATTTTTTTCGTTTTATGCGCACAACCAGGTAAAATATCTGGCGAGAGGTTATGTGCTGGCCACATCAGATTTTTAGTTTTTACCTCCCGCTACCCTTGGTAAGGGAGGTATAGGGATCGTGCTAATAATCGCATATCGAGATTTTGGTAAATGACAACGTTTTAAGGTCCCTAGAATCCAATTTTAACATTTTCACAATGATGTGTGGGCGTGTGTGTGTGTAACTCAAATACTATCATTCAGAAAAATTTGAAACCTTGTATTTCGACCTTTTTCTATTATGGAAAGAAGCCATTAAATTTTAGTGTAAATCAGATAACCGGAAATGACACTCGTTGGGAAACATGTAATTATCTTCTTAGGAGACCCCCCCCTCGTGTTACATAATCCATATTTTAACTGTGTCCACACTTGATTATCAAAAGCAACAATAATGGTAGAATTTTTCTTGATTACAATAATATAAACATATTCCAACAATCAAATCATTGATTACAACAATATAATAGAGTTGATTTCAACAATAAAAATGTATTTCTATATTAAAACTAGTAGTAGTTACTATGTCTGAGTTTCATATAATATGATATCATTCTTCATATATGTAACATTACGCAATCCTTCCATCCGGAAGTAAATTTGAAAGCGAACATTGTCAATTTGTATCAGATAAATTTCTTCTTGTACTAATATATTAATATTCGGAACTACGCGTAGATTCTATAGTTAATCTAAAACTAGTACCCAACCCATCTGTCAAAACAAGTGAATATCACCTACCAAAACAGATGAAGGCGTACAACTCTCATTTTTTTGTATAGAAGATGTTTGAATGATGTTATCGGCATGTGGAAGGAATTCCAAAACTTTTACAACACGAAAATCAGGAATTAGGGTCGGTAGCTGTATGGAACGTCGTTTTACATTTTATTCCATCTTTTTTCCTTGTCTTTAAATAATGTGACATATCCGTATTTGAATTAAAGATATCTTAAATTTAATTTCAAATATCTATAATGGACCTTTTCAATTTAAAGAGATGGAAGATGCAGATCTGCGCATAGAAAGAACAACTGATCTCCAAGGCGTTTGTTTAAAAACAATTCGACGTAAAATGTGAGAAATATCTCAAATAACTTTAAAAAACAATATATTTATCATAACACTTGTAACAAAACATAAAGAATTGACACTATAAGGGACCAATGGACCTTTCCAATTTAAAGAGATAGAAGATATGCGCAATGGGGATCTGCGCATAGTAAGAACAACTGAGATCTATGACGTTTGATTCTAAAAAAATTAGACGTAAAATGTAAAATAACTTTATGAAATCTTTTCGAAATAAGTTACAAAAGCTTTTATTGAAGTTAAAATGTCTAGCGATGTAAATTTTCACCGAGAATACATGTATTTTAATGACTGCAATAATTTTGACGTTTCGTTTGACAGCCCGACTGGAAAAGGTCCATTCAATTTGAGATATCTCTAATTTTGTTACATTTAAGATATCTTAAATTCAATTTTAGATATCTCTTTCCTATATGTAATTTTAGATATCTAAAATTATTTATGTCTCACTAAAGTATTATGAAGTGTTTATTGCTAGGATACGTTGTATATAAACATATCTATAACAACCGGGGCATAATGGGAGGGCATAATATTTCATTATGCCCTCATTATAATCCGATCATCGTTTATGGACATTAAATTAAAAATAATATGAACGGTACATAATGAATTTATTTTCTTTTTAATTATAATTCATTACAATAATAATAAGGATTGATTACAACAATTAATACATTAATTGATTACAACAATTAATATAAGAAAACAGCTTTGAAAGCACAACACAGAAATCAATTTTAATTTAATTATAATACTTAAAATTGATTATCAAAAAACCTTAAAAAGCCATTTACTTTCACCACACATGAAAATAAGTCCGTCGAATTGCAGACTGTAATGTTTCGCATTCATTTTTGACAGATGACGGATCACTAATTTTTTTGGGGACGATATTTATCCAAGTTTGAATTCATTTTTGATATTATTTACCGTCACATGTGACACATCCAAAGCCGTACAAGCTCTCTAAAATGTAATAATATTCACAAATAAGTGCATAAAAAATAAAGAACTGAGATCTGTCATGTGATAATGAACCTCAAAATATAATACTTACATCTTCTACAGACGAGAATGGAATAATGGACCTTTCCAATTTAAGGGCTATCTCTTTCTATCGCTGCAAATAGTAAGAAAATGGCGCGAACAACTGCCAGTTGGGCTGTCAAACGAAACGTCAAAAATATTGCAGTCATTAAAATACCTGTATTCTCAGTGAAAATTTGCATCGTTAGACATTTTACCTTCAATAAAAGCTTTTGTAACTTATTTCGATAAGATTTTTTAAAGTTATCTTACATTTTACGTCTAATTTTTTTAGAATCAAACGTCATAGATCTCAGTTGTTCTTACTATGCGCAGATCCCCATTGCGCATATCTTCTATCTCTTTAAATTGGAAAGGTCCATTAGGAGATCATTTATACGTTTTTCTTCCTCAAAGTAAATAGAAACATTCAAAATAAATTCTTTACACCGTTTCGACAAAATATCTTCCAAAACATCAAATTCACCCATTCCACCATCTCCAACGATTTAAAACGTTGGTGTTTTAAAAATAAATAAATGTTGATAATAAACAAAACAATTAAACAACATCCTTAGCAACGTCAAAGCTTAAACAATAGCCGTGTTCCTTCGGGTTGTGATTGTGATTTTGTGAATCCTGATTAATTTAATCGTGATCCTTTTGAAACAGGATTTAAAAATTATAGCAAGAAAACAACACAATCTAGTGTCAAATATCAATATCATATGCAGACTAATGCAAACTATCCTACTTTATTTTATAAATAATCAACTGTCTATAGTGTTATAGTCAGAATTAAAAATGTATTATATTGAAGTAAAAAATAATGTTCTTGGTAAGGAAAATTAAGTATGTTTATTTTAAACAAATCTTTATGTGGTTCATTATACGCTTTTGTAGAAAAATCTTACTTCCCTTGATACCACAAACCCCACATTCGTAAATTTCTACGCTCGAAATAGTATATTTTCAATTTGTTCTGAAATGAATCCATGTGAATCACTCACAAAGGTTGATTCTGAAGGGAAGGGGGAAGGTTGTCTAGTGATCACAAAATGAGAAAGTGGGGATAACGAATAGGAAACGTAAAAACATTATTCTTCTTAATCATGATCACTTTTATCATTTAGATTACGAATCACAGCCCGAAGGAACACGGCTATTATTGTAATCAAAATTATTATAAATGAAAACTTATTTCACATTATCTAGTGAGACATAAAATCTTGTATGCACCACGAGCGTTACTAGATGATAATGCCCATCGGGTGACATCTATCCCTCGGGCCAGAGGCCCTCGGGCTAGATCCTCGTCGCCCTCCTGGCATTATCATCATAGTAACGCCCTTGGTACATAAAATATTTTACACATATCTGAAATCGAATTTTAGATATCTAAATTTGAACATGTCCATAATTCAATTTCAGATATCTGTAATTCATTTTAAGATATCTCAAATTCAATTATAGATACCTGTAATTCAGTTTAAGATATCTGAAATAGAATAGTAGATATCTTAAATTGAACATATTCATAATTCATTTTAAGATATCTCAAATTCAATTCAAGATATCTCAAATTTCTTTATTACAGTAAAGAAAAGTTGATTACAACAATGAAAATGACTAATGATATATTTTAGTTAGAAGAAAAACACATTTTTAACATGAGTAGGGGTTGATTTTGTTTCATTTTATATTGGTACCTACTAAAAGGGGCATCGCACATGTGGGCCGTTCAAAAATCACGAGTCATTTGGCCCTTAGTTTCTTTAAGTTTTGGGTGTTTATTCAAAGATGAGTTTGGGTATGTGTCTTTCGTGTGAAAAATTTTGAGAACTTCTTCAACATTCACTTTCTTCCCCATGGCAAAGTGTTTCACTGTTTCACACCTGGTTTTCGAACTTTGATTCATTGATTCATTGGTTCACTTTCAATTTCACTTCACACCGGGTCTAGAATCAAATCCGTTCTGTCCAGAGTTTTTTCGGTGTATGTGGAACACATTCCTATGGTATGCCATAACTCATATTGTTCTCTGATTACAATACAGTTATCAATATATCGACAATGCTATGTTACTCTCAAGGCAGATAAAAATGTTCAAGGGCATGTTCTGATTGTAGGAGTATGACCCACTATTTTGACACAAATAACAGGCAGGGTTTTTATGCGTTAGATAGTTTATGATTTTTAATGTCACACGATATTTGTATAGTGGGTTTGACTTATAAAATCAAATTGATTACAACAATACTTTAACAAAACAGTTCACAGATTAACAATAGAATTTTACAGTGACATTCTTAGCATCTAGCTTTTAATTTTACTGAAATATTGATAGAAAACTACTGAAAAATTAAAGAATTTAAGAAAAAAATACAATTTATTAATTACAACAATATAAAATTAAAAAATCTGATGTGGCCAGCGCACAACTTCTCGTCAGATATTTTACCTGTTTGTACGCATAAAACAAATAATATTTTTGAATACATATATTCATATCGCACTACAAAATATTTCTCACATATATTTTAATATAAATTGTGTACAATACAAACATTTTCTTTATATTCAATATCTTGATATTTTCTTTTTCTACTTTCCTTTTCTTTTTCTTTATATTCATCATTTTTCGCAAATTCCTTTTA
This sequence comes from Harpalus rubripes, assembly GCA_963082715.1. Classification (NCBI taxonomy): domain Eukaryota; kingdom Metazoa; phylum Arthropoda; class Insecta; order Coleoptera; family Carabidae; genus Harpalus; species Harpalus rubripes. Next base: position 1,550,663 of record OY720462.1, read on the forward strand.
TATTCTTTTTTACGTATATTCTTTTGCGTTGTTGACTTTTTACTTCCTTGTACAAAGTAAAGGAAGTATTGTATTCGCGAAAAATTTCGGTTTTCAGATTTCAACGGAAATATCCATTTTGACCATCCCTGAATCCATTCTGACTAATTTCGTCGTGACGTTTGTACGTACGTACGTACGTACGTTTGTACGTACTGTACGTACGTATCTCGGATAACTCAAAAACGGTAAGCCGTAGAAAGTTGAAATTTTGTATTTAGGTCTTCTATAACATCTAGTTGTGCACCTCCCTTTTTGGTCATTATATAATTTTCAGAAATGGTACTTTATTTGAAGCCTATAATAGCTTTGAATGAAAAACTATATTAAAATGTAATCCAAAACTTTTCAAATTTGGTATATAAGACTTTTATATTAATTGGAATAACATAGCAGATTTTGGTTAAAATAGGCTAACCGGAAGTGATATATTACCTGAAGTTGTTAACAGTTTTTCATGAATAAGATGGTTTCATTTTGATTTTAGAAATAAATGCTTCAAATAAGAGTTTTAGAGAATTAAATTCTGCATCTAGCACATCAAGTATTATTAAATTAGCCTTTTGTATAAGCGAGATATATAAATTTAAAACTTATATACTTTTTGGTTTTTGTAATGAAGCTTGCTATGGATTAGGACAAAAAATAACAAAAAATAAAAAATAGATGTCAAATTACGTCAAATACGTGCAATTTTATAATTGAGTCTATACTTCATATTAGTCTTGCGTACAAGGAAGTCGTGTGGTGTCCACATCAGATTTTTTTATTTTCATAATGATGTACAAATATTTTGACAGTGGCATACAAATATTTTTGACAGTGACATTTATGTGTCAATTACAAACATTTGAATTTCTTGTCTTGAAGTAGTTTGATCTGAGGTTTTTAACATCAAATTATTTTATATGCATTTCTTTATCTCTAAATCTATAAAAGTTATAATAATAAATTTATATTTATCCAATAAAGAATTTAACGTTCTTTAATATAAGTATTTACATAAATTTTCGATAAATAGTATTTAGATGATTTTTTTCTTGTAACTACTACTTCTGGTTGTCCAATTGTTACCAAAACTTAATCAACTCTTCCCATTATTGTTAGATTGAGGAATCCCTAGTTAAAAATGTCTTAAGTCTTATAGTATTTGAGAAATCGTGGATCCAACATCCACACACACACACGGACATCATCGTAAAAATGTTATAATCGGATTCTTGGGACGTGCTTATTCACTTAAATCTGGATATGCGATTTTTAGCATGTATTCAATACCTCTCTTAGCGAGAGGTAAAAACTAAACATAGATAAGATATCGAAATGATAGCATTTAATTAAAATAGTGTATATTTGCCAATATAGAAAGTAAACAATGTATTTCCAAAAGTCAAAGTCAAAATGTTAACTTTTACTCATTATAAAATAGATTGATATATGTTACCATTAAAACATTACACAACGTATTTTTTTTTTAGTAAATCGACCATTTACCGGATTTACAATTAATTCAAACCTTGACCAATGAAAAATTTTTTGTAATAAAATCTTTTCACTTAAATCGGAACAATTCTATTGAAATAATTGTAAACAAAGTTATATAAATCATGTATGTGAAAATTAAATTCACTATTAATAAATCAAATGTTTCAATTTATTTTATAAAGTTTTATAGAAAACTGGACCAGTTTAGATTTTCAAATGAGTCACAAATTGCAAAACTGTTAAATGAAAGTAAAACATAAATAAACTTTTATAATGTATTCTTCGTATAAATTTTTTATGTTACCTCTCTAGCTATGAAAACAATTTGCTATCGCAACAATTTTCTTATGACATTTTATAGTGTCATCTCCAAATTTGGCTCCAATCGCTTAACATTTGTTATTTTTATATCAGTTTAAAGAAACGAAAATGTGTAATTTGAAACTTGAACGTAGAAACATCATGAAATTTCTATCGAAAGAAAGCATTAGCCCGAAGAATCAGGGGCGTCACTAGGTACTTTTAATAGGGAGGGCGCAACAGGGCGCACCTTTAGAACGAAATAATTTTTGACAGTCTGATTCTGCATTTAAATTTTTTCGTGTTTAAAACATAAAAATATTTCTTTTGGAAGATTTTCAGATGTAATGAAGCGAACACAAATACTTATCTGTTCTTCTGCAGTGATGTCCCGAGGATCATCTACTATTATTGCAAAATAATCACAATTTGTAATTTCCGGAGTTATTTTGCGTATTATACATTTTGCACTACTCTCTATAACATGATTTTGTGACGTAGTGAACAATAATGTGCATTTTGAGGTACATTGTAATTCTGGAGAAAAGGATCAAATTTTTTAATAACTAAAGTCTATAAAATTGGCCTTATTTGTTGAATATTTTGTTTCATTATGTCCTTGCAATGGGATAGCCTTAAATAATTTCGTCTCTTTTATAGCCTGAATGGTGCATCATTTTGATTTCTTATACCTTTCTTAAGAGGAAAGGTTACCCCTGTACTAAAATATGAAGTAAAAATTCAATTAATTGTTTCGAACTATTAACATTTTAAAAAACTCAACGCGCATACTTCCGATATTAACCTGAATTTAAAAAAAATATTATTAAAATCTATTAGTATTTGACTTTGATTTTAATGGCAAAACGAGAAAAGTCCAGTATTAATAGATTTCAATAATTTTTATTTTAAAAGGCAGGTTAGTATCGGAAGGATGCTTGTCGTGTGTTGAATTTTTTAAAGCGTTAATAGTTCTAATACAGGAATAATTTATTTTAATTTTCGCTTCATATTTTAGAGCAGCGGTAACCTTTCCTCTTCGGCTAAAGTCGTAGGTACATAATCGTCTCGTTGCTTATTGCAGATAAAGTGCATAATAAAATAGTAAAAAAATCATATTGATTTTTAATAATTTATTTAAATAAAAACACGGAAAGGGGACGCAAAATTAAACAGGGAGGGCGCAAGCCCCCTCAGAAATGGTCTATCGACGCCACTGCGAAGAATATCCATGAGAGAATGGTGGCAATGGAGAAAACAGCCCGTCTTATTTCCAAGTCAAATATTGGTGCAAGCAAATGGGGCAGGGAATCCATTCACGAACTGAATCCAGCACGAACTGAAGAAATCATCAACAAAGTTGAAAATTTACGTCACTATCTATATCATACAAAATCGAAACTATATAGTGACCCAATTCTTTGCGGATATCAATTTTGTAACAATCTACGTTACTATTTCGTGTATTTTAATTAATCACTATTTATCAAAGCTATACAAATTTGCTGTATAGAGAACTAAAGATTACAAATTGCAAATATTTTAATTAGGTAGCGAAACTTCATGAAAATGGACTTGATACAAACTAAAAATACAAACTAGTATAAAATTACGTAAATATACTTTGACATTTAAATAAATGGAACCACATTTTAACCGCATGTTTTCAAGAGAAAATGTATTCGATTAAATTGTGACATATAGGCGTATGAGAAAATAATTGTTACAGTAAAGAATTTTATAATATTTTAGGCATACACAAGTATAAATGGGAAGTTTTCATCCGCATATTTCAAACGGTTTTAAAATAATACCACTTAAACTTTACCCCAACAATTTTGGAACCCCTGATTTAATTAATTATTAATCGTTTCCCAAAAGTCCCAAAACATCCAAAAGTGTCACATCTAAATTTCATCCCGATATCTCAAACCGTTCCCGAGTTATGAATTTTTAAATTTGGACAAAAATTCATCCCCTTCTGTCTACTTAAAATGCTATACCTGACAAGACGGGGAATCCCCTCGTATCCAAGGGGAACCCAAAAATCGCCAGGAATTTCTATCGGGAAAATTGTTAAAAATTTCTTTACAAAAAGGGTGCACAATTTTTGAACCAATTGATACTATATTATGAAAATTCGTACACGTACTAATTATAGGGTGGTGAGTTCAATGGCTCTCACAGATTTTATAAATTTCAACGGATTTCAGAGTACAACCCCCAAAAGGGGATGAAAACCCTAAAAAATATGTTTATCATTATTGCTTCATAGCAAAACTGGACCCCTCATCGATTTGATTAAATCTTGGTGGACATATATAAAAAAATATGTAGTATCAAAGTATGTATAAAATTGTCCAACCCCTAATTTGGGGTTTATGAAACAATCTTTTACAAAATCTGTATCAAGCTTCAGAAAAACTTGAAGCTCATAGTGTATATATGTAAAAATTTCTGAATATTTTGTATCTGAACATGAAAATTATTTGCCACTACCCGTTTTTACCTCTCGCTAAGAGAGGTATTGAATTCATGCTAATATTCGCATATCCAGATTTTAGTGAATAAGCACGTTTTAAGGTCCCTAGAATCCGAATATAACATTTTTACGATGATGTCCGTATGTATGTATGTGTGTGTGTGTGTGGATGTGTGGATGTTGGATTCACGATTTCTCAAATACTATATGACTTAAGGCATTTTTAACTACGGATATCTCAATCTAACAATAATGGGAAGAGTTGATTAAGTTTTGGTAACAATTGGACAACCGGAAGTAGTAGTTACAAGAAAAAAATCATCTATATATTATTTATAGAAAATGTATGTAAATACTTATATTAAAGAACGTTAAATTCTTTATTCGATAAATATAAATTCATTATTATATCTTCTATAAATTTAGAGATAAAGAAATGCATATAAAATAATTTGATGTAAAAATTCTCAGATCAAACTACTTCAAGGCAAGAAATTCAAATGTTTGTAATTGACACATAAATGTCACTGTCAAAAATATTTGTATGCCACTGTCAAAAATATTTGTGTATCATTATAAAAATAAAGAAAAGTCAACAACGCAAAAGAATATGAAAGGAATTCGCAAAAATATGACGAATATAAAGAAAAAGAAAAGGAAAGTAGAAAAAGAAAATTTCAGGATATTGAATATAAAGAAAATGTATGTATTGTAGATAATTTATATTAAAATATCCCATAGATTTTGCAAATATATGTGAGAATTATTTTGTAGTGAGACATGAATATATGTATTTAAAAATATTTTTTTGTTTTATGCGTACAACCAGGTAAAATATCTGACGAAAGATTATGTGCTGGCCACATCAGATTTTTGGGTTAAGCACTCCTAAACAACAATGAATTTCAACAATTAAGTAATCAGTAGCATTTTGTTCAAAATGTATCAAGTATTTTGTAAAAATTCATTTCTTCAAAAAATTTAAATAAATGTCAACAATATATTTTTTTGCCAAAGATTTATTTAATGTATATTCGTGGGGGGCGTAATTTTTCCATTTGCCTCAGCTGCTAAAATAGCTAGATCCGTCTCTGACTCTATCATTCATTTTTTGAGGTATACGTAGGATTTCTGTGCGTATTGCAGATTTTGACGAAAACCAAGCGCCTTGACACTTTTCTCGAAACCTGCATTGATGCTCGCGCTATGTGGACTGTGGCCCCATCCTGCTAAAACCAGACAATCTCCAGGCCAAGCTCTTTAACAACAAGAACAATTTGTTTGATACAAGAAAATGGGTGTTACCACAATTTCTAATCGGTACAATATTTAGTATAACAATGCCAATATATTCCACTAATATCGATTAAGTAACAATTGCTCAATACAGGTTTAATATAAATTCACACCTACTGGTATACTTAAGCTATATACAGACAGATTATGATGTAACAAGAAAACTACCTATACATATAAAACACTTTATCCTATTAAAACAAGAATTTACTGCTTCTATTTATTCATAAAATGCTTTCGTTTACATTACGCGTTGATCTAGTTGTTTTGAAGTTTGAAGATCACATAAAAATAGATTAGCTTTTTTTAGCATTGGAACAGAGTTCACTTTTGGCGAAGAATACGTCACAGAAAAATAAGTAATTTTGTTTTATTGCATTGTTGATACATAAACATTTATAATTAAATGTTTATTGTAATATTCCCGCCATTTAATTTTTATTAATTTAAAAACATACCTACATATATAGGTACTTATGCTGGAAACTGTATTAAGATACTCTCCATATAACTATTGTTCTATTTACTAATTTCTTTTTTACCTTCCGCCACCTTTAGGTAAGGAAGGTATTGTCTTTGGTCAAAAAATTCGATGATGAGTTTTTAATCAATAAGCACGTTTTAGGGTCTCTAGAATACGAATTTACTATTTTTACGATGATGTCTGTATGTGTGTGTGTGTGTGTGTGTGTGTGTATGTGTGTGTGTGGATGTGTGGATGTGTGTGTGTGTGTAACAAAATTTTCGTCTGCGATAACTCTAATACTACAGTTTCAAAAATTATAATTTTTTCGTATACTTCTTCGTTACATCCATATGAAGAGCTGATTAGATTTTGGTTAGAATGGTCAACCGGAAGTACCATCATTTGAAGATTTTAACAGTTTTTCTTGAAAAAACGATGTTAAATATAATTTTTTCACATTTAATGTTATTATAAATATTAAAGAATATTTTATTCTCTATACGATTTGACTGCATTTTATACTTAATATTAAATAGATATAGAGTTAAAAAATTGTAAAGAAATTAAATTTCATAAAGTAGCTATAGCTATGAAAACAGCTACTATATTAAGAAAATTCTGATTGAAAGATGTCAGTGTCAAGTGAAATTGACATAGTGTGTTTGTCTTATAATTTTATTGGAAATATAGGATCTCTTGCTTTCTGTATGAAATTTGTATAAAATAATTACAACTGCTTTATGGTAATGTACAAGAAATAATAATAATAAATCTTTTATTTCTGCAGATACATTACACTGTATATAGAAAACGTTACAAAATAATAATTTAAGACATAAATTTTCTGTATGAAATTTGCATAAAATATACATGCAGCTGCCGGAAGGTAATGTACAAGAAATAGAATATTTAGCAAGGAACTTTCCGTATGAAATTTGTACAAAATACATAGAACTGACGGAAGGTAATGTGCTGGTCACATCAGATTTTTATACTAGAGTATCATAACAACAACTTTTCGATTGTCATTTCCGTTGTTAAATGAAGTACTTTTAAGCACTAGTGCTTAAAAATGACAGTTTAATGCGTAAAAGTAAAAGTACTAAATACCTATTATAACTGTTTATATATGATAAATATTTACAACGCAATTACTTAAATTACTAAATTGAACATTTGATGTCGTTCTTAATACTTCTTCTTGGTTAACTTCAATGTGGGTAGAAACTGAAGTAGATGTGCTGCTGGATTCTGATTCTTTATCGACAATTTTTATTTTTTTAATTGCTGTTTCTTTTTCTCCCAAAATTCTTCGTGAAATTTCTTTTTTATTTTCCAAAGAATTTTCAATGTAGCAACGTAGCCTTCAGCAACAGAACTTGAACGCCACCCTCCATGTCGCTTGAGCACTGTAATGTCTGCTCCCGAATCAGCCAAAAATGTTGCAGAACACCGCCGAAAGCAATGCCCGGTATATTCTTTAGCATTTGGAAGGCCGAGGAACTCTGCATTTTTTTTTTAGGTATACCACCTATGGTATTTATACCTACAGGAAGCGTGCAACACTTAAAATTTCTGTAGGTTAGAAAAAACCGTTGATGTTCAGTATGAGTAGGTCGAAGTTGTGCGTACTTGCGAAACATAGCTAAACAGTTGATTCCATCGATAAACCCTTCAGTTATCATAAAAAATCGTGAAATATTCGTTTTAGTATTTGGAATATTAATTTTTATGAAAGAAGTATAATCTTCAATATCTCCTACACGTAAAAACGTAAGTTCCTCCCGGCGACATGCCCCATAGATTCCAACAATTAACACAACCTTTGCCAATAAACAATCCTTAATATTATGAAGATTATGAAAATAAAAAAAAGTCAACAACGCAAAAGAATATACGTAAAAAAGAATATAAAAGGAATTTGCGAAAAAATGATGAATATAAAGAAAAAGAAAATTTCAGGATATTGAATATAAAGAAAATGTATGTATTGTACATAATTTATATTAAAATATCCCATAGATTTTGCAAATATATATGAGAATTATGTTGTAGTGAGACATGAATGTATGTATTTGTATTCAAAAATATTTTTCGTTTTATGCGTACAACCAGGTAAAATATCTGGCGAGAGGTTATGTGCTGGCCACATCAGATTTTTTTAAATGGGATGGTATATATCTATACATATACATACACCCACAGACATCATCGTGAAAATGTTAAAATCAGATTTTAGGGATCTTAAAAACGTGGTCACGAAAATGTCGATATGTTTTTTTTAGCACGATCCCTATACCTCCCTTATAAAGGGTATAGCTGGAGGTATGCAGGATACCGATATATTTTCTATTAAAAATTAATTAATTCACACCTTTTATGTCGAAATTTTGTATGGGTGTGGTTCCTAATACAAAATATAATACATTGTTCACAATATACCGATAGATTGTTACATAATTCATTGTTAAAATTATATTGGAATTATAATTGAAAAAATGTTTACTCGCACCTACTTTACACATATGATAATATAAAATGTTATTTATTATAATTACATGTAATATTGCGAAATTAAATTTTCCACAATTAATTCTGAAAACATTTTAATAAATTAAGTCATGTTATCTCCCTGTCACTCAAATTTAAAATCAGAGATTTTTAAAATTATGTAAATATGTAACATGTATTTTAATTAATAAACTTTCTCTTTTCGATTATTTGTAATGGAAAAATATTACTGCAAAAATTAAAATATTGTATGACTTATTAAGTAACTATTTAAACAATTTTATTATACAGATCAGTAAAAGTAAAAATTTGTAGGTAACAATCAGATAAAACTGTCATGATTCAAATCATATGACATTGTGACATGTATTTTTAATTTTTTGACTTTCAAGAGATAAGGAAAGTGTTCATTAATTTTTGTTCAAAATTTGAGTGACACTTTGACCTTACATATTTATAATTGAAAGTTCTGCATAAAAAACAGATCATACAATGTTAAAGTTTACAATAAAAGAGAAAGAACAGTGGCCAGCAACTTCAAAATGTCACTGCATAATTCAAAACTTGTAATTATATTCTTACATTAGGCCCTTCCCTGTATTTGTCTTAAATTAGATGCAATGCATTGTCTGCTTTAATAGCTATTATCACTACTAGTTAAAAACAAGTGTTTTTGTAGAGCTTAAAGCAGATATAATAGTTACAATTACATGTTTTAAAGTTACATTACAAGGTTGTTTAGATTAGACATTTGCATTTCTTCGTTCGGTTTCGGCAATGTATATCGCCTCGCCACGTGGTATCTTGCTTCTTTCAACCTCCCACTATCCTTGGTAAGGGAGGTATAGGGATCGTGCTAAAAGTCGCACATCGAGATTTTGGCAAATGAGTACGTTTTAAGGTCCCTAGAATACAATTTTAACATTTTCACGATGATGTCTGTGTATATGTTTGGATCCTCCACTTTAACTCAAATACTATCATTCGGAAAATTTTGAAACCTTTTATTTCTGCTTTATTCTAATATGGAAAGAAGCCATTAAATGTTGGAGTAAATCAAATAACCAAAAATGGCACTTTACTTGAAGCTCAAAATAGATTTTCTTCAAAAAATATCTTTAAATGTTATTTTTTCGAGATTTATGTTATTATAAAAATTAAAGATAATTAAATTAATACTTCTTCTACATATTTATGGATAAATTTACAAAATTATCTATAATTTAAATCCCGGATCCTACGCTTTAAACAAACAAAACTTCTTGGTTACATAGTTACTCAAATGTATGTAACTGACAGATAAATGTAACTGTCAAAGAACTAATCATTTCAAAATAATAATAATATCTACGAAATTGCAGCTCAATATCTCAAACGGTAAGTTATAATTTTTTAGTCCCACGGTTTTAGAACCACTGATATAATTAATATTTTACCCTAATTAGAAATATATACTAAATATATTTACCAAATTACACACCTATAAGTTAAATGGCACAAAAGTTACATTTTATATTTTTTGTACCACATTTTTAATACCGCTGACACAAACTGCATATATCAAATACCCAATTAATTTACAAAGTCTTAACTACACCCATATCAAATTTCATCTTCATATCTCAAACGGTTCAAAAGTTATGCTACTTTAACTTTACCTCAACATTTTTAATACCCCTGGTTTCATTAATTAATTATCAAAATTAATTTCCAAAGTCTTAACTACACCCATATCAAATTTCATCTTCATATCTCAAACGGTTCAAAAGTTGTGCTACTTTAACTTTACCTCAACATTTTTAATACCACTGGTTTAATTAATTAATTATCCAAATTACTATTCGATGCCCAAAGGTCCCTAAAGTATACTGTCCAAATTTCATCTTCATATCTCAAACGGTTCAAAAGTTATGCTACTTTAACTTTACCTCAACATTTTTAATACCCCTGATTTAATTAATTAATTATCCAAATTACTAATCGATGCCCAAAGGTCCCTAAAGTATACTGTCCAAATTTCATCTAGATATCTCAAGACGTTCCGGAGTTATGAATTTTTAAAGTTGGACAAAAATCTACCATTAAAAACGGGAAAACACCCAATAACGGGAAAACCCCCGTGGGAACTACGACGTCACAGGGAATTCCCTCTGACGTCACACGGAATCCCCTGGATTCCCTAAGACAAAATTTGTTAATAAATTTCTTACAATAAATTTCAACTTTAAGAGTGCATAACTTTTGAACCAATTTTTAAATGGTTATGAAAATTGGAATACAGGCTAATTAAAGAGTGCTGAGTTCAATGGCGCACACTAATTTTCCATATTTCGACAGGGTTCAGGGTTATAACCCTATAAAGGGGATGGAAACCCTTAAACAAATTTTTATTTTTGCCGCTCCATAGCAAAAATGGGTCCCTCATCGATTTGACTAAAACTTGGTGGATATATGTAAAAAAGCCCGTAGAATTGAAATATGTGGGGTAGAAAAGTTGCCGCCCCTTAGTTTTGGGGTTATTAACCCTAAACTGGGTTAACGACCTATATAAACAATGTTTTCTTACATTCATTGTTTATCATTAATTTATGACAATTGGTCCTTCATGGATTTGGCTGAAACTTTGCACATTTATAGTAAAAAGTCTGACGAATCCAACCCTGCATGGTAGAAAAGTATCCAACCCCTTATTTGGGCGCTATGAACCCAGAAACATCAATAACACTCAATATATGTTTATTGCTTTTTATTTAGTTAGTTCATTATTCAAACTTTCTTTTGTAATAATTGTATTAGTTGTTGGAATAATTGAAAATTAGGTTTACTTATGTAAAAATGTCTATAGATTTCGAATCTGGGGTGAAAAATTTTTTTCAGCCCCTAATTTTGGGGGTATGAACCCTTAAATCGGTCATTGACATTCAGAAACATTGCTATTTTCATGTTTCATGAATATGGCTGAATTAGAGGCGTCGACTTGGGGGGTCATGGGAACGGGTGCCCCCTACAAACAATTTGGTAGGGGGCCCTAAGATATAGAATCTTTTGCAAGGAACTTTCTGTACGAAATTTATACAAAATGGAACTGACGGAAGGTAATGTGCTGGCCACATCAGATTTTTTATAAATAAGAAACATAAATTTTCTTCCATAGAAAACATATAAAACTTATTCATTATTTATTAAATTATCAGTATGTTTACATTGTTTCAAATGTTTATAACAATTAATTCACATCAAAATCAATGTCAAAATAAATGTCAAACATCTCAAACTTTTATATCATTGTAATACAACTATTTCTCAATGAAAATTCATAGTTTAAATTTAAAAATAGTGCAAAAAAATCCAATAATTAATTATATAAACTACTGTAACATAATCAAAACGAAGAGAGGCGCGCGCATGTTCATCCTCTATCCCCCCTACATTGCCAGTCAGACATCGTACTCCAAGCCGGTCGAACGTAACCACGAATTTATTGTGATAAAGTTATAAAATATTGTGATATTTGTGTTTCTTTGCAACCATGGCGTACTGTATGCGAGTTTTACATCGCCAGGTAATATGATTGTTTATTTTTTCTTATAGTTTTCGCAATAAATGTGACAATAATTGCGTATTTTTGCAACTAAGTCGTGCTTGTTATTATGTATTCTACGCATACGCAGACACGTTTTATTAATTTATGCATGAAGCATGTGATTTTGAGACGTTTCTACTGCTATTTTATTGATATATTTATTATGTAACGAGTTGATATGAAATTCCACTTGAATTTGGCGATGTACCAAGCTCAAGGTTCAGTGTGACCTATTCTTTTATCTCATACATTTTTTCCTATTATTAACATTAAATATGACTAAAATAATGTTCATTTAACATGTTATATATAAAAAATTATATATTTATTTGTATGTCCGACTATTTTTACATATTTTTATGTTATGTAACGACCATTTTCCGTTGTTATAGGGTGGCAAAGCGAGCAGTTTTCTAGTCGAAGTACAAGCAAGATGTTTCCACGTCTCTCCCCTCGTAGCAGCTGGTTCAAAAGTAGCAATGAGCAAATTCGATTCTACGGCCTATTTGCCGTACGACAAATTACAAAACAACATTCAAATCGTCAAAAAACGGCTAAATCGCGGGTTGACACTTTCCGAAAAGGTTCTTTATTCCCATCTTGATAACCCTAAAGAACAAGTAAGTTAAAATTTATTTTTTACAGGTTTATTTATATTTTTTGTAGACAGGATTTTTTATTAATGTTATATCGGTTTGTTTATTGTGTTCAACGTTGCGTAACATTAATTGTAAACAGATAAATAAAACGTATTTGTTGTACTTTAATAACATCAAAACATTTTTTTTTGTAAAAGATTACGTAAACAATTAATTATCATTAATAAATATTTAAATAATGATATATATTTAATTATCTGGAGTACTTTGTGCATTATATATATATATATATATATATATATATATATATATATATATATATATATATATATATATATATATATACACCGGTGTCCCGGGACGAGCGTATAGTTTACGGTATCATTATTTTAAAAACTACTCAATATTATTTTACGAAATTTGGTATCCGGGGGTTTTCCGATATGCCCGTTTCGCCTAAAATATTTTCAAAGCAGTAGCATTTCCGGTTTAACCGGAAGTAGACGCTAACTTTCTTATTTTAAATGAAATGCTATGTTTTTTATTTCACCATTGAATTCAGCAGAAAATTTCATATATGAAACCATAAAAAATTTTTACTTATGATCAACCCACTTCCGGCGTTATTCAACTTTTTTTATTTTTTCACTAATAACAGTCACTGTTTTATAACTCTATTTCTCGAGAATGGAAACGAATTTTTATAATTTGTAAAAACAGATTTATAAAGAAAGCTTTTGTTTATAATAATATAAATTAATAATCGACAATTTTTGAAAAATGTAATTTCTACGTTAACGTGAATTTGAAGTTCAAAAAGTACAAAAAACAATTATTTTAAATGGAACACCCTATTTTTTATTATTTAAATGAATTCTTCGTTGAAAAATAGGGGCAGTTTGTGTAGCATGACATATGTTGAAAGTTGATAGATTTTTGTGAGATGTTCCATTTAAAAAACGAGTTTTTTGAACTTTTCAAACATTAAGTTTACATTGACGTAGAAATTATATTTTTCAAAAATTGTCGATTATTAATCTATACTAGTGTTAATAAAAGCTTTCTTTATAAAACTGTTTTTACAGATTATAGAAATTCGATTGCTTTCTCGAGATATCGAGTGATGAAGAAGTGGCTGTTTTTAGAGAAAAAATCAAAAATGTTGAATTGGGCCGGAAGTGGTTGACCATAAGTAAAATGTTCTTATGGTTTCCTAAACAAAATTTACTGCTGAATTCAATGATAAAATAAAAATATAGCATTCCATTTAAAATAAGAAAGTTAGGGTCTACTTCCGGTTAGACCGGAAGTGCTACTGCTTTGAAAATATTTTAGTTGAAACGGGCATGTCGGAAAACTCCCAGATACCAAATTTCGTAAAATAATATTGAATAGTTTTTAAAATAACAGCGTGGGTTCCTCCTGGGACACCCGTGTATATATACGGGTGCGGCAGAACCAATTGAGCAGTTTTGAAGAGTTATAAAAAGGAAACCAGTAGAACTTATCACTTTATACTCATTAATTTTTAAAAATAATGTCTAAGATGGCAGCCGTTAGCTGCAATACATTGCTGGAGCCTATTTCTGAAGTTTTGAACAGCCCGTTGACACATTTCGTGGGGTATCGCGTTTACTTCTTCAACAATCTGCTCCCTTAGCTCTAACAGGTTTTTGGGGCGACGTTTAAACACTTTTTCCTTTAAATATCCCCAAAGAAAGAAGTCGCATATGCTTAAATCGGGCGATCGCGCAGGCCACCCCACGTCACCTCTCAAAGACACTAGACGTCCAGGAAACATTTCTCTTAAAGCGTTTAGAGAATTTCGGGTTGTGTGGGCTGTAGCCCCATCCTGTTGGAACCAAAAGTCCCCTAATATCTCTTCTTCAACAACCACTTCCAATCGGGGCTGCAGAAAATTTTGTAACATTGAAACATAACGCCCGGAATTATCGGTCACGCCTCTTCAAAAAAGTACGGCCTGTAACGCCAAATTGTGATACGGCACACCACACTGTTAGTTTCGGATAATGTAGCGGTCTTTCGTGAACAATTTGGGGGTTGTTTTCAGTAGCGAAAATTTTATTTATTCACAATCCCGCTTAGGTGAAAATGTGCCTCGTCGCTGCTGTAGAATGCTGCCTCAGTAGGAATCGCTGCAAGAATTTCCTCACACAGATTTTGGCGGTTGGCGTAGTCTGCTGGGTTCAATTCCTGAACCATCATTATTTTGAAGGGAAATCTAAATGCAGAATCCTCCTCAAACTGCGGTCTGAAACCCTCAATGCAATAGCGTGCCTTCGAGCAGAACGTCTTGGCGATTGTTCGACTGCTGCTCTCACTAGCTCCACATTTTCTGGTGTTCTGATGGATCTTCGTCGGCCATGTGTACCTATTCTTAGTGTGCTACTAGTTTCCTCCAACTGCCGAATCCAGGATTGAATTGTGTTCGCAGTAGGAACAGCATTGTTTCGCGGAATTTCCAAACTGCTCAATTGGTTTTGCTGCAACTATATGCATTATATATATATATATATATATATATATATATATATATATATATATATATATATATATATATATATATATATATATATATATATATATATATATATATATATATATATATATATATATATATATATATATATATATATATATATATATATATATATATATATATATATATATATATATATATATATATATATATATATATATATATATATATATATATATATATATATATATATATATATAAGCCGTGTTCCTTCGGGCTGTGATTTGCAACCTAAATGATAAAAGTGATCATGATTAAGAAGAATAATGTTTTTACGTTGCTTATTCATTATCTCCACTTTCTCATTTTGTGATCACTAGACAACCTTCCCCTTTCCCTTCAGGATCAACCTTTTTCAGTGATTCATATGGATTCAGTTCAGAACAAACTGAAAATATACTATTTCGAGCGTAGAAATTTACGAATGTGGGGTTTGTGGCATCATGGGAAATAAGATATTTCTACAAAGCGTGTAATGAACCATATAAAGATTTGTTTGAAATAAACATACTTCATATTCCTTACCAAGAACATTACTTTTACTTCAATATAATCCATTTTTAATTCTGACTATAACACTTGACAGTTGATTAGAAAATAAAGTAGGATAGTTTGCATTAGTCTGCATGTGACATTTGACACTAGATTGGGTTGTTGTTTTATTGATATAATTTTTAAATCCTGTTTCAAAAGGATCACGATTATATTAAGCAGGATTCACCAAATCACAATCACAGCCCGAAGGAACACGGATATATATATATATATATATATATATATATATATATATATATATATATATATATATATATATATATATATATATATACCGGTGTCCCTGGACGAGTATATAGCTTACACTATCGTTATTTTAAAAACTATTCAATAGTATTTTACGAAATTTGGTGTCTAGGGATTTTCCGATATGCCCGTTTCAACTAAAATATTTTCAAAGCAGTAGCATTTCCAATTTAACCGGAAGTAGACCCTATATACTGTGTGTCTGTCTTAAAGGTGTACATAGGAGATTAATATGGGAAATCAGTTTTTTGCAATTTTCTGTTCGCCTAATTATTTTAAGCAAAAACGCGTCAAATAAAAGTTTTAGGGCATAAAATTCTGCATCTAAATCAATAAAGAGAATTACCTTTACATGGTTTGTAACGACAGAAATCAAATATGAAAATTTCGAAAATTACGTTGAAACTATCGACAGCCATGGAATTGAACAAAAACTAAATAAATGCTTGACGTTTTATCAAATTGTCAGACACGTCAAATAAATTAACTTACGTTGTGACAGATAAAACATCAAGCATTTATTTATTTTTTGTTCAATTCCATGGCTGTCGATATTTTCAACCTATTTTCGACTTTTTCATAATTAATTTCTGTCGTTACAAAGCATGTATAGGTAATTCTATTTATTGGTTTAGATGCTTAATTTTATGCCCTATAACTTTTATTTGACGCGTTTTTGCTTAA
Organism: Harpalus rubripes; assembly: GCA_963082715.1. Lineage (NCBI taxonomy): Eukaryota > Metazoa > Arthropoda > Insecta > Coleoptera > Carabidae > Harpalus > Harpalus rubripes. Next base: position 1,567,469 of record OY720462.1, read on the forward strand.
AATAATTAGGGGAGCGGAAAATTGCAAAAACCTTATATCCCATGTTAATCTCCTATGTACACCTTTAAGACAGACACATGGTGTATATATATATATTTATATATATACAGGGTGATTCATCGGTCTGTCCTCTCTTTATAACTCTTTTATTTTAAGTCAGATAGAAAAACTCTTCAAATATAATTTATATGATATGTTATTGTCTATCTACGTACCATATGCATTTGTATACAGGGTGCTCCGTTTAAGCGCAACAATATGTAACTTTATATTTCTTAATGGAACACCCTATATTTATTTATTTATTTTGATAGTAAATTAGATTCCCTTTAAAAAAGTATTAAGTAATAAGGGTTCTAAAATTATAAATTAAGAAGTTATTTACGTTCATATATAGTATTTCAGAGTGGAAAAAACCATAATATAATACAAAATTTTGATTATTTTTTATTAATACTTATTTTAAACATTACACTAATTCCAAAGATGCTTTTAAAATTTAGTGACAGACTAAATAATGCAAAATTATAATAAATGCTCGAAAACTTGTCCTTCAACTTCAATAGATTTTTCTATTATAAATATTATATTAACCATCTCATCTTTAGTAAAATTTGTATTATTCATTTTCACATCAACATCAACAATGATAAAGTAAGAGTTTTTGGACAACTTGTTTGTTTAAATTCGAAACAATTGATCAAATTATCCATAGCTTACTTTGTTAATAATATGATAGAAACATATCATTCAACGAATAAAGGAATATAACTTCTTAATTTATAATTTTAGACCCCTTATTACTCAATACTTTTTTAAAGGGAATCTAATTTACTATCAAAATAAATAAATAAATATAGGCTGTTCTATTAAGAAATATAAAGTCACATATTGTTGCTCTTAAATGGAGCACCCTGTATACAAATGGATATGGTACGTAGATAGATAATACTATATCATATAAATTATATTTGAAGAGTTTTTCTATCTGACTTAAAATAAAAGAGTTATAAAGAGAGGACAGACCGATGAATCACCCTGTATATATATATATATATATATATATATATATATATATATATATATATATATATATATATATATATATATATATGTAGCCGCGTGCTTGAGTGTCTGGTCGCGAATCTGGGGAACCGGGTTCGATCCCGACCGGCACCAAATATTTCGAATTTTAAATGGTACAAAATTGATCCCTGTTGTGCACTCTCCACGCCAGCAATGAGTGCCCGCGAGGTGACGCCTGGTAAACGCCCACACGGTACAAATATATCATCATCAATACCGATATCTGCATACAAAGCAGATTGGCATATGTCGTGATGATATATTTATTTTATTTTTATATTTCTGTAGGATATAGTCCGGGGTACATCTTACCTGCGTCTCCGCCCCGATCGCGTGGCCATGCAAGACGCCACCGCCCAAATGGCGATGTTACAATTCATTTCCAGTGGTTTAAAACGCGTAGCCGTCCCGAGCACCATTCACTGTGACCATCTCATCGAAGCCCAAATCGGGGGCAAGGAAGACTTGAAGAGAGCAGAAGATTTGAACAAAGAAGTCTACAACTTTTTGAAGACCGCTGGGGCCAAATATGGAGTTGGGTTTTGGCGACCCGGAAGCGGGATCATCCATCAGATCATTCTCGAGAACTACGCCTTTCCAGGTAGGATTATTATTTTTTATTTAGCTGAAAGATCGTCTACATCACATTGGGTTGAAATTCCATACGTCGAAATCCCATAAGTCGAAATGTTCATATTTATAAGAATGCTGTTTTTTTTTTGTTTGCGCCCTTAGTGCTGCTGATGATCGGTACAGACTCCCACACGCCTAATGGCGGTGGCTTAGGCTGTTTGTGCAACGGTGTAGGATTATTTTTTTTTTATTCTGATATCATTTAGCATTAGGGATGGCGAACCAATGGCACGCGTAATATTTTGGGCACGTCACTGATCACAAAATTAAGATAAGATAATTCAGCGCATCAGAGACACTCCTCTGTCCTGAAACAGATCAACATCTGCTTCTTTTATATCGTTATGTTTTGACGAAAGCACTGACGTCACTAAATCTGCACGTTTAACTGTTTTTGCTCGATATTGCGTTGGAAACGTCATTAAGGAAGAATTAATCGCGATAAAATTGTTGCTAACAACTACAAAGGGCACTGATATTTGTACGGCTGTTAAAAATACGCTTGCTGAAAAAGAAATTGATTTGAAAAAAATTGTTTCCGTAACAACTGATGGTGCTCCAAGTATGGTGGGTAAAAAAAATGGTTTATTTCAAACAGATGTAGGGCATTCGATTCTTTAATTCCAATGCATCATTCACCAACAAGCCTTGTGTGCTAAGAGTGGGTTGACATCTCTTGATAAAATAGTCAACCTCATCTCGTCGCAGGCTTTAAACAAGCGAAAGTTCGATGCTTTGTTAGATGAAGTCAACTCGGTGTACAATGGCTTACTAATGTGCAATAATGTTCGCTGGTTGAGTCGCGAGAACGTACTTCAAAGATTTGTTGATTGCTTGGAAGAAATTAGACTGTTTCTGCAAAATGAGGGAAAAGTTGAAGAATACCCACAGTTGGATGTTATGTGGCTTTCAAAATTGATGTTTTTTACAGACATATGCCAACATTTAAATAGGTTAAACATGAAGCTTCAGGGCATAAATAAAACAATTATCGTCATGATAGATCTCATTCGCGCTTTTGAGGCTAAACTGCAAGTTTTCAGAAACGATATTATCACAAGAAACTACAAGTATTTTCCAAATTTGAAAAAATATATCAACGATTTAGAAATACATGAGAAACCAGACGAAGACCAAGTTACTGAAGAATTTATTTCTGTGATTGATTCTTCAATCAAGGAATTTTCAGCCGAGATTTTCTCAGTTCAAAGAATTATCGGAAATACTCAATTTTATTATGTATCCTAGTTCAATATGGATTCAAAAATGTATTGAAACAAGGAAAGAGTTAGAATTAATTGAAACAGAAAGATTGACAAGTAATATAATTGAAAATGCTAATAACAAAATTTTGAAAACATGGAATGCGTTACCAGACACCTTTAATTGTTTGAACAAGGCTGGCTCATGCTATTTTAACAATATTTTCATCAACCTATGCCTGCGAGTCATTATTTTCAGAGATGAATAACATTAAAGACTCGGTTAGAAACCGTTTGACAGATGACTCCAGTTCAGCATGCATTCTGCTAAAAGTAACATCTTACAACCCTAACATATGTTATTTGTCATCTAATCTGCAACAACAGAAGTCACACTAATTTTACTTTAATATAAATTACGCGTATAATTGAAACATTGCAAAATGTTCCTATTTTTTGTAGTAAATAAAGAGTTTTGAGTTGATAGTATTTATTACTATCGTAACCTCGGCTTCGCCGAGTTTTCCCTAGGGCTCCGCCGATAGTGGTTTATGATGCCCACGCAACATGCCCACTCAAACTGCCCACGCAACATGCCCATCCAAATTGTTTATTATTATTTTCCCAATAATTACAAAGTCAAAATTATTTGATGGCACGTCTATGACCTCATTAAACATTTTTTTTAGAAAAATGGCATGTTGATACGTAAAGGTTCGCCATCCCTGGAGCGGAAAGACGTCTACATCCCATTGGGTTGAAATTCCACACGTCGAAATCCCATTAGTCGAAATGTTCATAGTTTATAAGATTGTTGAGTTGTTTTTTTTTGTTTGCGCCCTGTAGGTCTGTTGATGATCGGCACAGACTCCCACACGCCTAACGGCGGTGGCTTAGGCTGTTTGTGCATCGGTGTTGGGGGCGCCGACGCCGTAGATGTAATGGCCGACATCCCCTGGGAACTTAAATGCCCAAAAGTCATCGGGGTTAAACTCACTGGTCAATTAAAAGGCTGGACATCACCTAAAGACATTATTTTAAAAGTCGCCGGCATTCTTACCGTCAAAGGTGGAACCGGGGCCATCGTAGAATATTTCGGCCCTGGGGTAGATTCAATATCTTGCACAGGAATGGCAACTATATGCAACATGGGGGCGGAAATAGGCGCTACAACTTCATTATTTCCGTTCAACCAGCGAATGGCTGCTTATTTAGAAGCCACTGGCCGTCAATCCATCGCAGATGAAGCTAAAAAATACGCACTATCGCTTCTCACAGCTGATTCTGATGCCAAATACGATCAAGTTATCGAATTGGATCTTTCTACTTTGGAACCGCATATCAACGGACCTTTCACGCCCGATTTGGCGCATCCGATTAATAAAGTAGGAGAAGCTGCAAAGAAAAATGGCTGGCCTGTGGATATAAAAGTTGGATTGATTGGTTCTTGCACAAACAGCTCGTATGAAGATATGGGCAGATGTGCTAGTATTGTTAAAGAAGCGATGAAGCATGGATTGAAATCGAAGATTCCGTTTAATGTTACGCCTGGGTCTGAGCAAATTCGGGCTACGATTGAACGAGATGGGATTGCTGGGACTTTGAGAGACTTCGGCGGCACTGTAAGTTAACAAAAAAATTATGTACAAAACTTTAACTTCGCACAACACGATTTCAGTGTTAATTTGAATATATTTCAAACAGTTCAAAAATTATAAGCCCCAAAAATGCATGTAATCTACACCGATTTCGCCAAAGCATTTGACAAGCTTAACCATAATATCCTTCTATATAAAGTTTCTCATAATTTTAACTTTTCCCCTAATCTTATAGCTTTGCTTTCTTCATATCTCTCAAACAGAAAAATGCAAGTGCATTATAATTATCATTCTAGCACATACACATGTCAACTTCTGGTGTGCCACAGGGCTCCAACCTTGGACCCTTGCTATTTATACTTTTTATCAATGACATCACTACCAGTGTTAAACACTCTGATTTATTTCTTTATGCCGACGATATGAAGATATCTAAAATAATAAATTCACCTGAGGATAGTTTCAGGCTCTAAATCTTGTAAACTACATTTCAATATTCAAAAATGCAAAATTATGACGTATTCTGTGAAAAACTCTTTTACATCTTACACTTATAAAATGGATCACCATGTGCTAGATCGCTCTTTTATTCCACATATAAATTACACTGTAAAATCGGCTTACAAAACACTAGGTTTCATAATTCGTAATTGTCGTTCCTTTTGTAAGTTAAAAACTTTGTACTTCTCCTCTGTGCGCTCAAAACTTGAATACTCCTTACAGATATGGAATCCGATATATGAGGTTCGTAGCAATATTATCGAAAAGATACAATACAAATTTGTAAAGTATTGTTATTTTAAAATTTACGGGGTTTACCATGAGACATCATACAATAACTTGCTCCTGACTTTCAATCTGATTTCGTTAGAAAATAGGAGAATAATGCAATCTTCTATCTATTTATATAAGCTAGTGAATAATTTTATAGACGATTCCATTTCTTTAGGTAGTATTCCATTCTCCGTTCCACAATTACCATCTAGAAACAAGAATACATTTAGATGTATATTTATACGTACTAATTATGAAGCTAGATCGCCCATCAGGCATTTATGTTACATTTTTAATAGTTTATCTGTTGAAATAGATATTTTTCATTTAACTCCAAGGCGCTTCAAGCAAGCATTGATAAATATGTTTTTATAGTATTATTTCATTGTTAATTTTTTGTGTGGAAACATTGATTATTGTAAGTGTATCTTGATCCTGTGGGATGGATGAGTTACGTTCAATAAATTAAATAAATATTTCCGGTAAGAAATTGGTTAAATTTCCCGTTAAAAACCCTTAAAACTCGGGTTCCAATTTGTTCATTTTTGCCTAAAAATATGAAGTTAAAAATCGGTCAATATCTCGATTTTGAGTAAAGATAGAATGTTTATTATTACAAAAATGATCTTGGGAGGGTTGTTTTGTATATTTCCGGTATAAAAGTGATTAAATTTCCGGTTAAAAACCCTTAATACCCGGGTTTCAAATTGTTCATTTTCGGCAAAAAATATGAGATTAAAAATGGTTCAATATCTCGATTTTGAGTAAAGACAAAATGTTTATTTTTGCAAAAATGAGCTTGGGAGGGTTGTTTTGTATATTAAATCTGGCGAAAAATCTGATATATCCAATTACCGACCTATCTCTATACTTTCCAATCTTTCTAAAATCTTTGAATCTATTATTTATAATAATAATAATAGTTTATTCACACAACAGGTACAAAACCCAATTACAGCGTAATAATAAAACAGATATACATACATAATAAAAAATAAATACATACGTAAACACAGACGATAAATCAAAGGAACTAATAAAAACGTTATTTTGCAGTCCTCTTCCAGGATAAACCCTATGCTGCCGAAACCATAAGTATTTCGCAAATTTACGTGTGCAGCTCTCAATAAACAGTCGGTGACAAGCATACAGTGGATACCATACAATAATACCGTACTCTACCTTAGACCGGACTAGAGTGAAGAATAAGGTTCTAAGAGTATGAGTGTTATTAAAAAAATTTGTATTTCGAATTACAAATCCTAATGTCTTATTAGTTGAGCTTATAGTTTCTTTAATATGTGGAACAAATGATAAAGAGGAATCGAAAAGAATTCCTAAATCTTTAATCATTTCAACACGATCTAATTTTTGTGAGTGTATGACGTAATCATCAATGATAGGATTCTTCTTACGGGTGTAAGTCATAACTTTACATTTAGAAACATTAAGGTCCAAATTATTTTGAACACACCAGTTTTCAATTCGGTTGATATTACATTGTAAGTTGTTAGTTTCACAATCTAAGTCATTTACAATGTCGTTTATAAAAAGTAAGAACAATAAAGGCCCAAGATTAGATCCTTGTGGGACCCCAGATTTGGCAATGAAAAAATTAGATTTGAAATTATTGTAAGAAACATACTGCAAGCAATTGTGAAAATAAGTAAAAAAAGAAATGAGAGGGTCACTGAAACCTAAATTATACAATTTATGTAGGAGTATAGTGTGATCAATGCGATCAAATGCTTTCGAGATCTATTTGACCCTGATTATCAACTATATTTGATGCAAATTGTGTAAAGCAACATAAATTGGTGACAGTTGAACGTTTAGGAATGAAACCATGCTAAGCAAACGAAAGCGAATTTTTTACTTGCTGAAAGATTTGCGAATATAAGATAATTTCAAATATTTTTGCTCACAACCCCTCAACAGTATGAATTATCTTCAAATTAACATGTAATTCGTGTTCTACGAGGTTTAAAATATAAACTAACTCAATTCCAAATTTTAAAACCGTCTGGACAAATTTTTATTTAAATATTTATGAAATGGCGCCACATCATATCGACAAAAATTGTATATATGATTTTCTTTTCATTCTAAGGTCTTGGCGAACGCGTGCGGACCCTGCATTGGTCAATGGGACCGAAAAGACGTCAAAAAGGGTGAAAAGAACACAATTGTCACATCTTACAACAGAAATTTCACGGGAAGAAACGATGCCAATCCAGCCACACACGCCTTCGTCACATCACCGGAATTGGTCACAGCTTTAAGCATCGCTGGGACTTTGAACTTCGACCCTCGACGGGATGAATTGACAGGTAGAAAAATAATAATAAAAAAATAATGTGGAGGATTTGAACATATTTTTTAGGTTCTGACGGAAAAAAATTCAAGTTGTCTGATCCATTCGCGGCCGAATTACCGGCGAATGGTTTCGACCCTGGCCAAGACACCTACAAGGCGCCCCCTAGTGATGGCAGCGGGGTTAAAATCGATGTTGACCCCAAATCTCAGCGACTTCAACTCCTAGAACCTTTTGATACTTGGAACGGGAAAGATTTAGACGATATGACTATTTTGATTAAAGTCAAAGGAAAATGCACGACTGACCACATTAGCGCCGCTGGGCCTTGGTTGAAATACCGAGGGCACCTCGACAACATCAGCAACAACATGTTTATCGGGTAAGTTTCATTTGAATCCAGAACAACTATGACAATTAAACCCTTTACCCAAAAAACCCGTGGATATCTCGTTCGAAACATTTGCATCTATCTCTTACATTAAAGGATTCTCGGATAAAATAGGTAGAATGCTTAATAAAAACAGTATTAAGGTCTTTTTTATACCTCCACAAAAAATCTCAGAAATATTCCCCCAAACTAAAGATAAACGCGAACCCTTGTCGTCACCCGGTGTTTATAGTATTCCTTGTTCTTGCGGCACAGTATACATAGGTGAAACAGGAAGGAGGGTTCACACTAGATTGTCAGAACACAAACGCTGTCTGCGTAATGGTATGGTATTAACATATGCGGTCGCAGAACACCAACACAACACAGGACATAACATCTTATTTGAAAATTCCCGCATTTTAGCTTCTGTCCCTGAGTTTTACAGACGTAAATACAGGGAAACTTTAAAAATATGGAAACATCCTAATAACATCAATCGGGATTATGGCTATTTCTTGAGTGGAAACCTGTGATTCTCGGAACACGACACGCCCAATCTACCATTACGAACTCGATTCCCATTGGTCCTCATTAGCTTTGTTCATCTACCGTATCTTTAGATTAGTATATAACTGTCTTCTCGGCATTCTTTTCGTTACTTGGGTGTTTGACGGAAGTGTGACATTAAATAAAACGCTTGTTTAGCGAAATTGTTTTATTACTATTTTTCAACATGGTCCCATTCGAGTGCAATACAATTAGTCCAGCGGCTTTTCAATTTCTTTAAGCCTTCCGAAAAATATTCTTCTGGCAACTCGTCAAAATAGGCTTCCATTGCAACAATAATCTCCATTTGATATGAATTTTTTGCCTGTGAGTGATTTTTTCAAATTTGGAAACAAAGAGAAGTCGCTTGGGGCCAGATCTGGTGAGTATAGTGGATGGGGAACCAATTCATAGCGTAATTGTAACAATTTAACGGTCGCAATTGCGGATGAATGAGACGGGACATTGTCGTGATGAAAGAGTACTTTTTTACGTGCTAAATGTATGTGGCCGTTTTTTCTTTAAAGTGGCATTAAAACGGGTCAGTAAATCGGCATATTATTGGCCTGTTATTGTTTTACCCCTTCCCAAAAAAATAGTCGCCGTAACTTTATTAGCTGAGTGACCAAGTTTGGCCTTCTTTGGTGTACTTTCGCCTGGTAAAATCCATTGTTTTGACTGTACCTTGGTCTCTGGAGTATGGTGGTGGATTCAGGTTTCGTCAACAGTTACATATCGGCGAAAAAACTCGACCGGATTACGGTGCAGCATGGCCAAACATTCACTTGAAAGTTGAACACGAATTTTCATTTGGTCTACTGTCAGTAATCGCGGCACCCACCTTCCCGAAGCCTTTTTCATACCCAAATGGCCGTGTAAAATATTATGTACGCGTTCAATGGAGATGCCTACAGCTTGAGCTATCTCGCGCACCTTCAATCGTCGATCGGCCATTATCACATCACGAATTTTTTTAACGTTATCCTTAGTAGTTACCGTTTGTGAGGGTCCCGGGCGTTCACCATCATCAGTGCTCATGCGATGGAGCAGATTCGACGTAATATTTTTGTAACTTCTCAGTTTCTTTCATCGATTTACCACGTAAAAAATAATGTTTAATTAAAACACGACATTCTCGTTTTTCCATATTTTCAAGATAGCACAAACTTGATTTATTTCGATGTCTGTTAAATGTGTACACTGACTGACATGAAATTTATAGAGTAAGATCCCAGGGCCCCCAGACGTAACTTATTTTCTCAAAGATGAAATGTGTGGAATAGAGTAGTATTCCTATGTACATTGAACGCACGCATACCTGCTAAGTTGGGTAGACGGCCAATTTACAGGTACCAGGTGCGAAAGGTAAGCAAAAATTGGACTTACTACACTTAAATTCTGAAAGCTGATTTTTATGTATGGCTTATAGAATATTAGTACAAAATAATATTCAACACTCCCAGACACTTCCGGTCAGCCTTAACTTCCGATAGACGCTTTAAAGCTCACACAAAAATACATGAACTTTACTTATTTTCTGATGCTTACTTTTTATATATGTTACTTAGGGGACTATTTCAAACCTATATGTACACAGCCAGACAAATGCTAAGGGCCAAACATCCCCCTCAGACACAAAAAACATTCTGCTATTATATACTCTATTCCACACATTTCGTCTTTGAGAAAATAAGTTACGTCTGGGGGCCCTGGGATCTTGGACTATTAGGGGTTAAGCTCGCAAAAGGTTTTATTATATGCAAATGTTTTCGTTTTCCCGATATCAATGCCTACTAGTGAAAAGTCACGCTTCCGTCAAACAGCCTTTGGCGTGGTTCACACGTCGGGTAACATTGTAAACTGAGTCTCCCCCTCTATGTTCCTTAAACTCGGCCTGTAGCGTGGTTGACACGTCGGGTAACCTTGTTTAAGACAGTACTATCCCCCTTGCTCCTGAAGAAGCCCCATAAGACTGGGGGCGAATCGTTGAGCTCTGACTCAAAATATGACACAGTCCATTCCCGGAAAACGAATGTTTCTCATGTTAATATTGTGCCTTTCGTTATTTCTTCTAGCATTGAGATGTCCTTCTCTGTGCCACTGCGTCTTTTTCTTTCAGCGGGATTCAGTGTCCATTTTCTCTTCTTCTTTTGAGGATGATTCTCATGATCTCTCCAGAGCCTACTTCATTCAGAAGTACTGTTAAACTCCTGCTTTCTTTCTTCTTGGAGCATTAATAGAATATGTGCCAAACCGACTCTTCTCTTATATTACATATTCTACATATGTTCTCTTCTCATTTTCACATCTGAAACGCGTAATTAATTTGATTCTTTCTGCCTTTGAGTTCATTAAGAGGCTTATCATTCGTTACTAGATATTGATATGAGAAAAATTCGTTTTCCGGGAATGGACTCTTGTCATATTTTGAGTCAGGGATGATGGTTATTTCTTGAGCCACATGTGGAAACCGGTGATTCTCGGAACACGACACGCCCAATCTACCATTACGAACTTGATTCCCATTGGTCCTCATTAGTTTTGCTCATCTACAGTATCTTTAGCGTGGTTTACACGTCGGGTAACCTTGTAAACTGAGTCTCCCCCCTTGTTGCTTAAAGTCGGCCTTTAGCGTGGTTGACACGTCGGGTAACCTTGTTTAATTTAATTTGTAATTACACTTTCGTAATTTTTGTTTTATTTTTCAGCGCAACAAATTCTGAAAACAACGAAATGAACAAAATCAAAAATCTAATCACCAACGAATGGGGCACCGTGCCTGACGTTGCGCGGTTTTATAAGTCCAAGGGCGTTAACTGGGTCGCTGTTGGTGATGAAAACTACGGCGAAGGTTCCAGTCGCGAGCATGCTGCTTTGGAACCCAGACATCTTGGAGGACGGGCCATCATTGTCAAATCTTTCGCGAGAATCCACGAGACCAACTTGAAGAAACAAGGACTGTTGCCGCTTACATTTGCAAGTGCTGCGGATTATGATAAGATTAAACCGGATGACAAGATTAGTTTGAAGGGGTTGAATGGATTGGCGCCTGGAAAACCGGTAAGTAAAAATTGAATTGTTACCAACGACCACAAATATACAGTGAAACTACTCTATAGCGGATGCGACCCCAGTTTTTGTATAGAGGGGTCCCCCAACATTTAATGTTAGCGCCATTCTACTTCCAAACAAATAGGCGTTGTAAAATTAGAGAAATTTTCATTTTACATTTAAATTGAAGGTACATAGGAAATTTGAAAAATACACAATAAAATAAAACCATTCGACTTGTTTGTTTGTTTGTTCAATGGGGAGGGGGGCCTTACAGCCGCGCGTACTCAGGCCTACTGGCCCATTGTACTTCCCCTATACTCAGGGTCCCTTAGCTAAGTCATGCCGCCTCCACGAACGTGGCTAGCCTATTGTAAGAGATCCTCTGGATTTCATGAGGCTCTGGAAAGAGAACCTCCATGTGTCTCCTTCTGGTGGCAAATAGTGCTGCACATTCACAAAGTATATGTTCCGTCGACTCGTCGTCGAGACCGCATCTTCTGCACGAATCGTCATCGATTATGCCGATCGTCTTTAAATGTTTGTTAAGAAAATGCCCCGTGAGCATTCCAACACAAATTCTAAGTTTTCTTCTACTCAGTTGTAAAAGATCCTTGGCTTTCCTTGGAGCAGGTCCAGGTATGAAGAGCTTTGATTGTCTCAAGCCCGGTTGTTCTGACCAGTATACTAGATGTTGGGTGGTCATCCAGTTCCTGATCGTGTGTCTAGTAAAGCTTTTGGGGAGCCCGAATGCTGGCTCCGGCCCAATATAGGCCCTGTCTGAGCCCTCACGTGCCAGAGCGTCAGCTTCTTCGTTCCCCCTTATGCCTTTATGACCAGGTACCCACACAAGTTTCACAGAGTTAAAGTGCGCGAGCATCTCCAGCTTTCTCCGACACTGCAAGACTAGTTTTAAGGTCACTTTGACGTTGTCTAGCGCCCTCAATGCAGCCTGGCTGTCAGAACATATGCAGATGTGCCTTCTTCTGTAGGCCCTTCTTAAGATTTCATCGCTGCAGGCAATGATCGCGTAGATTTCAGCCTGAAACACAGAAGAATATGAGCCAAGAGGAAAGGATAAACTTAACCTTGGCGATTCTCCGAATACACCGTTTCCGTTAAAGACCCATCTGTAAAACAAACTAGTCCCTGCGGTCGTACTGCAGGATGGGAGTTATCCGTCCATGCTGCCCTGGAAAAGGGTAATATGGAGTATGATTTATCAAAAATGTACCTTGCGAGCATGTGGTCACTCTCATGATTTAGAATGGGATAGGATTCTGTCAGAGTGGACAGAATCCTGCCATGGCCCATCATTGGACTTACGAGAACATACATATGTAAAAATAAATAAATCAACGCATATCGAAAAAGTCCGTTATTTTCTTTTGTTTACCAATTGTGGACAAAGCCATTTCTTTTTCGTGGTTTGCATTATTGTTTAGTTCACGAGCAGAAATTCTCTTGTATCCTCTGTTTTTTGTAAAATTCTCGTAGACGAGTCAGTTCCTTGAGCCCTTCTGAGCATCTTTTTATCTCAGGAAACTCTGAGATTTGCTCTTTGTCATTAGCCTCATCTGCTTCTTCATCAGCTTGTGAATCATTTTGTGGTAGAAGGGCATCGGCAAGTATTCAGTATTGTCGCTTGAAGATTCAGTAGCTAAGTTGTCTATAGATTCGTAGTCACGATCCCCGGCTATTGGCAAAAGTGTAATCAATCTCTAACTCAGCCGCATCAGCATTGTCATTATCAAATACAACAGATCCATTTTTCGGGAAGCCGGCCTTGACAAAGCAGTTTTTTATCGTATTAGGGGATACTTCACTCCATGATTGCTGTATCCAGGTTACGGCCTTTAGGACATCAATTACTTTCGGCAATTCCTGAACCCCGTTCGATCTTTCAATATTTGCAACAAGGTGTCTCAAAACTAACCCACGGTATTTTATCTTAAAATTTTGTATCACACCTTGATCCATCGGCTGAGAAGTTGACGTGATGTGCGGAGGGAAGAATATAACTTTTACGTTGGCGATGTGACATCGCATTGTCCAATAAAAGCAAGATTTTAAGATTTTTTGTCAAGCTGTTCCAGCCACTCCGTCATTATAGTGGTAGTCTTCAACGCCTTCTGGTTCGCCTTCCATTCGACTTGTAGGGTTTCCATATAAAGTGTTTGAAACACCGCGGTCTCAAATAAGCCTCTCCGATTACCAAAGATCTCTCCTTCTCACCTGCCATATTTGCGCACAATAAAACTGTAAGTCTCTCTTTTGCAATTTTCCCCCCTGTAACACATGGTCTTGTCAGGTAGTGCGCGATAAAACAATCCAGTCTCATCTGCATTGTAGAAACCTTGAATAACTTCCTCAATTTTTGATACCCATTCATTTACAGTATCGGCTGCCTCTCCGAATATTGCTTTAAAAACGGAATGACGGGAGGAAAAATTGAATTGTTACAATGAATGTAAAAATGTGAAATTTTTGTGTCTGTTTCAGGTGGATTGTGAAATCAAACATAAGGATGGCGCTGTGGATAAAATCAAGCTCAACCACACGTTGAATGATCAGCAAATTGAGTGGTTCAAAGCCGGAAGTGCGCTCAATCGCATGAAACAGCTCGCCAAGCAGTAAAAACAGTAAATTGTTACGTCTTGTATTATTAATTGTACATTATAGACAATACTTATCGTAAAATAATGTGTATAATAGAAATTATTGTAATTTTTAATAAATCAATCTGTTGTTATTTTATTTTGTGCTCTAGTGCAACTGTAGAAATAATTTACAAACGTTAAGATAGTGCCTTTGAAGCTTTATATATAATTATATTGTATGTATTGTTGTATTTTACATAAGAAATGATGTATAATCTATTTAAATCGTATAGGCTATGAATAAAAAAAGGTATGTCAATTTAAAAATATTTAATTAAATGTCAATTTGACAAGAAATATTGTCAAAAATCTTATTTTAGAATGGAAACCCATTAGAAAACGGCGAATGGCATATTCTGTTTCCTTCTTTATTGTCTTTTCTCCTTAAAATTACGTTTCAAGATTAATTTTAACGGCTTTTGAATTGAATAATGATCAGACGTACGTTTCTCTATTCATAGCCTACTCCGAGTTAGGAATTTTTTTGAACACTGTACAAAAGGTAAGTTCAAGAAATAAATTGTTAAAAGCCACCACAATTTGAACCCATTGCCAAAGTAATGCACTGGTAAGTCGTTTAATTTATAATATTGCTTGCCACTGAACCATTATTTGCGCCGCTCTATTGAAATGAATTGGAGAAAAAAATCAAAGTAGCTGACATCTGGTGAGAAATTTGTGAACGTAAATAGGGAAAACGTCACTTTTTATCATTTGTTAATGAGTGAAATAAAAGTTTATTTTGAATATAAATGATAAAACATTTCAATGTTTACAATTTGAAATAAAAACAATGAATTATACCACTATTTTACTAGACAAAATGGGGGGATTTGTCGTCGTCCGACCTGCCATCTACGGTTCATTTTTTTCTCCAATAGCGTTTAAAAAATTCGCTAATTCAAATTAACAACCTGGTTTTTTTTAAATTCGTCATATGTTTCGGACAACTCTGGGATTCATATTTCAAAAAACAGCTGAATTTTCATAGATTTCCTTGATATTTTGCGTAAAAACAAATGTTATTTTTGCATGAAATAAGGGATTGTTAATTAAAAAGTATTTTTTTTATGTTTTCATTCATTGTTTGACACTGACAAGTCAATTGATGTAGTACTTAAAATTACAAAATAGCCATTGAATGGTTTAAGTTTATTTATAATATTATATTGTTGTCAATTATATACATAGCTTAAATTGTATTTTTTTTATTCTTTATATATATATATATATATATATATATATATATATATATATATATATATATAATTATTATTCACGAAAGATGACTATTCAAGGTCATTTGTTCGAAGAAAGAATACACATCACTTTATAGCAGTAACTTAGCAACATTTTGTATTAGAAAGAAAAAGATTATTTGACCTATGCCTATTTAATTTATTTGGAGTGACATTACTTTCTAATACACTATAAATAATAATGACGTATGTCGTAGAATTACAGATACCTAATTATGTACTACACTGCCCTCTGTGCTAATATTTACCCAGTGGCATTGCCGTTTAAATCAAATTATTATTCCTTCATTTATAGTTAAGTGTATGTTTTTGAATTTTGCATAAAACATAAGTGAAGAACATAAATCTTTCAGAAAGGCATTATTTAGAAAGAAACATAATTATCAAATTAATTACTCTTAGTTTTTCAGTTAAAATGTGTCCATAAATAATTCATGTTGTACGCCTATGCATACGAAATGCAATGAAGTTATCTGCAAGTAATATTATAGCAGACTGCTGACAAATGGCCTTGAATGACTATTATTCGTGAATAATAGTTTATTACTTTAATAGTGTGGTCAAAAAAAATCCTAACTGGGAGTAGGCTATAAATAAACAAGTCAATTTAAAAATATTTAATTATATGTCAATTGGACACGAGATGTCAAAAAACTAAAGAAAACATAGATTTTCTTCTTGAATTTTAGAAATGGAAACACATCTTTTCTCCTTAAAATTACGTTTCAAGATTAATTTTGACAATTTGACTTTCCGAGATAGGATTTTTTTTAACACTATACAAGAGGTAAGTTCAAGACATGTTAAAAGATCATGTCAGCCACCAGAATTTGAACCCTTTGCCAAAATAATGCTCTGGTAAAGCTGGTAAGTTGTTTAATTTATAATATTGGGTGCTAGTGGACATTATTTGCGCCACTCTATTGAAATAAATAGCGTTTAGAAATTCTCTAACGGACCTTTTCAATTTAAAGAGATAGAAGATATGCGCAATGGGGATCTGCGATTATTACTAAAATATTTATGCGTAAAATGTGAGAATAACTCAGATATCTTTAAAAAAAAATTTATTGTAATAAGTTAATGACTACAATATTTTGGACGTTTCATTTAACAGCCCAACTGGCAGTTGTTCGCGCCATTTTCTCATTATTTGCAGCGATAAAAAAAGATAGCCGTTAAATTGAAAAGGTCCATTCAAATTTAACAACCTGTTTTTTTTAAGCACAAACAAATTCTTTTCTTATGACGTCACATGTTCGGAACTAGTTTATATTTATAACAGTTCAATTTTCATAGATTTTCTTGTAATTTTGCGTTCCCTAATTTGAAAACCCGTGTTATTTTTCCCTGAAATAAGGGATTGTTAATTAAAAAATTGTATTTAAGTATTTTCTATGTTCATTTGTAATATATTCTTGTCAATTATGTACATAACAAAAGCGCAAACATCTGTCACTACTTAAAGAAATCTTAAATTTCGTTCTCGTCAAATTACATTATTGTAATCAACTATTTCATTGTTGTCATCAACACTACAATAAAGGTGTTTTCTTTATCCTTGTTTTGAAAATAATTTTAAACGTGAAGGATCTTTGACAGATGTTTGCACTTTTGTTTAAAACGAGGAAAATGAAAACATCTTTATTGTTTGCGCTTTTATCTAAATTTCTATTATCAATGATTTTTGCGAATATGTTATTATTGTTTCCGACTATTTTTACGGTTCCGCAAATTGAAAAATTTTGAACAATAGCATATTCGGATGCAGTATTTTTTTCTGTAGCAAAAACCTAAATACAATTTTGCTCTAAAATAATTAGGGAAGCAAATAACTGCACATTAATATTTTACCATTGAAATCCCTATGCTGCGTCGTACAAGTCACCACTCTGTATATATATATATATATATATATATATATATATATATATATATATATATATATATATATATATATATATATATATATATACCGTGTGTCTGTCTTAAAGGTGTACATAGGAGATTAACATGGTAAATCAGTTTTTTGCAATTTCCTGCTCGCCTAATTATTTTAAGCAAAAACGCTTTGTAACGACAGAAATTAATTATGAAAATGTCGAAAATTATGTTGAAAAAATCCACAGCCATGGAGTTGAACAAAAAATAAATAAATGCTTGACGTTTTAACAAATTGTCAGAAACGTCAAATAAGTTAACATACGTTGTGACAGACAAAACGTCAAGCATTTATTTATTTTTTGTTCAATTCCATGGCTGTCAACATTTTCATATTTAATTTCTGTCGTTACAAAGCATGTAAAAGTAATTATGTTTATTGATTTAGATGCAGAATTTTATGCCCTAAAACTTTTATTTGACGCGTTTTTGCTTAAAATAATTAGCCGAGCAGGAAATTGCAAAAAACTGATTGCCCATGTTAATCTCCCATGTACAGAATGTCTCATTTTCGATGTTTTTTTAAGGTATCTCGGGTAATTTTAACGATAGATCAAAATAAGGGATTGTTCATTAAGAAATTGTATTTAAGTATTTTTTATGTTTATTTGTAATATATTGTTGTCAATTCTGTACATAACTTAATTTTATTCTTTGTATTTTATATACATTTATAAATTATACTTGTCCTGAAAAAATAGAAATAGGGGTTTAAATAAATAATACTTTGTATAAATTTTAAGTGTATTTATTGTTTATTTGAATTTTACATTGTTCTATTTTATATAGCTAATCCTAGTCTTCAATATTCTATACAATAAAATATAAATTAAATATAATTTGTTTTATTACTTTCTCCTTACACGTATGTAGTTCTTAAAACGGCCACAAGGGGGCAGCACCTGTCGATAAAAAAAAATTTATTTTCGGGCCTAGATTCTACCTGAAAGTAGCATCTATGCACCAAAAAATTTTTATTTTCGAACATAGATGCTACCTGAAAGTAGCATCTATACCAAAAATTTTTAAATTAAATTACTGGTTGCCTATACTTGAGGCGCAAAGCTTTCCGATAGGTGCTGCCCCCTGGCGGCTGTTTTAAGAACTATATACGTAATACCATTGCGACTTAATGGATCTAAGAAACTATATACTTACCTACGTGTGTTTGAGGGGTGTATTATAAAAATTAAAACTAAAGATTAAAAAATAAGTCATTTTTAAATCAATTTTAAAGTTTATTAGCAATATATAATTACAAATATTTGTAAAATATATACATTAACATTTTATTACAATATAATATTTAATTTTTGTTCTTCTACTGCCTTTGGGGTCCTTCAAGTTCACATGTTGACAACCTGCACAGAAAAATATATAAAAATTAGACTATTAAACATATACAAATACAAAATAAGAGGATACACCCATTTAAAATTTATTTATATGTTTATTTATTTATATATTAATTTATTTATATACCTTATTTATTTATATATTTATTTATTTGTTTATATATTTATTTATATATATTTATTTATGTATTTATTTATATATTTATTTATTTATATATTTATATATTTACTTATTTATATATTTTATTTATTTATTTATTTGTTTATATATTTATTTATGTATTTATTTATTTATATATTTATTTATTTATATATTTTACTTGTTTATATATTTATTTATGTGTTTATATATTCATTTATATATATTTATTTATTTATATATTTTATTTTTTTTTATATATTTATTTATTTGTTTATTTATTTATTTATTTATATATATATATATATATATATATATATATATATATATATATATATATATATATATATATATATATTTATGTATTTATTTATTTATATATTTATTTGTTTATATATTTATTTATATATATATTTATTTATGTATTTATTTATATACTTATTTATTTGTTTATATATTTATTTGTTTATGTATTTATTTATTTATTTATATATTTACTTATTTATATATTTATTTATTTGTTTATATATTTATTTATATATATTTATTTATTTATGTATTTATTTATTTATATATATATATATATTTATGTATTTATTTATTTATTTATATATTTTATTTATTTATGTATTTATTTATTTATTTGTTTGTATTTTTTAGCTAAACTAGGTAGGATGTTTAAATGTAATAATAATTAATAATAAATTATCTAATTGCGGTAAAACTTAAACATATATTTTAGTCATATTCTTTTAACTATAAGTTCTCATGATTGAACATGAGACCAAATATTTTATAAAAAAAATAAAGATTTTACAAGTTCATCCATTAATGGTCGTCTACGCCATAGCAGATTTATCTGAAGCCCAGCGATCCTTTAGAAAAGCTGCTTTAGAAGACCTGCAGTGTTGAAATCCAAAGCTCGAACGCTGCATCGAAATTCTCGAAGTTTCTTGACGTCCATGTTTCTGGCGTCCTCATAGTAATAGAAAGGGAAATTAGTTACTTCAGTCATACTTTATTGCTTTCAATTTTCTCGTAATAACATAATTATTATCAAAGCTACATTTTTAAAATCATTACAAATAACGCAAAAGTTGTTAACAATTAAAAATATATAACAAAATTGATGTCTGACTTACATTTTCCATACGATTTCAGCTGAGAAAACCATTGTCTACGTCGCTGTATCGTCTTTGTAGATGGAACAGCATCTGTACGAATCCGTGGGGCAATTTTCGAAATATCGCCAAGTCAAATTTGATTTCTTGTGACATCTGCAGAACTTGTAACGGAAAATATTGAAATCTTAATCTTAAATACTGCGTCTGTATGTGTTAGGTATATTTTAAAAATAATTGTTCATATTATGAAGATTTCAGCGACAAAACTTTAAATTCGATTCGATATTTTGGAATTAGTTTAAATCGAATTTCTTTCGCATTGTTTGGCGGCAGACGTTTGCTGGTCATTTCGCGTTAACCAGGGGGCATGTGTGGAGTTCTACCACGGACGCGAACAGCTTTGCCCCCCAAAAATAATATAATTTTAATATTACAAATTTATTTTCTTTTGTATATTTATAATTTTGAGTTGCTTGCATCAATTGTTGGGTGTAAAAATGGGTAACTACGTGTTTATCTTACACTAAATGTATGTATTTGTGATTTAATATAAGTTTCAATAAATCTATTGTTTTATAATTGTGTTGTTTTATTTGTAAAAGTGAATATTCTTACCTCAATTTCTTGACGTTCCTTGAAGTGAAGAATGCAGCATTTGTCAATACTTTTCACCATATTTTTGGCGTATTTGGAGGGACACATATACAATACCAAAGGAATGAGTGGTGAACGTGAATGGAAATTTAACATTTTCGACTTTGGCGGCCCGTAACTTCTGAACCATAAATGGTAGATCGACGGGCGTTACGCCATTCGATGCTATGGACTTTTCTACATGTCTACTAATTTTCAATTTTTATATGCAACTGGTACAATATTAAATAACAAATATGCAAAAAATGGTCATTTGAATGGAAATTTAACAATTTTTTTCGACTTTGGCGGCCTGTAACTACTGAACCATAAATGGTAGATCGACGTGGGTTACGCCATTCGATTCTATGGACTTTTCTACATATGTCTATTAATTTTCAATTTTTATATCCATCTGGTACAATATTAAATAACAAATAACCGAAAAATGATTATTTGAATGGAAATTTAACAATTTTTTTCGACTTTGGCGGCCTGTAACTACTGAACCATAAATGGTAGATCGACGGGCGTTACGTCATTCGATTCTATGGACTTTTCTACATATGTCCACTAATTTTCAATTTTTATATCCAATTGGTACAATATTAAATAACAAACATCCAAAAAATGATCATTTGAATGGAAATTTAACAATTTTTTTCGACTTTGGCGGCCTGTAACTACTGAACTATAAATGGTAGATCGACGGGCGTTACGCCATTCGATTCTATGAACTTTTCTACCTATATCTACTAATTTTCAATTTTTATATCCAGCTGGTACAATATTAAATAACAAATATCCGAAAAATGGTCACCAAATGCATAAATTGTCATTTAAATAATGAAAAATATAAAAATAAGGAAATGATGGGGTAGTTTAAAATCATATGTTTTATTTAAAATTTTCTTAAATATGTACTAAACAATACTTAATAATTAAATAGACTAACTTTATCTTTAATGTACACGGTTACCACACTTATTTGTATAAAACGTTTGGTTGATTGCACTCATATAGTACTGAATAATTTATGAAATATATTATATTTGTATTATACATTTTGATCCATAAGTGACTTGCTTAAGACAATAAATCGATTAGCAATCAAGATGAGCCTAGCTGCATAAATTTACGTCACTTATATGAAAATTGTACTAATATAGCTAAGGCTACACATTCGATTTTGCCTGGACTTTAGGCAAACAATAAGATTTCATAAAATACTACAATAGATTAAAATAAATGGTAACTTCATGGGTCACGTTGCAAGAAAGAACAATGATTTGTTTGATGCCATTTAAAATTTTATCCATTTTTATTGTTGTGATCATTTAATTTTGCTCTTTCCTGCATTTAATGGAATGGAATCTCCTCACCACTCACCAAATCACAAAGTAGCCTTAACCTAAAGTTTAGTACTGGAACTGCTGGTCCAGTAATGACTCTTCTCAACTATTTTGATGCTGAAACTGACCCTGAGCTGTATGGTACTGTATGACTGGGTCTCCAGGACCTTCAGAATGGTCTGAGGGTTCCGTGTCGTATTTTCCTCGCTTAAATCGTCCGTACAGCGACGAATATGGCAGGTTGTAGTGGATAGCTGCTTGGTTAATTGACATCTGACCTACCCTGTACAACATTTATAGGATGGTGTTAAAGTCAACACCATATACAGGGTGTTTTTCAACTTTTAGGACGCATAAATACTTAGAAAAAATAAAAGCTTAATGAAATAATTTTTTTTTTCGAATTTGGCGGCCTGTATCTACTGAACCATAAATGGTAGGTTGACGGGCGTTACGCCATTCGATTCTGTGGACTTTTCTACATATGTCTACTAATTTTCAATTTTTATATCCATCTGGTATAATATTAAATAACAAATATTCGAAAAATGGTCATTTGAATGGAAATTTAATAATTATTTTCGACTTTGGCGGCCTGTAACTACTGAACCATAAATGGTAGATCGACGGGCGTTACGCCATTCGATTCTATGGACTTTTCTACATATGTCTACATATTTTAAATTGTCATATCCTGCTGATACAATATTAAAACGCAAAAATCCGAAAAATGGTATCATGAAATATTTAACAATTTTGTTTTTCGACTTTGGCGGTCCATAACTTCTGAACGGTAAATGGTAGAAGGACGGGCGTTGCACTATTCGATTCAATGGACTTTTCTACATATGTATACCAATTTTGAATTTTTGTGTCGAACTGATACAATATTAATACGCAAATATCCGAAAAATGGTATTTTGCAATTACCTGACGGCTTCCAGAGCTTCTCCCATGGCATCCTCGCTCCAAGGAGTCGGGTTCGACCTGGACAATTCAATCCCCTCTCGCTTACATCTTCCGTATAGAGTCCCCGTAGGAATTCCAAATTCAGTGGACGCCCTCTGCACAGAAGTCTGCCCGGATCTGATCGCTTCCAAGGCGCGTTCTAGGTCTTCCTGACTCCACGTTGTGGGTGCTGCGTTGAAGGGGGCTGCCAGACGGATACCTTCACGCCGGGCGATCTTGTATAGCGTGCTACTAGGAATGCCTTTAAAAAAAATTAAAATTTGATGTTATTTTTAAATTATTTATTATTTACCGTAAGCTTTGCTGGCTTTATTGGCAGATATTGTCCCTGTTCTCAAAGCTTCTAAGGCGGAATTTAAGTTGTCTTCTGTCCAAGACTTCGTAGGGCCCTCTTTCTTTGGTGTGTCGATTCCTAGTCGGTGGGCCCTTTGCCACAATGTCGTCGAAGGAATTCCGTAAGTTGCTGATGCCTAAGAATATATTAACAATAGATTTCAACAATTAAAAAAGTGAATGTCTTACTTTTGTTAAGCTCATGTTGTGGTTTCTTAAAGCGTCTAATGCAAGCTCCATGTCTTCTTGTGTCCAAGTTTTGGGGCCACCGGAATGTCTGTGGGATTCTACGTGACCATTGCTTTTTACTAGTAGGTGTCCGTCGTTGCTTAATTCTGAAAAAAAAAACATTTTGAAGATTTGATACTTTTACATGAATATATATTAAATTATAATGTTCAAAGCGGAATATATCTGGATCAAATTGGGGTATATTTATTTATATACAAGTATATTACATTATACAAAAATCGGTAATAAACAAATAAATAAGTCGTGATGATATATGTGTTGTACATCCACAACACACAAGAATATATTTTAGAACGATGATTTATATGACTTGATGATATATTTGTGATGATATCCTCCTGAAATGTAAATAAGTTATAAGAAAACATATCTCGCTCACCCGAATGGGAGCTAGACGTTGGAATTAGGCCCATAAGTTCAGGTGTAATCATCATTGTATGCATTCCTTGTTCTTCCTCACTATGGCTACCCAAAGAGTGACTAGACATATGACTATCTATGTCTATTGTGTCTGACTGATCCAAGGACCGAAGGGTTTCCAATTTTATTTTCACTGGGGGTTCATCCCCAAGACTCGTTTCTAAAGAGAGAAACAAAATCAATAGATACTTTGGGGTGATTGCAATAATAATTATATAGTAAGGCAATCAGTGTATAAGACCCCCCCTATGATGGTTTACGCAAAAAACATCAAAAATGAACGTATTAGCTCAACTTTGTAACATATTATTCGTACAAATAATAACAATAAATATGTATCAACAATAATTTGAATTGTTAAAATAAAAATTTGAAAATTGGTATACTTGTACAAGAAAATACGTACAATCCAGTGGTAGTATCGGTAATTTTCTTACTCTACCCAGTTTTGGGTAGCAGCTATCTACCTTTTTAACGGTTTGAGTAAAAAAATTGAAAATTTGTATACGTGTATAGGAAGGTACGAAAGATTCAATGGTGGTACCGGCAATTTTCTAACTCTACCCAGTTTTGGGTAGCTACTATCTACTTTCTTAACGGCTTGAGTAAAAAATTTGAAAATTGGTATACTTATATTTAAAAAATCGTACTCTCTAATGGTGGTATCATAAATTTTCTTACTCTACCCAGTTTTGGGTAGCAGCTGTCTACCTTTTTAACGGTTTGAGTAAAAAAATTGAAAATTTGTGTACGTGTATAGGAAAATACGAAAGATTTAATGGTGGTACCGACAATTTTTTAACTCTACCCAGTTTTGGGTAGCTACTATCTGGCTTTTTAACCGCTTGAGCGAAAAATTTGAAAATTGGTATACTTATATTAATAAATTCGTACAATCTAATGGTAGTATCAGAATTTTTTTTACTATACCCAATTTTGGGTAGCAACTATCTATCTTTTTAACAGTTTGAGTGAAAAATTTGAAAATTGATATACTTGTATTAATAAATTCGTACAATCTAATGGTAGTACCAGAAATTTTCCTACTATACCCAATTTTGGGTAGCAACTATCTATCTTTTTAACGGTTTGAGTGAAAAATTTGAAAATTGATACACTTGTATTAAAAAATTCGTACAATCTAATGGTAGTATCAGAAATTTTCTTACTATACCCAATATTGGGTAGCAACTATCTACCTTTTTAACAAGATGAGTGAAAAATTTTTAAATTGGTATACTTGTATTAAATAATTCTTGCACTCCAATGGTGTTAACAGAAATTTTCTTGCTCTACCCAGTCTTGGGTAGCAATTATCTACTTCTTTAACGACTGGAGTAAAAATTTGAAACTTGGTATGCTTATATAAAAAAATTCGTACAATTCAATGATGTCGTCAGAAATTTTCTTACTATACCCAATTTTGGGTAGCAACTATGTACCTCTTGAATGGTTACAGAGAAAAATTTGAAACTTGGTACACTTATATAACAAAATACGTAAGATTCAATGACGGTATCGTAAATTTTTTACTCTACCCAGTCTTGGGTAGAAATTAACTACCCCTTTAAAGGTTTGAATGAAAAAATTGTAAATTGGTATACGTATATAAGAAAATACGTAACATTCAATGACGGTATTAAAAATTTTCTTACTACACCCAATTTTGGGTAGCAACTGTCTACGCCTTTAACGGTTAGAGGAAAAAATTTAAAAATTAGTATACGTATATAAGAAAATTCGTAAAATCTAATGGTAATATCAGAATTTTTTTACTCTACCCAGTATTGGGTAGTAAATTTCTACCTTGTTAACAGTTGGAAGGAATATTTTTTAAAATGGTGTACTTGTATAAGAAAATATATACAATCCAACGGTGGTATACGATATTTTCTTTCTATACCCAGCTTTGGGTAGCAACTATCTACCTCTTTAACGGTTGGAGGGAAAAATGTGAAACTTGGTGTATTTGTATAAGAAAATATGTGCAATCCATATGTAAAAGTAAAATTTTTTTACATTTACCCAGCCTTGGGTAGCAACTATCTACCTCTTTAACGGTTGGAGGTAAAAATGTGAAACTCGGTATACTTGTATAAGAAAATATGTGCAATCCACATGTAAACGTAAAAAAATTTTACATTTACCCAGCCCTGGGTAGCAACTATCTACCACTTTAACGGTTGGAGGGAAAAATCTGAAACTCGGTATACTTGTATAAGAAAATATGTGTAATCCATATGTAAAAGTAAAAATTTTTTACATTTACCCAGCCGTGGGTAGTAAATTTCTACCCATTAAGGGTAGGAGCTACAGCTTTCATTTTGCTACCACTCGATTCCTCGGGTCCTAATACGTACGTATACCAATTTTCACCAAAATATTCCGAGGGGGGCATTTTTTACAGACGATAATCTCTCACAATTTTTCGGGGTAACAAAATCACTATTTATTGCGACCAGCATTAAACACTGTATAAGGCAGGGATAAAATAAAACACCAGTTTTTTACTTTTATTTAATATCGTAGTAAAAGACTTACCTATCAGCTCGCCCCTTTGCGAACATTCCGTATTTGTGAGTAGCGTCCTAGGTGGTGAACATTCGTGCATCTCCACATGCCGAACAGGGGTAGCTGCAGGCCCAGGTGGTTCCGGGGGAAATTCTTCATTGTCCACGCAAAGCTGCGGGAAAAGAGCCTGGTCAGACCAGGAAGAAAAGAGTGTTAGTGGTTAGTAAAAGCCGAAAGAAACTGTTAATGCCAATGTTTATATTACGTAAACTTTAAGAAATTAATTATAAAAAAAACTATGCAAGTCCGGAATCTTAAAAAACATCTCTACAAAATTTGACGTCGATATATAAAACAGACGTCAAGTTTTCTCTTTTATACATATAACTACATATAAGATAGTTAGCATAAGCTATAATACAACAAAAGTTTTATATATTGATATTTTTTTAACTATTCGCAGTTTTGGGTAGCAAGCATTTATCTCTTTAACAGAACCAGTAAAAAATTTGAAAATTGGTATATTTATATAAGAAAGTACGCCGTATCTGACGGTGATATCGACAACTTCTTATTTCCACCCATTTTTGGGTAGCACATAACTACATCTTTTATGGTTAGATATAAAATTATGAAACTTTGTGTACTTATACAAGAAAATACGAAGAATATAATAGTAATATAGTCATGAACTTGACTCTACCCAGTTATGGGTAGCAATTGACTATCTCTTAAATAGGTGAAGCAATTTTTTAAAAAATTTGTGTAGTCATATTTTAATAAACATGGAATACAATGGTAAAATTTCCAATGCTCTAACTCTACCCAATTTTGGGTAGCAATTATTTATATCTTTAATGGCTAGAACAAAAATTTTGATAACTGGTATACTTATACAAGAATATACATAGAATACAACGGTTATATTGCCAATAATCTAAATCTACCCAGTTTTGGGTATAAATTAACTATCTCCTTATTGGGTGACGCAATTTTTTTGAAAATTTGTGCCCTCATATTTTAATACATATGGAATACAATGGTTAGATCACCAGTGCTCTATCTCTACCCAGTTCTGGGTAGTAATTATCTATATCTTTAATGGGTAGAACAAAAATTTTGATAATTGGTATACTTATATTAGAGTAAACATAGAATACAACAGTTATATTTCCAATTATTTAAATCTACCCAGTTTTGGGTATAAATTAACTATCTCCTTATTGGGCGAAGCAAAATTTTTGAAAATTTGTTTCCACATATTGTGATACATATGGAATACAATGGTAAGATCACCAATGCTCTAACTCTACCCAGTTCTGGGTAGCAATTATCTATATCTTTAATGGGTAGAACAAAAATTTTGATAATTGGTATACTTATATTAGAGTAAACATAGAATACAACAGTTATATTTCCAATTATTTAAATCTACCCAGTTTTGGGTATAAATTAACTATCTCCTTATTGGGTGAAGCAAATTTTTTAAAAATTTGTGTCCACATATTTTGATACATATGGAATACAATGGTAAGATCACCAATGCTCTAACTCTACCCAGTTTTGGGTAGCAATTATCTATACCTTTAATGGGTAGAACAAAAAATTTGATAATTGGTATACTTATATTAGAATATACATGGAATACAATGGTTATGTTGTCAATGTTCCAAATCTACCCAGTTTTGGGTATCAGTTAACTAACTCCTAATTGGGTGATTAAAATTTTTTAAAATTTGTGTCCTCATGTTTTAATACACATGGAATACAATGGTAGAATTACCAATGCCCTAACTCTAACTAATTCTGGGTAGCAATTATTTTATTTAAAGATATATCTTTAATGGGTAAAAAAA
This sequence comes from Harpalus rubripes, assembly GCA_963082715.1. Classification (NCBI taxonomy): domain Eukaryota; kingdom Metazoa; phylum Arthropoda; class Insecta; order Coleoptera; family Carabidae; genus Harpalus; species Harpalus rubripes. The sequence goes on from OY720462.1 coordinate 1,595,850, forward strand.
ATTTGATAATTGGTATACTTATATTAGGATATACATAGAATACAACAGTTATATTGCCAATGATCTAAATCTACCCAGTTTTGGATATCAATTAACTATCTCCTTATTGGATCATGCAAATTTTTTGAAAATTTGTGTCCTTATAATGTATTACATATGGAATACAATGGTATGATCGCCAATACTCTAACTCTACCCAGTTATGGGTAGAAATAATCTATATCTTTAATCGGTAGAACAAAATTTTTGATAATAAGTATACTTATATTAGACTATACATACAATACAACGGTTATGTTGCCAATGATCTAAATCTACCCAGTTTTGGGTACCAATTAATTATCTTTCTATTGGGTGGAGTAAAAATTTTGAAAATTGATATTCTTATATTAGAAGGCGTGCAAAATACAATGGTGATATCGCCAATGACCTAAATCTACACACTTTTGGGTAGAACATATAGAATAATTTAAGGGTAGGATATAGGTCTTTAAATTTAGTAGAAAATTATTTTTCGAATCAAAATACATATCAATGTAAATTTTGATTAGCTTTAACTCTACACTCAACTTGGGTAGCAAATATCTGACCTTTAAACATTAGAGTTTAATACCTTATATATTTAATAAAATGTGCTAAAGCATTGAAGCAGTTACATAACAGCCAGAAGCAACAAAACTACAATACAAAAAAAATATTTCACTTACATTTGAGGGTAGCAGTCCATGTCCAGTCATATTTTTCCCGTTGATGGCTCCCTTTTCTTCGACTACTGGCATATCATCTGGATCATCTACGGTGATGCTCTCCAGTCGTTCTGCATACTCTTTCTTCAAAGGTTTTCGTATACTTTCAGTAGACCTAGGACGTTTGTTCAACAACCGTCGAAACTTAGGGGGTGTATTTTGCAAATCAGGTGATTCGCAACGCGTTTTTTTGTTTTCTTTGTCTTCGGAGACTTCGCAAAGGCCTTTGATTTTGAGCTGGTCGGCAGTTTTCAACAGGGACTGGAAAGAAAGGAAATAATTGTGTTTTCGGGCCAAAATGACCACCAATTTTCATCAAGATATTCTTTCAGATATACATAATAATAAGTTGTTATAAGTTTTTAAAATGACATTTATTTTTCAATATTGTCTCGTAACAATTCTTTCATCATCTCAAAAATTTCTATATGTATAAAGGCTACCCTTTCTCGAATTTATAATTTAAGCCTAAATAATGGCGTAGGCTTCCACAGTCTGAGTCATGAAAAATGATCGTTTTCCGGTAATGGACTGTGTCATATTTTGAGTCAGAGCTCAACGTTTCGTCCGCAGTCATATGGGGCATCTTCAGGAGCAAGGGGGATAGTACTGTCTTAAACACGGTTACCCGACGTGTCAACCACGCTAGAGGCCGAGTTTAAGCAACGAGGGAGACTCAGTTTACACGGTTACCCGACGTGTAAACCACGCTAGAGGCCAAATAAACCAAGTGACGAAAGGAAGGCCGAGAAGACAGTAATATACTAATCTAAAGATGCGGTAGATGAGCAGAGCTAATGAGGACCAATGGGAATCGAGTTCGTAATGGTTTCCATATGTGGCTCAAGAAATAGCCATCATCCCGATTGATGTTATTAGGATGTTTCCATATTTCTAAAGTTTCCCTGTATTAACGTCTGTAAAACTCAGGGACAGGAGCTAAAATGCGGGAATTTTCAAATAAGATGTTATGTCCTGTGTTGTGTTGGTGTTGAAGATGCCCCATATGACTGCGGGCGAAACGTTGAGCTCTGACTCAAAATATGACACAGTCCATTCCCGGAAAACGAATATTTCTCTTAAGCCTAAATCTTTATATTGTTAAGAATGAAGATTTTTCCCCTGAATTTGGATTTACCTTTGTAATATCTAAAATAAATTAAAGCTGCTTGAATGTGCGAATGCGAAAATATATATCTATGAATCGCCAACAAGGAAGAAATGAGAGAAATAAAGAGGGAAACTCGAGGAAAAGAGATGAAAATGGATCAGTTCAGTGGCGCGCCGGAATTTCCCAACTTTCTATCCATTCTTTATACAGTTTTCTTTGCTTGTTTTCCCATAACTTTTACGATAACTTCACAAAAGTACGCACACTTTAAAGAGAAGTGTTTTAGGCGTACCTACCAGATTTTATACTGCCAATATAATCAATTTAAAAGTAGATAAACTTGGTTTAAAAAGAACTAGGTATGGTATAGATGTTGTTTATTTTGAAACCCTAGAGAAAAATAGAATTCTAGGAAATATTCAGGTATGAAATTTTTGCATGAACCCATTTAAATACTGGACTAGGAAAGCACAGAAATACATTACTATGTCTGGCTGAAAATAGATGGCCGACTAGGGTAACTGAATATCAAAACAGGGGCGCGTTTAAAATATTTTAAACATTTTTTTGTTTATGTTGATTATAACAAAATATTTTGATCGTTAAACTATTTAGTTTGGCAATTCTATGAAATAGGATTATTTTTAATTTCCTCTAACAGTAATTCCGACTCGAGGGTTGCTTACAACTGAGACGAACGAACTAGAATTTGCGGTATTAAATTTTTTAAATACATCCCTGAATCCTGTTGCTAAGGTCATTTAATGCCTCCTGGTATTGAATACTATTCTAATCTTCTGTAACTAAATACATAAGGGCCAGTTTCCTTTCAAATCAAATATAGGGAAATGTTTTCAAAAGAAACAACATCAATTTGACAGGAGATATTGTCAAAAATGTTATCTATAGAAATCAAAGCTTTTTTTTTTGAATTTTATTTTAGAAATGGAAATAAATTAGAAAACGGCGAATGTCAATGTATCCTTCTTTATTGTCTTTTCTCCTTAAAATTAACAACTTGATTTTGAATTGAATAATGATCAGACATACGTTTTTTTTCTTGAACGCACTGTAACTAGATCGAATCTAATGGTTATATCGACGACACTCCTATCCAGTTTTGAGTAGCAAATATCTACCCATTTAAGGGTAGAAGGTAAGGCTTTAATCGTATCATTATTTAATTTTAAATCTCAAAAATTGCTAGGGTTGTATAACCCTTTTAAGATGTTCATAACTTGAAAATCAAAGGATGGACACTTTTCTAACACCTATATTTGGATTCATTGGACATTTCTACATAAATATACTAATTTTTAGCTAAATCCATGAGGGACCCATTTTTGCAAATGGCTAATAAAGAAATTATGGACAATGAGGTCTTGCAATCTGATTTTTTTATTATTTTATATGAAAGTTCTTTTAATTTTGAAGCAATTCGTAGTATTAAAAAGGCTTAATTGTTTTAAGTTTAACTGCATTTGATTTTTAATGTCAACATGACGTCACGGCGACACCTATTGCTGTATCTTTCTCTCGCACAAGCTCTGTAGTAGGTAGCGAGAGAAAGATAGCACTAATGTGACGTCACAGTGACACTGACAACAAATCTAAAATATCTCGCAAAGTAATTATTAAAAAATCTGGTGTGGCCAACACAATACCTCCCACCATTTACAGCCCGAGTCACAAAAAAGATTAAGTTAATCCTTATTTTTAGATAAGCAAATTTTACTCTAATTTTGACTGTTTATTTCTTAAAATATAGTCTAATCTAATTCAAGTAACTACCTTTTTTTAAACCCCTCAATAGGATTAAATCCCAATTACAGAGTGGGTTCATATTCACACATATCCATGCCTTAGTGGGATTCGAACTCAGAGCCCCGAGGGCACTCATGACAAGAGGCGTTGCTCTAACCATTGAGCCACCGGAGCTATAATAAAATGAAGATTAAATTTTAAATACCGGGATAGAATAGAATGAGGATTAGCTTAAACATTTTTGTGAATCGTTAATTTTCTTTTGTTCTTTTCTATTGTTCTATTTTTACTTTTTTCTTTTTAAAACATTACTAATATTATTTTGAAATGATTAGTTCTTTGATAGTGACATTTATCTGTCAGTTACATACATTTGAATCACTGCGTTATGTTTGTTTAAAGCGGAGGCTCTGGGATTTAAATTATAGATAATTTTATAAATTTATCCATAAAATATATAGAAAAAGTATTAATGCAAATCTATAGAAAATTTAATAATCTTTAATTTTTATAACATTAATCTCGAAAATATAACATTTAAAGGTATTTTTCGAAGAAAAACTATTTTGAGCATCTAGTAAAGTGTCATTTCCGGTTATCCGATTTTCACCAAAATCTAATGGGCTCTTTCCATTACAGAAGAAGTTCGAAATACAAGGTTTCAAAATGTTCTGAATGATAGTATTTGAGTTAGATTGAAGGATCCACACATACACACAGACATCATCGTTAAAATGTTAAAATTGGATTCTTGGAACCTTAAAACGTGGTCATTTACCAAAATCTCGATATGCGATTTTTAGCACGACCCCTATGCCTCCCTTACCAAGGGTAACGGGAGGTAAAAATTGTTTTTTTTTCTTCTTAATCGCTATTTATTGAGTAATACTGTTTTAAGAGCCTACAGCTCGAAAACGGGGCGTTTCTGGATAAGTGTTAATTAATATTTTGCATCGTAACATATTCATTAACACCCTGTATAATAAAGTACATATATAAATCATATGATGATTTCCACGAAGCTCTAACTTTACCGATTTTTGGATAGCAATACAATAAAACTTCACAACTGCATATGTTCCCGATTTATTCCGTTTTAACCCCTTTAAACCAACCCTATTCTACGCCACTGGCACCCTCTGATGGCCTTGAACCCGGTGGAGTATTGATTCATCCCGCGTCACTTTCGCTAGTGGGCAGGACTGGAGCAGGAGCTGCAGGCTCCATGTGATCTCAGCAGGAACGCCGGAGAACAGGAGTGGAAACTACCCCCCCCCCCCCTACCACTGCAGGGGACTACTGGAGCAGTGGTGCTAAAACTTTCACCCGGGCATTGACCTCCAGAAAGAGAAAAAAGTTGGGATAACATCCAAAAAGATTGACGAGAAGATTTCGGAATAGAAAGGATTAAGAAAGGAAGATGAAATATAATGCAGAATACTTATAGCTGAAGTGGAGAGGACACCACATTTTTTACCTCCTGCTACCCTTGGTAAGGGAGGTATAGGGATCGTGCTAAATATTGCATATCGAGATTTTGGTAACTGACCACGTTTTAAGTTCCCTAGAATCCAATTTTAACATTTTCACGGTGATGTCTGTGTGTATGTGTGGATCCTCCACTCTAACTCACATACTATCATTCAGAAAATTTTGAAACCTTGTATTTCGAACTTTTTCTGTAATGGAAAGAGCCCATTAGATTTTGGTGTAAAAATGTTGGAACAACATCCAAAAAGATTGAGGAGAAGATTTCGGGATAGAAAGGGTTAAGAAAGGAAGATGAAAAGTAATAGCTGAAGTGGAGAGGACACCACATTTTTTACCTCCCGCTACCCTTGGTAAGGGAGGTATAGGGATCGTGCCAAAAACCGCATATCGAGATTTTGGTAAATGAGCACGTTTTAAGGTCCCAAAAAATCCAATTTTAATATTTTCACGATGATGTCTGTGTATATCTGTGGATCCTCCACTCTAACTCAAATACTATCATTCAGAAAAATTTGATACCTTGTATTTCGAACTTTTTCTGTAATGGAAAGAGCCCATTAGATTTTGGTGTAAAAAAGTTGGAACAACATCCAAAAAGATTGACGAGAAGATTTCGGGATAGAAAGGATTAAGAAAGGAAGATGAAAAGTAATTCAGAAGCAGGCACTTATAGCTGAAGTGGAGAGGACACCACATTTTTTAGACTCCAGCTACCATTGGTAAGGGAGGTATAGGGATCGTGGTAAATATCGCATATCGAGGTTTTGGTAAATGACCACGTTTTAAGGTCCCTAGAATCCAATTTTAATGTGTATGTATGTATGTGTGAATCCTCCACTCTAACTCAAATACTATCATTCAGAAAAATTGTATTTCGAACTTTTTCTGTAATGGAAAGAACCCATTAGATTTTGGTGTAAATCGGATAACCGGAAATGGCACTTTACTAGAAGCTCAAAATAGTTTTTCTTCGAAAAATACATTTAAATGTTATTTTTTCGAGATTAATGTTATTATAAAATTCGCTAACCAAAAATAAGGATTAGCTTAATATTTTTTGTGACTCGGGCAGTAAATGGCGGAAGGTATTGTGTTGGCCACGCCAGATTTTTTATCTCTGTGATTCGAAATAATGTACGAAATAAAATATCAGTGTCTGGTCGCAAATTTGGGAACCGGGTTCAATTCTGACCAAGACAAAATTATTTAAAATTTTAAGTGGCACAAAAGTGGTGCATTCACCACTTCAATAATGAGTGCCAATGAGGTGACACCTGATAAACTCCCACTTGGTACAGGTATGTCATCACTATTACCGATATCTGTGTACAAAGCAGATTGGTACACCCAGCAATGTATGAAAATATATTTTTCAAAAATTCTACGATTCTATATGTACTAATTTTTATTAAAATATTCCATCAAATATATTTTTAAATAAATACTGTTTACATTTCAAAAAATGAACCCATTTATGGGTCCATAACTTGGAAATTAATGGGTGGACACTTTTCAAGCATGCAAATTCGAATTCTTTGGACATTTTTACATAAGTATACTAATTTTTAATCAAATCCATGAAGGACCCTTTTTGGCAAATTAGCAATAAATAAATTTTGAGACATGTAAATTTGTTAAATTTGGTGTGCCATTAGAATTTATTTTGCACAACTCGAACCAGTACAGTAAAAAAAATAAAAAATGGTGTACTTATATAAAAATATACGTAGAATTTAATAACGATATCGTCAAGGCTCTATTTATACCCAGATTTGGGTGGCAAATATAAAATACTGTACTAATTTTCGTTAAAACATTTTTATATACAAATTGGGTAACCACAATTCCATTTTAAGTCACTACCTATTTATGGGTATACCAATCTGGTATTTATTCATTATTACCAATAGATTGAAGGTGGGGCTTTCAAATGGTATATTTTAAGAAGGCAAAAACGGTAACAGTCCTAAAATACAGGATACAGGAGGTAAAAATGATGACGGTCCAAACATTTTTGCCTAGTAGATTCGATAGGCGAACTGGTAAAATTCTAGTAGGTCCCACCCATTTGTGGGTATAATAATGTCCAATCTGAGTTTTAGATTGAATACAGCATTTTATTTAAATAATAAGGTTTCAAATTATAATAACTTCAATATAACTCGAACACAGAAGTACACAAAAGAAAATTTACTATCAAAAGACAGTCAGACCGCATTTTAATCTACTGTAATTATTATTCATCCCTTTTGAGAGCCACTGGTCTCATACTTGTCTTTAATACCCAAGTAATATCTTTTGAAATTATTCCATTTCTTCCCAGTTCACACAGATTAATCCATATGTTTTCTCTCTTCTTTTGAGACCCGGAAATTTGATTTTAGTTAACGCTCTCAAACGATTGAACATGGCACCACTTTCTCCTAAGATATTCGCGGATTATTCGACAAAGAAAGATTAATTCAGAAACATAAACATATGTTTAGAAAGAGAGGCGTCGCAAGAAATTTAGAAATGTTGAATAACATATGGGAAAGAATCGAGAATAAACAGTTCGTTCATGGATGAACTATATTTTACTATAATCGATAAGTGATCGCAAAAAATGTTCATTCATATATTACTCGTAATATATACAGGGAGATCGCGACACCGGAACATAGGACTTTAATATGTACAATCATATTTTCATAATTATCTGCTTTCCCAATTATTTTAGGTAAAAATACTTCAAATAAAAGTTGTACAGCTTAAAATTCTGCATCTGAATTAATAATAAAAATTAAGATTTTGTAACTGCAAAAATTAGGTATGAAAATGTCAAAAATTATATACCCTGTAACATCTATATATGTCATACTTTTTACCTCCGCTACCCTTGGTTAAGGGAGGTATAGGAATCGTGCTAAAAATCGCATATCGAGATTTTGGTAAATGACCACGTTTTAATGTCCCTAGAATTCAATTTTAACATTTTCACTATCATGTCTGTGTGCATGTATGTGTGTATGTGTGTGTGTGTGTGTGTGTGTGGATCCTCCACTCTAACTCAAATACTATCATTCTGAAAATTTTGAAACCTTGTATTTCGAACTGTAATGGAAAGAGCCCATTAGATTTTGGTGTAAATCGGATAACCGGAAATGGCACTTTATTAGAAGCTCAAAATAGTTCGAAAAATACCTTTAAATGTTATTTTTGGACATTATAAAAATTAAAGATTATTAAATTTTCTACAGATTTGCATTAATACTTTTTCTATATATTTTATGGATAAATTTATAAAATTATCTATAATTTAAATCCCGGAGCCTACGCTTTAAACAAACAAAACTCCTTGGTTGCGCAGTTATTCAAATATATGTAACTGACAGATAAATGTCACTGTCAAAGAACTAATCATTTCAAATTAAAAATAATAACGTTTTAAAAAGAAAAAAGTAAATAGAACAATAGGAAAGGAAATCAATACAGTTTCCAGCATATATAAATATGGAGGTATGTATTTAGATTAATAAAAATTAACGATTCGCAAAAAAGTTTAAGCTAATTCTCATTTTTGGATAAGTGAATTCTATTTTATCCCGGGATTTAAAATTTAATCTTCATTTTATTATCAAAAAAGTAGTTACTTGGATTAGATTAGACTATATTTTAAGAAATAAATTGCCAAAATTAGAGTAAGAATTAGCTTAATCTTTTTTTGTGACTCGGGCGGTAATACTTTTGGTACTCGAATAATAATGAATCTGTATTTGAAACTCAGAACAAACCGAGTGCCCCAAAATAGTATTCATTTATCATTTTATAAATTGAATATTGTTATACAGTTTGTATATTTGAAATAAATCGGGATTCGAACACGAAACACCTACTTTGGCAACCCCACATCTAAACATGTGACGATTAATAATATTATCAGCAGTTATATGACTTTAAAAGTGAAAGATTGCTCAGCCATCGAAAAGAGACCAACCAATAGCTTAGTTGGTAGAGCACTATCCCGGCAAGGTAGGTGTCTTGGGTTCGAATCCCGATAGCTGACAATTTTTCACAATTTATGCTGAGATATTTGTGTTTTCTTTAAGTATAGTATTATTTGGAAACCTTATTTTAAGAAAAACGCTGTTTTAAAAAATGTCAAATATTATATTTATTATATTTTGTCTCGTGGCCGCGTGCCTCAGTGTCAGGTCGCGAATCTGGGGAACCGGGTTCGATTCCGAGCGATGACAAATATTTCGAATTTTAAATGGCACAAAATTAACCCCTGTGGTGCACTCTGCACGCCAGCAATGAGTGCCCGTGAGGTGACGCCTGGTAAACGCCCGCACGGTACAAATATGTCATCATCATTACTGAAATCTGCATGCAAAGCAGATTGGCACACCCAGCAATGGGTAATATGCCGTGATGATATATTTATTTATTTATTTCAAATATTATTTTTTAATATTAATAATAAATAATATCAAATTTGTCAAATATCTTTTTAATGAAGAACATAGTTTTCAAAAAAAAATCGTTCTTTAAAAATAAGGGTGAAATTAAAGATAGAAATTTGAATTTGACATGTTAAAAAATTAATAGTTTTTAATAAAGAAAAATTTCGGTTTGGTGTACCGGTTTCAAAACTGGTTTGCTATGGACACGTTATAAAAATAATAAAATACTTTATATATTGTTTGTTTACATAATATATGTAACCATATGAAAAAATATATTAAACAGCAAAATATGTATGAAGTAGATCGCTATATGTAAAAATAATTAAATGGCATGATGATATATTGATGATATACTTATTTATTTGATGATATAATGACATAATGATATCATTACTGTACACAAAACATAACTATAATATTTAAAATCATATACGTACTAATTCATAAATGTATCAAATTCTATTATTAATAAATAACCAAAACAAAAAATACTTTCATTCACCACTATCAAACATCTTCATCTTATATGCTCTCACTTTCACCCGCTACCCTTAACTTTCACCCATTGCTACCCCCAACCACCCTCCACTACCCCAAATATTTTCACTATTTTATACTCATAATTAATTTAAAAAACTGCACATATACGCTTACCTACACCTTGTTGTTGGGTTAAGGGTTGTTATGACCTTGCGCCCTTACGGCTTGAAAGGCGGATACAGACTGAAGAAGCGGGGGAGGATTAAAAGGGAAGCTGCGAGAAAGGAGGGTAGCTAGCTAAGAGCGGAATCACTCGGGAAGCAACGAAGATGGACTAGAATATCTCGATGATTTGAAATTATTTTTCATTTTTAAAAAACTTGCAAAGAAAAAATATAGATGAATATAAAATCGATTAAATATTTTGACCTATAGTAAATATAAAGGCTTGTTCACACCTAAAAGTAGGTTTGAAGTTGTGATGTTGAACACTATTTTATTTGGCAACAGCTCAAAGCAAACTGACAAAATTTTGTTTAAACAGCTATGACATAATACATTTCTATTAAGAAATAAATATTTTTAATTGACGATAATGCTTACGTGTATATAAATACAAAACAATTTATATTTTTTATTAAAAAAATATATATTACGGCATATAACCCATTGCTGGGTGTGCCTATCTGTTTTACACAGATTTCGGTAATGATGATGACATATGTATTTGTACCGTGCGAACGTTTACCAGACGTCACCTGACGGACACTCATTGCTGGTGTGGAGAGAGCACTACATTATTTACGTTTGTGCCATTTAAAATTCAGTATATATATATATATATATATATATATACAGGGTGGGGCAGAAAAACCTATCCGATTTCAAATCCCTTTTTCCCAGAAGAGGGAGCAGGTAGAGTAGTGGGGTAAAAACCGTTAGAAAGCCATTTGTCAGTAGTCAACATGCCTTGGTCTGGTGAACATCGTGCTTTTGTTATTGAGCGGTTTATCGAATGCGGCGGTTCGATAATTGCTACACAACGTGCTTTTCGAATTCATTTCGGACTCGGGCGTCATGATCCTGTTCCACATCACGCTACGATTAAAGTGTGGGTGTCAAATTTTAGACAGACGAGTTCAGCATTGAAAAAGAAGTCGCCTGGACGTCCCAGGACAGCAACAGGACCTGAAAACGTGGCCAATGTGAGAGCCGCGATTGAACGTTCCCCGCGTCGTTCGGCGCGAAAACATTCGCTCGCTTTGGCGATTTCCAACCGCAGTATTCGGCGCATTTTGCACCGGGACCTCAAAATGCATCCCTACAAAATGGTTGTTGCACAGGAATTAAGTGAAAGGGATTTTGAAACCCGTACGAAACTGTGTCGCGATCTCCGAGAACTCCCAAACGACGATGTTGTGCTCTTCACGGACGAAGCCCATTTTCACCTTTGTGGTGCCGTTAACAGGCAGAATTTTCGATATTGGAGTGACGAAAATCCTCGAGAAATCCATCAGGAACCCCTCCATAGCCCAAAAGTGACTGTGTGGTGTGCTCTTTCCCGCCTAGGCGTCTGGGGGCCTTACTTTTTTGAAGAAAATGGGCAAACCGTAACGGTCAACAGCGAGCGCTATTGTTTCATGCTGGAAAATTTTCTTAGACCCAAAATGGAAGAAAATGGCGTGGAAAATGTGTGGTTTCAACAGGATGGTGCAACCGCCCACACATCGCGACGATCAATGGACATTCTCAGGGAACTGTTTCCCGGTCGCCTCATTTCCCTGAGAGGTGATCTTGGCTGGCCGCCGCGCTCACCGGATCTCACTCCATGTGACTTCTTCCTTTGGGGTTACCTCAAATCGAAGGTTTACCAGCATCGACCAAGGACCCTTCTTGCTTTACGAAGGGAAATTGCTCGGGCAATTGAAGAAATTCCTGTGGAAATGACGGTGAAAGTCATGGAAAGCTACCGCGAGCGCCTAAATCAGTGTATCCGCTCCCAAGGACGACATTTGAGTGATGTGCTTTTCAAAACTTAAATTTAAAAATGGCATAAAATTTGCGATATGTTAATAAAAATTTTTTTTGACAAGTTGAGTGGTTTCAATTTTATAACGTTTTGAAATCGGATAGGTTTTTCTGCCCCACCCTGTATATATTATTTTTACCTTCCGTCACCTTTAGGTAAGGAAGGTATTGTCTGGTCAAAAAATTCGGTGGTGAGTTTCGAATGAATAAGCACGTTTTAAGGTCCATAGAATACGATTTTACTATTTTTACGATGATGTCTGTATACTACAATTCCAAAAATTATAATTCTTTCGAATTCCTCTTCGTTGCATCCATATGAAGAGCTGATTAGATTTTTTTCTTGAAAAAACGATGTTAAATATCATTTTATCACATTTAATATTATTATAAATATTAAAGAACATTGTATTCTCTATACGATTTGACTACATTTTATACTTCATATTAAATGGTTATAGAGTTATAAATTTATAAAGAAATTAAATTTCATAAATTAGCCAGCTATGCTAGAAACAGCTACTATATTAAGAAAATTCTGATTGAAAGATGTCAGTGTCAAGTGTAGTATATTTGTGTTATAAATTTTACTCGAAATATAGAATCTTTTTGCTCGAAACTTTCTGTATGGAATTTGTATAAAATACATACAACTGTCAAAAGGTAATGTACATACAAGAAATTTAGTTTTTTTTGCAAGGAACATTCTGTATGGATTTTATAGAAAATACATACGCATTTACGAAAATTCTACCGGTAGATACCGCATCTACCGACTGTGTTCGAAAACACGAATGGTAAAAAGTTACCGTGTTTGAAAAATGTTCAATATCTACCAGATCCATCTACCGGATTCATGAAGAATCTAATCTCAAAAAAGGTAGTGATGCAAAGCGAAGCGCGCGCGTAAAAAGTGGAAATGTGTTCCAAGTAAGACTCTGCTCAGTTTGTTAACTACGTCAAATTTCTAACTTGTTTGAAATTTTCAAATTTTTTCATATGTTATGGATCTACCCTGTTTACCACTTGCGTTCTTAAAATATCGATTTCGGTAGCTATAATCCGATAAAAAGCTGTTTGCCGGTAAGTTCATTGGTAGAATTTTCGTAAATACCTAATATAACTGACGGAAGGTAATGTGCTGGCCACATCATATTTTTTTAATTTTGTGCATCCATCGTGCAAAAAATGTTATAAGCATCATGAAAGTTAAGGAATTAGCGATATCAGACAAAATTGTCTTCAATCGGTAAACTGTCCTTACTGTTTTTAGTGCTTAATAAATTATTTGGCGTCGGTCAGGATCGAACCTGGTTCCCTAGATTCGCGACGAGACATTTTTTATAATTTTGGTATCATTTCTTAATTTTTTTTATACTAGATTTTAAAAATAAATAGCCTTTACCATGGTAGCAAAAAGTCTTTTCAATGTTCTCTTAATTTTGCGACGAGGAAAAAGTCTGGTAAATACGGTGGCTGCGGCATCACGCCATTTTTTATTTTACCAAAAAATTGTGCGCTGAATGATGTGACATGAATGATAAGGAGTATTGTTTTAACTCTGTCAATCGTTTGCTTTATTTGTTTAAAAAAATACTTCAAATAAAAGTTAATAAAAATTATTTTTTTAATATAACTTCTCCAAAATCAGCTTCCGATTTCTCCCGAATGGTCCGACCTTAGCGAAAGCATTTCCCTCATAGGCGTTGTGTATTAATCGTCCTGAAAACATTTGCTGCCACCCGATTGATTTTTATTGTCATAGTCGTTGCACTTCGCAAGTTCTCTCCTTCATTTGTCTTTCGACAGCTGCTTGATCTTTACGAATGCCAGATGAAAGGAAGCAGCACATATGACTCCAGTTTACGACGAGTTTCACTTTTACTTTTGTTTTATGCACGCTCCTCTTTGGGGTATCTTTAGCGGATTCCCTTTTGCGCTTATTCGATATGTTGGAGTTTGGAAGATTTACAAAACTTAGGCAATGATGTTGAAAAGAAATGAAATATTTTTTTAAAAAAATTTTCAAATGTTTTAGTAGGATTATTGAAGAATTATATTAAAAAAATCTGATGTGGACACCACACGACTTTCTTGTACGCAAGACCAATATGAAGATGTAGTATAGACCCAATCACGGACCCAATTATAGAATTGCACGTGTTTGACGTAATTTGACATTAACATCTATTTTTTTGATATTTTTTGTCCTAATCCATAGCAAGCTTCATTACAAAAACCAAAAAGTATATGTTTTAAATTTACATATCTCGCTTATACAAAGGGCTAATTTAATATTACTTGATGTGCTAGACGCAGAATTTAATTCTCTAAAACTCTTATTTGAAGCATTTATTTCTAAAATCAAAATGAAACCATTTTATTCAAGAAAAACTGTTAACAACTTCAGGTAATATATCACTTCCGGTTAGCCTGTTTTAACCAAAATCTGCTGTGTTATTCCAATTGATATAAAAGTCTTATATACCAAATTTGAAAAGTTTTGGATTATATTTTAATATAGTTTTTCATAAAAATCTATTATAAGCTTCAAATAAAGTACCATTTCTGGAAATTATGTTATGGCCAAAAAGGGAGGTGCACAACTAGATGTTATAGAAGTCCTAAATACAAAATTTCAACTTTCTACGGCTTACCGTTTTTGAGTTCTGCGAGATACGTACGTACAGACGTCACGACGAAATTAGTCAGAATGGATTCAGGGATGGTCAAAATGGATATTTCCGTTGAAATCTCAAAACCGAAATTTTTCGCGATTACAATACTTCCTTTACTTCGTACAAGGAAGTAAAAATATTGTTTTTTGAATAGCCTCAAATTATATATATATATATATATATATATATATATATATATATATATATATATATATATATATATATATATATAATATCACGAAATAATCAAAACATATTTTACAATTAAAATATGTGTAATATTTTGAAAAAGTCACTTGATCTGAAACAGAATGTGACGTCAAAGTTCATACAGCTTACCATATGTGAAAAACTATCGCCTACATTTATTTATATAAATACCCAAGCAACACAACATCGACGTGTCGATGGACGACGTTTAGGCGACGTGTTTTTAATGTAAAATTTTCGACGTTTCTGGTCGATGCGACGTCATTATTTTGATGTTGAAGAAACATTCGTCACACGTTTAATATTGACTTGCCAATGTTCACGTTATAAGCGTTCAGCGACCGTCTCAGTCATTTGTAAATTATATGTATAGCTGTTTTAACCAAAAAAAATTATTATTTTAGTATATTTGATTATTACCTTTATCTTTCTTGAACCTGGAAGCAATGATATGTTTTAAAAAAATTGTACAATGTACTAAATCTTCCTTGAATATTGTGTCACGTATGTAATCTTCGTCTATGTAACGTCTATAAACGACGTCAAATTTTCGTCGTTAAATCACGTCGATTCGACCCACGCATAATCGTTTTTGTGACGTCAACAAATTGCGTCATATATCCGTCGATATCGCGTCATTTGGTTGCTTGGGTAACGTAGATATTAGACAAACTATTATCCTATTGGCTATGAATGACGTGCTGTATGTAATTTGACGCCACATGAGTTTTTATTTAATTATTTATGAAAATAACAAATTATTAATTATTATTTATTTTTATTATTATGAAAAATACCGCATAAACTTTCATTTGAAATGCTTTTTAAAAGGGGGAAATCGACTTATTGAATATATGAAAATATTTTCCTATTAAATATTATAGCTGTGTGGTGCACTCTTCACAACAGATATGAGTGCCCGTGAACTCGAACTGACATCTAACAAATGGTTTAATAATAAAATATATCATCATTTTTCAACGACGAATTCATTTACGTAATAAAAATGAGGTGTTCCATTTAAAAGAGTTTTTTTAATTTTTTTTCACATTTACGTGGAAATTTTTCAAAAATTCAAAGTCAATTATTAATTTATATTATTGTAAACAAAAGCTTTCTTTATAAAATTGTTTTTATAGATTATAGAAATTCGATTGCATTCTTCAGATATCCAGTGATAAAAAAGTGGTTGTTGATCATAAGTAAAATATTTTTATTGTTTCGTATGTCAAATTTTCCGCTGAATTCAATAGTAAAATAAAAAATATAGCATTCCGTTTAAAATAAGAAAGTTAGGGTCTACTTCCGTTTAAACCGGAAGTGCTACTGCTTTGAGAATGTTTTAGTTGAAACCGGCATATTGGAAAACCCCTGGATACCAAATTTCGTAAAATAATATTGAGTAGTTTTTAAAATAACGATAGCGTAAGCTCGACTTGGGACACCCGGTATATATAAATATATATATACAGCAGATTGACACACCCAGTAATGGGTAGATAATAAGCCGTGTGAGATACACTCTCCACAACAGCTGGGAGTGCCTGTAAAATGTCTGAAAATCGTCTTAGTTCTATGAAAATTTAATTAAATTTGTTTAAAGTAGATTGGCACACCCAACAATGGGTAGCAATAACAAGAAGTGAAGACTTCTGCACCTAGTTTCAACTGACATATTCATTATTTGTCTGTATTAAGGTTTAAAACATATCAAAAACCCTTATTTATATTTATTATAATAAAATAAATAAATTTATAAATATCTATTTATATTTCAAATGTGGCGCCAGAAAATTCAACCCTTATTTTGCACATCTGTTGCTGAATTTCCCAACGATTTCCCGTCCACTTTTCACCCCTTGTCTAGAGCTTTTACAACCTTTGTATAGATGTCTACAGTATCGCAAAAGAAAGAATTATTTCTATGCTTAATATCAATCGATAAATAATAATTTATTTTGACTCATTTTCTTCTTCTTCAGGGACGTAAGTGTTATTATAATAAACAAATAAAAAGTAAACACTTATAATTTTACTATTATCTATTAAGTATCATCACAATTTCCATATAAAAATAGAAATTTTTCAAACGTTTGCAATCTATTCTATGTATCTAGATTTCTATAACTTTCCTACCTGTAGTTCAGCCTGCGAGACATCAATTTCTCCTTTGTACACGAACTCGATGATAAACTTGAGATCTGAGAAACAAACATCTTGTGGCATGATGATAGTAGGATGTTTACACGGATTTTCTAGAAGAAGTTTCTGGAAATATGCCGAACATGCCGACAAAACGACCTGGAAGATAAAAAATAAATAAATATATCATCACGGCATATTACCCATTGCTGGGTGTGCCAATCTGCTTTGTACGCAGATATCGGTAATGATGATGACATATTTGTACCGTGCGGGCGTTTACCAGGTGTTACCTAACAGGCACTCATTGCTGGCGTGGAGAGTGCACCACAGAGGGTAATTTTGTGTCATTTAAAAATTGATATATTTGGCGTCGGTCGGGATCGAACCCGGTTCTCTAGATTCGCGACCAGACACTCAGGCACGCGGCCACGAGATCTAATGTGGCCAGCACATAACCTCTCGCCAGATATTTTACCTGGTTGTACGCATAAAACGAAAAATATTTTTAAATACAAATACATATATTCATGTCTCACTACAAAATAATTCTCACATATATTTGCAAAATCTATGGGATATTTCAATATAAATTATGTACAATACATACATTTTCTTTATATTCAATATTCTGAATTTTTTTTCTACTTTCCTTTTCTTTTTCTTTATATTCGTCATTTTTTCGCAAATTCCTTTTATATTCTTTTTTACGTATATTCTTTTGCGTTGTTAACTTTTTATTTATTTTCATAATCTTCAAAATGATGTATAAATATTTTTGACAGTGGCATACAAATATTTTTGACAGTGACATTTATGTGTCAATTACAAACATTTGAATTTCTTACCTTGAAGTAGTTTGATCTGAGAATTTTTACATCAAATTATTTTATATGCATTTCTTTATCTCTAAATCTATACAAGATATAATAATGAATTTATATTTATCGAATAAAGAATTTAACGTTCTTCAATATACCTAAGTATTTTCATAAATTTTCGATAAATAATATTTAGATGATTTTTTTTGTAACTGCTACTTCCGGTTGTCCAATTGTTACCAAAACTTAATCAACTCTTCCCATTATTGTTAGATTGAGGAATCCGTGGTTAACAATGTCTTAAGTCTTATAGTATTTGAGAAATCGTGGATCCAACATCCACACACACACATACGGACATCATCGTACAAATGTTATAATCGGATTCTAGGGACCTTAAAAAACGTGCTTATTCACTAAAATCTGGATATGCGACTTTTAGCATGAATTCAATACCTCTCTTAGCGAGAGGTAATAAAAAAGTCAAATAATTATTCTAACACTATACGCCATTTGCCATTTACAATAACGAGAGAATGTGCCAGGGCCGATTCTAGGGAGTGGCGAGCAAGGCACTCGCTTCAGGTGTAACAATAATTTTTCAAAAAACGGTTCGAATAATCAAACGGTCCGGATGATCAAAATTCAGATAAACTAGTTTCCATTTTCCACTGTATGTACAAAATATCAACATAGTATCTCAAACGGTTTATAAGTTAAGAATATTTGTTCCAAATGTTTGGGAAACACTGGTTTATTTGACAACTTACCCTAATTACAAACACATACTTATACTTGGTACACACAACCTTATATGTCAAATATTTAAAAAATTATAATATTTTATATATTTGTTTTACATTTTTGAAACCACTGGTGTACTTCATAAACTACATATGTAAGTACTAACTAGTACACATATCAAATTACAACATTATAAATCTCAAATGGTTGAAAAATAACACCATTTTATATATGTTGCCCAACATTTTTAGAGTCACTGGTCCACTCAATGATTTACCCTAATTGCAAAAAATATACTAGGTACATATATTAAATTACAACCCTATATGTCTAATGGTTTAAAAGTGAGAATTTTTTTAAGAATTTGCCCCACATTTTTAGAGCCACTGGTCTAATTAATAAACTACCCTAATTGCAAAGATATACCATGTATACATACTTAATTATAACCCGATATCTCAAATGGTTCAAAAGCTACACCATTTTACATTTTCGGCCCCACATTTTTTGTGCCACTGGTATAAGTCATTAATCAATTAATTACTCAATTAATGTCTTAAGTATTAACGATACCCATACCAAATTTCATCCCCATATTTCAAACGGTTCTAAAGTAACACCACTTAAACTTTACCCCAACAATTTTGGTACCCCTGGTTTAATTAATTATTTGGTCTAATTATGAATCGATGCCCAAAAGTCCCAAAAGTATCATATCCAAATTTCACACCGATATCTCAAACCGTTTCCGAATTATGAATTTTTAAATTTGGACAAAAATTCATCCACTATTGTCTTCTTAAAAAACCACGATTTACACCTGACAAGCCGGGGGTTCCCCTCGAATCCAAGGGGAACCCCCGAAATCGCCAGATATTTCTATAGGAAAAATTATTAACAATTTCCTTACAAAATGTTTAAAATTTAAGGGTGTATAACTTTTGAACCAATCATTAAAATATTATGAAAATTTGTATACATACTAATTAATGGGTGGTGAGTTCAATGGCGCTCACAGATTTTATGAATTTCAACGGGGTTCGGAGTTACAACCCCAAAAAGGGGATGTGAACCCTTAAAAATATGTTTATCTTTATTGTTTCTTAGCAAAAATGGGTCCCTCATCGATTTGACTGAATCCTGGTGAACATATGTAAAAAAGTCCGTAGAATCAAAATATGTATGGTACAAAAGTGTCCAACCCCTAATTTGGGGTTTATGAACCCAAAAAGACAAATATACCCCTTATAAAATTAATAAATATTTGATACCAGCTCATTTTTCAAATAATCTGTTACAAAATCTGTATTAAGCTTCAGAAAATTTTGAAACTTGGTGCACATATGTAAAAATGTCTGAGGATTTCGAATTTGAACATGAAAATTTTTTCCCTCTACCCGTTTTTGGGTTAAGCACCCCTAAACAACAAATAATGAATTTCAACAATTCAACAATGGTCTAATGAAGTAAAAGATCAATAAATTGATCGATAGGAGCCACTACTAATTGTGTCTAATGATTAATGTAAGAACAACCAAAGTCTGCCTGACTAACTATAAGGAACCTATATAGGAACCTGTATCGTTTTAAATAATCTTTTGCAAAATCTGTATCAAGCTTCAGAAAATTTTTAAACTTGGTGCACATATGTAGAAATGTCTGAGGATTTCGAATCTGAACATGAAAATTTTTTCCCACTACCCGTTTTTGGGTTAAGCACCCCTAAACAACAAACAATGAATTTCAACAATTCAGCTATGGTCTAATGATGTAGGTAATAGATCTATAAATTGATCGATAGATGCCAGTACTAATTGTGCCTAATGATTAATGTAAGAACAACCAAACTCTGCCTGTGGTGCACTCTCCACGCCAGCAATGAGTGCCCGTGAGGTGACGCCTGGTAAGCGCCCGCACGGTGCAAAGATGTCATCATTACCGATATCTGTGTAGCAGATTGGCACACCCAGCAATGGGTAATAAGCCGTGATAATATATATATATATATATATATATATATATATATATATATATATATATATATATACATAATTCAACAATTAAATACCCAGTATCATCTTGTTCAAAATGTATTATGTATTTTGTAAATTCTCTCGCTATCGTGAATGGATTATAGAGGCGTTTTTTCCAGGGCGACAACATTGTATTTGTACAAAAATATTAGAATACGTGTCTGTTAATTTTTCTTATTTTGCCGTTTGTTTTAAAAGTAATGTTTCGTCATTTTCATTATTGTAATCAAATTTTTATTATTATAATTTTATATTATTTTTGAAGTAATCATTTTTTTTTTAATAAACTAAAAGCATATAATTATACATATGTCATCATCAATACCGATATCTGTGTACAAAGCAGATTGGCACACCCATCAATGGGTAATATGCCGTGATGATATATTTATATATTTTATTTTTATAATTATAAATATTTACCTTGTGAGCCTTCAACGATAAGTCGTTACAAGCAAGAGTAACATCTACAAACGATTCTGTCTGAAGAAGTTGATGGAACACTGACGTCATATTACTTTGATAGTTGTTCCATCTTAGACAGTAGTGTTGGCTTGCCATCTTGAGCCTCTGCGCTCTGGAAAAAACGAAAATATTAGATTTTACGAAAAACATACAAGAGTCATTGTTGAAAGGCGTATTCTCACGGGCACTTAAAGCTATAGTGGAGAGAGGCACCACACGGATCACTTGCGCATTTTAAAAGTTCAACTTGATATGCCATTTTGTTTTCAAGATATTGTTGAAATTATTCATTATTTCAAAAATGTATTTGTTTCTATTTACTATTTTCTTTTTAAAACGTTACTATTATTAATTTGAAATGATTAGTTCTTTGACAGTGACATTTATCTGTCAATTACATACATTTGAGATATGAACTGTGTAACCAAGGAGTCGTGTTTGTTTAAAGCGTAGACTCCGGGATTTAAATTATAGGTCGCGAGCAAACACGTGACTCGAGCATCCTTGACATGCTAAGAATCAACTGACTTGTGTGCGCTTGTCATTTTGACAAGAATAATGTCACTTTGACAAGACCAATGTTTTGACTTATTTTAATTTTGAACATTTGAGAAGTTATTATTTTTAATTTCATGTGTTTACAGCCTGAAAATTATACATTAATATTTAGTAGTTCAAAATCAAAATAAATCAAAACATTGGTCTAGTCAAAGTAACACTGTTCTTGTCAAAATGACATGCGCACACAAATCAGCTGATTTCAAGTATGTCAAGGACGCCCGAGTCACGTGTCTGCTCGCGCCCTATAGATAATTTTCTAAATTTATCCATAAAATATACAGAAAAAGTATTAATGCAAACCTGTAGAAAATTTAATAATCTTTAATATTTATAATAACATAAACCTCGAAAAAACATTTAAAGGTATTTTTTGAAGAAAAACTATTTTGAGCTTCAAGTAAAGTGCTATTTCCGGTTACCTGATTTACGCCAAAATCTAATGGCTTCTTTCCATATTAGAATAAGGTAGAAATTCAAGGTTTCAAAATTTTCTGAATGATAGTATTAGCGCTAGAGTGGAGGATCCACACACACATACACATATACACACATACATCATCGTGAAAATGTTAAAATTGGATTAAAACGTGGTCATCTACCAAAATCTCGATGTGCGATTTTTAGCACGATCGTATACCTCCCTTACCAAAAGTAGCGGGAGGTAAAAATATATGAAAACCATTTTAAAATTAAAATTTGAGTAAATTTAATTTGAAATTTGTTTTTAGACGGCGCACTAATTTCTAAATATTAATATTTGAAAATAATATGAAAGTCCCATATCTCATTTTGACGTTTACCGACTAGCGAATATGACAAACATCAAATCAAAGATAAATATAAGAGAAACTAATAGAAACTACGTATAAAAGCGAAAGAATAGTTAAAAAGAAAGCGGGATACATTACCAACAACCTTTTCTATTTTTGTAATCTGCGTATGAAGCTAGAAACACAAACGTTGATGTCTTACGTATCAAAATTTATTTTTGTTTTGTTTTCATATGTTTTGCTTTCTTTCTATTGCGATAGAAAGAGGAAAAATTATATTTTATTAGGAAAGAAATATACAGGGTGTTAAAAAAAGGGTAAATATTTTTAAGACATATAGTAGTGACCAAAATGAATAAAAAAAATTAATCAACATGGATTCGATCTTTAATAGTTTCTGAGACATAATGCAGTGAAAAATTAGTTTGTACGAGGTTTACCTCTGCTATTTGGAAAACTATAACAGTTACGACTTCGATTAAATTATACTTTTTGTTTAAATTTCAGATGTCCTTTGTTTTATTTAAAAATCAAATAATTTTACTAATGACCGCTATAAATAAAATTTTGCTCGATCATCTAAAAGGCAGAAAAGTTTGTTACCGTTGGATACCTCATAATTTATATGATGGTCAAAAGCAATATTGTGTGTAATGGATGCATTTAAAACTGAAACAAAACGACAATCGGCTCAATGGATCTTTTCAACAGACCCCAATCTTGTCAAAGTAAAACGATTTCGAAGTGTTGGTACAAAAATGATTGCCTCCTTTTTCTCAAAATGTGGTCCTACTGTCAATATTGCATTAGAAAAAAATCTGATGTGGACACCACACGACTTCCTTGTACGCAAGATTAATATGAAGTATAGACTCAATTATAAAATTGCACGTATTTGACGTAATTTGACATTAACATCTATTTTTTATTTTTTTGTCCTAATCCATAGCAAGCTTCATTACAAAAACCAAAAAGTATATAAGTTTTAAATTTATATATCTCGCTTATATAAAGGGCTAATTTAATAATACTTGATGTGCTAGACGCAGAATGTAATTCTCTAAAACTCTTATTTGAAGCATTTATTTCTAAAATCAAAATGAAACCATTTTATTCAAGAAAAACTGTTAACAACTTCAGGTAATATATCACTTCCGGTTAGCCTGTTTTAACCAAAATCGGCTGTGTTATTCCAATTGATATAAAAGTCTTATATACCAAATTTGAAAAGTTTTGGATTATATTTTAATATAGTTTTTCATTAAAATTTATTATAGGCTTCAAATAAAGTACCATTTCTGGAAATTATGTAATGACCAAAAAGGGAGGTGCACAACTGGATTTTATAGAATTCCTAAATACAAAATTTCAACTTTCTACGGCTTACCGTTTTTGAGTTATGCGAGATACGTACGTACGTACGTACAGACGTCACGACGAAATTAGTCAGAATGTATTCAGGGATGGTCAAAATGGATATTTCCGTTGAAATCTGAAAACCGAAATTTTTCGCGAATACAATACTTCCTTTACTTTGTACAAGGAAGTAAAAACAGTAACTTCTAATTGGTACATAACAATTTGTTTGCCACGGGTGTTTGAAAAAGTGCGTAAAAATAGACCTCGAAGTAAACTAGTATTGCATCAGGACAATGCATCCTCACATACTTCTGCGCAAACTAAAGCCTATTTAACAGAATCAATGCTGGAATTATTGGGGCACCATACAGTCCTGACTTTGAACCTTATGATTTCTTCCTATTTCCTAAATTAAAGGAAATAATGTGTGATATACAAGTGCAAATGAAGCGGTTGTTCGAAAACATAGCCTCTCAAGTGTCTCAAGAAGAATGGATTTGTTGCTTTAACGATTCGTTTTATCGAATGGATAAATGTGTTGAGTCAAAAGGACAATATTTCGAAAAACAATAAAAAATAATAATTTCTGGAAAATGTTGTTTGATATCGATAGTTTGCAAAAACTTTCTAAATAAAAAATTTGGAAAAGTATTTGAAAGTAAATAAATAAATATATTAATTACTTTTTATTATTTTTATACATGTGGTGTATTATTCGAAATATGATACAAATATACGTCACCAGATACGTCATAATACAAAATAAAATTTTCTCAGTAAACACATTTTGGCAAGCTATGTATCTAATGGAGAAAGTTTCAAAATTTCTTATAATTACGTTCGTTTATTTCTATATTTGAAAGTAAGCTATAAAAGTTTTTCTTCCCACGATAATTCTTGTAACAATTTATTATAAAGAATTTTATTGCATATTTTTATTTTTGAATTTAATAACATTACGCTATTTGCCATTGTTGTATGTTTTGAAACATATATTCATATATATTAATAATGACAGAGTGTGCAGCTAATATTATTATTATACTTCTGACGTATTTATAAATATTTAAGCATACATAGAAACGTTATGTTTATATGTAAGTAAACTTTATAGCTTGTGCAGCGACCATGACGTTTTACGTTTTATTTAAATGAGATATATTTTTTTAAAGAGAATGATTTTTTTATCATATAAGACATCATATATAGTAGCGTGGACCTTAAAAGGGGCCAAGTCGAATTTTATCCAGGCCACCCCTAAAGTGGTTCCAAATAAATAAAAAAAAATCTGATGTGGCCAGCATATTACCTTCCGTCGTGCCTTCCGTCAGTTCTATGTATTTTGTATAAATGTCATACAGAAAGGTCCTTGGAAAAGATTATATTTCTTGTACATTACCTTAAGGCAGTTGTATGTATTTTATACAAATTCCATACAGAAAGTTTCTAACAAAAGATCCTAAATTTCCAGTAAAATTATGACAGAAACATACTGTCATACTGTCAACTGCACTTGACACCTTTCAATCAGAATCTTCTTAATATAGCAGCTGTTTCCAGATTATAGCATAGCTGTCTAATATATGATATTATTTTCTTTATAATCTTTTAACTCTATATCCATTTAATATGAAGTATAAAATGCATTCAAATCGTGTAGAGAATAAAATATTCTTTGATATTTATAGTAACATTAAATGTGAAAAAATATTTAACATCGTTTTTTCAAGAAAAACTGTTAAAATCTTCAAATGAGGGTACTTCCGGTTGGCCAATTATAACCAAAATCTAATCAGCTCTTCACATGGATGTAACGAAGAGGAATATGAAAGAATTATAATTTTTGGAATTGTAGTATCAAAGTTATCGCATTAGAAAATTTTATCACACACACACACACAAAAACGCGCGCGCGCACACACACACACGCACGCACGCACGCACACACACACACACACACACACACACACACATATATGTATGTATGTATGTATGTATGTATGTATGTATGTATGTATACACACACATACAGACATCATCGTAAAAATCGTAAAATCGTATTCTAGAGATCCTAAAACGTACTTATTCATCAAAAACTCACCACCGAATTTTTTTTATCAAAGACAATACCTTCCTTACCTAAAGGTGACGGAAGGTAAAAATTGTGCAGACAGATTCCGCGTGTGACGTAGTTATTTTAGGTGAAAATGAAGAGCAACTCAGAAGAATGATAGAGAGAATACATGTAGTTGGAAGAAGTATGTATCTATGAATCTGGAGTTGAATGTTGATAAATATTTGAAAGGAGAAAATTGGTGACTGTGTGCAATGTGTTGGTGGATGAAGTGAAACTGGAGCAAGTGAATGAGTTTGTATATTTGGGTAGCATGATGTCAAGGAATGGTCGAATTGACAGAGAAATTGAAAGGAGAGTAAACGCATATAGAGAAGCTCGGTTAAGTGTGTATAATGGAGTGCTAGTGCCTTGATGTATGGAAGCGAATGTTGGGCATGGACGGGAAAGCATAAAAAGAGAGTGACTGCTGTGGAAATGAGGTATTTACGTGGTGTATGTGGATATGTAAGACGGGATCGCGTGAGGAATAATTTGGTGTATGAAGAATGTTGTTAAGAGAGTAAGAATGAGCCAGTTGAGATGGTTTGGTCATGTGGAGAAAATGAACGGCTTGTAAACCGTATATATCTTGGTGATATTGAGGGTGTTCGATTGCGTGGCCGTCCAGTGTGTAAGTGGATCGATGTGATTGACAAGGTGCTAAAAGAGAGAAAGTTTCCGAGTGGGAAGAGAAGAAGAGTGTATGAATGCGATTATGAATGTGGCCAAGGCGAAAGAAGTGTGCTTCGATAGGAATGTGTGGCGAAGGATGATTGTTTCGTAACTATTATTGTGGTCCGGATGCGGTATTTCGCTACCGAAAATCGGTCACTTTAATATGTTAAGAGTTAGGAATATTTGAGTGATTATTTTTGTGGTTGATATTATTATTATTATTGTTTCGGGTTTTGCGAAATACTCTTTTAATCGTTTATGAAGTTTAGAGAAAAAAAACCCTCAAATTTGTGGATAAAAAGCAGATGGCACACCCAAAAATGGGTAATAAAAGTGATGAAATATTTACTTCAAATACAATGTTACAACAATTATATTGTTAAGTGTAGTGTACTAGCTATAAGAGAAATTTAAAACAAGAAAAAGTGATCCAAATATCTTTTCGTCTTTTTTGTTGATTTTTTATTTCTACTCTTCTTATTTGTTTCCTGTGTTCCATTTTCATGCAAATATTGATTCTTTAGAATTTAAATACCTAGGTATTTTAATTGTAAACAAAAACTCTATATTTACTTCTTTTATTCTCTATGCCGTTTCTCAAGAATATTCTTTTGTTCGTCGAGTTATTTTTACAAGATACAAAAGATAAAGGAAGATATGTGGTCGTATCAGGATAAAGAAGGGTCGCTAAAACACAGGTAGAAAAATCTGATGTGGCCAGCACATAACCTCTCGCCAGATATTTTACCTGGTTGTACGCATAAAACGAAAAATATTTTTAAATACAAATACATATATTCATGTCTCACTACAAAATAATTCTCACATATATTTGCAAACTCTCTGGGATATTTTAATATAAATTATGTACAATACATACATTTTCTTTATATTCAATATCTTGAAATTTTCTTTTTCTACTTTCCTATTCTTTTTCTTTATATTCGTCATTTTTTCGCAAATTCCTCTTATATTCTTCTTTACGTATATTCTTTTACGTTGTTGATTTTTTTTTTATTTTCATAATCTTCATAATAATGTACAAATATTTTTGACAGCGGCATACAAATATTTTTGACAGTGACATTTATGTGTCAATTACAAACATTTGAATTTCTTGCCTTGAAGTAGTTTGATTTGAGAATTTTTAAATCAAATTTTTTTATATGCATTTCTTTATCTCTAAATCTATAGAAGATATAATAATGGATTTATATTTATCGAATAAAGAATTTAACATTTTTTAGCATAAGTATTTACATAAATTTTTGATAAATAATATTTAGATGATTTTTTTCTTGTAACTACTACTTCCGGTTGTCCAAGTGTTACCGAAACTTAATCAAATCTTCCCATTATTGATAGATTGAGGAATCCGTAGTTAAAAATGTCTTAAGTCTTATAGAAATCGTGAATCCAACATCCACACACACACACACAAACACACACACACACACACACACACACACACACACACATACACACACACACACACACACACACACACACATACACACACACACACACACACACACACACACACACACACACACACACATACGGACATCATCGTAAAAATGTTATAATCGAATTCTAGGGACCTTGAAACGTGCGAGAGGTAAAAAAGGGATATGAAAGAAAAACATAATTTTTAACCCCTAAATTTTTTAAAAGGTTTCTTATATTTATTACTTGTACATAGTAAAGGAAGTATTGTAATCGCGAAAAAATTCGGTTTTCAGATTTCAACGGATATATCCATTTTGACCATCCCTGAATCCATTTTGATTAATTTCGACTTCAATAACATTCCATACGGTTTCAAACACATTTTGTGACATTTATCCCCCCTGGTTCTTCATTTGTCATTTCCCATAAGTCTGATATACACTTTGTTTAAAAATATCTTTTATTTTCCAAAAGTAAACACCGTGATGATTTTTATTTATTTAATTACATGAAAAACAGAATGAAATGTTTTAATTTTAACCGTTGCCTATTATTTACAGTTTACTTGCCTTATAACTGTATCATGATTTCTCTAGTGAATCTTTCTATTTTTCTTTTCTAGCTTTCTGTAGAATATAGGTCAAGAATACACAAATAGGTATTCATAGTATTGTTCCACATTTGTACAGATTTAACTTCTGTACCGTTATACTAAGAATAAGGATAATCCTATAAGTACTATATAATCGATAATTAGTGTATATAAAAGGTTGTAAATCATAGCTATTATTTTATAGATTACTAAATAATACAATGTTTCTTGTTGATATATCGCCTTTCTACCTATATCAGGGTAACAGTCAATTTCTTAAGATACTTCTATAAATAAAAATCTGGTGTGGCCAACACAATACCTCCCGCCATTTACAGCCCGAGTCACAAAAAGGATTAAGTTATTCCTTATTTTTAGATTCGCGAATTTTACTCTAATCTTGACAGTTTATTTCTTAAAATATAGTCTAATCTAATCCAAGTAACTACCATTTTTAAACCCCTCAACAGGATTAAATCCCAATTACATAGTGGGTTCATATTCACACACATCCATGCCTTAGTGGGATTCGAACACAGAGCCCTGAAAGCACTCATGACATGAGGCGTTGCTCTAACCATTGAGCCTCCGGAGCAATAATAAAATGAAGATTAAATTTTAAATACCGGGATAGAATAGAATTCACTAACCCAAAAATGAGGATTAGTTTAAACATTTTTGTGAATCCTTAATTTTTAATAATCTAAATACATACCTACATATTTACTTATGCTGGAAACTGTATTGAATTCCTTTTCTATTGTTCTATTTACTTTTTTTTTTTTAAAACGTTACTAAATTATTTTGAAATGATTAGTTCTTTGATAGTGACATTTATCTGTCAGTTACATACATTTGAATAACTGCGTTTTATTTGTTTAAAGCGTAGGCTCTGGGATTTAAATTATAGATAATTTTATAAATTTATCCATAAAATATATAAAGAAATTTTTATAATAATCTCGAAAAAATAACATTTAAATGTATTTTTCGAAGAAAAACTATTTTGAGCTTCTAGTAAAGTGCCATTTCCGGTTATCCGATTTTCACCAAAATCTAATGGGCTCTTTCCATTACAGAAAAAGTTCGAAATAAAAGGGTCCAAATTTTTCTGAATGATAGTATTTGAGTTAGAGTGGAGGATCCACACATACACACAGACATCATCGTGAAAATGTTTAAATTGGATTCTAGGGACCTTAAAACGTGGTCATTTACCAAAATCCCTATACCTCCCTTACCAAGGGTAGCGGGAGGTATAAATCTGATGTGGCCAACACCAAACCTCCCGCTATTTAATTTTTATTAATTTAAATATACATATTTACATATTTAGTTATTGCGGAAACTGTATTAAGATCCATTGCATATACCTATGGTTCTATTTAGTATTTTCTTTTTAAAACGTTACTATTATTAATTTGAAATGATTAGTTCTTTGACAGCGACATTTATCTGTCAGTTACATACATTTGAGATATGAACTGTGTAACCAAGGAGTTTTGCTTATTTATCCATAAAATATAAAGAAAAAGTATTGATGCAAATCTGTAGAAAATTTAATAATCTTTAATATTTATAATAACAAAAATCTTGAAAAAATAACATTTGAAGGTATTTTTCGAAGAAAATATATTTTGAGCTTCAAGTAAAGTGCCATTTCCGGTTATCTGATATACACCAAAATCTAATGGTCTCTTCCCATATTAGAATTCAAAATTTTCTGAATGATAGTATGTGAGTTAGAGTGGAGGATCCACACACATACACACACACATACTCACAGACACATATATACATACAAAGGCATCATCGTGAAAATGTTAAAATTGGCATATTACCCATTGCTGGGTGTGCCAATCTGCTTTGTACGCAGATATCGGTAATAATGATGACATATTTATACTGTACGGACGATTTTGTGCCGTTTAGACTAGACACTCAGGCACACCGCCACGTGTTTTCACATATAAATCTGTAAAATGATTGATTATATTTACATTTTAGTGTATAGTGTTTAGCTACAACTTATAATTTTTGAAGTTATTGACATTTAAATATTTTGCAATAATATACCAAAGCTTACACAATATCTGAAACATGTTAACGTTGCAAAAATGTAATGAATTCACTACAACTATAAAAATGTTACTGTGTGCATAAATATTAATTCTATAAATTTTAGACTTGGGAAAATGTATTCGGGCCCAAACCCATAAAATGCAGGGCTTAAGGATACAATGCCCAATAATATTAAAGCTAGTATTACTAATACGCTAATACCAAAATGAAATGGCGAAATACTTGAATAATATATTTTTAAAATAGTCAAAAGAAATTTATATTATTTTATAATTTGTTTTTTGAAAATGTTAACCGGTCTAACTAATATAAATTTGGGCTTATATATGAAGTATTATTTTCTCAAAATTTTGATAAAAGTAGAACAAATAGTTTTGTTATCGTTCAATTTAACGTATACAAACATATCATACATCTTATCTTTATTATTTTGTATTGAATCACGAAAAATATTCGAATATGAAAAATTATACTTCTGTATTTCTGATAAAGATTGTTTCTATTCCGTTATTTCATTTCCAAAATTCAACAAAATCAATTGCCATAACGAAAAATCCTTTATTACGAAGTGGAACTTTTTTAACAAATATTATTTTCTTGTTTACTCTATTTTCTTTTGCTGTTACGTCACTTTCCGATGTTTTCAAATACGAATATGTCCGAAAACAAACGAATGATGAATGCTAAGTGGAATTGAGGCCTTGAGAAACATAAACAGAAATGTAATACATATCATAAGACCAGAATTCCTCAAAATGTTTCTTGGAGAAAACATCAATTTGATTTTTGTAAATATATCGAAAACCAAAAAAGATATGAACCTGAGGTTTGAAATTTTGAAATCTACACATTTAAAACTATAGATTTTCATAATTTATAGAAAAAAGGTGACCAAGTTTGGGCTCCTAAAACCCGCGCCTTGTCCATACCAAAAAATGGGTGGATGGTTGTGGTATACTTTCAACGACCACCAATAAATGGGGTACTAACCAATGTTTTCTATTTTTACCTTCTGTCACCTTTAGGTAAGGAAGGTATTGTCTTTGGTTAAAAAATTCGGTGAGTTTTTGATGAATAAGCACGTTTTAGGGTCCCTAGAATACGATTTTGATGATGTCTGTATGTAGGTGTGTGTATGTATGTATGTATGTATGTATGTATGTATGTATGTATGTGTGTGTGTGTGTGTGTGTGTGTGTGTGTGTGTGCGTGTGCGCGTGTGCGCGTGCGTGCGTGCGCATGTGTGTGTGTGTGTGTGTGTGTTTGTGTGTGTGTGTGTGTGTGTGTGTGTGTCACAAAATATTCTAATGCTATAACTCTAATACTACAATTCCAAAAATTATAATTCTTTCGTATTCTTCTTCGTTACATCCTTGTGAAGAGCTGATTAGACTTTGGTTATAATTTGTCAACCGGAAGTACCCTCATTTGAAGATTTTAACAGTTTTTCTTGAAAAAACGATGTTAAATATCATTTTTTGACATTTAATGTTATTATAAATATTACAGAATATTTTATTCTCTACGCGATTTGAATGCATTTTATACTTCATATTAAATGGATATAGAGTTAAAAGATTATAAAGAAAATAATATCATATATTAGCCAGCTATGCTATAACAGCTGCTATATTAAGAAAATTCTGATTGAAAGGTGTCAGTGTCAAGTGCAGTTGACAGTATGTTTCTGTTATAATTTTACTGGAAATATAGGATCTTTTGTTAGAAACTTTCTGTATGGAATTTGTATAAAATACATACAACTGCCTTAAGGTAATGTACAAGAAATAGAATCTTTTGCAAGGAACTTTCTGCATGACATTTATACAAAATACATAGAACCGACGGAAGGTAATGTTCTTGCCACATCAGATTTTTTTTTTCAAAAGTATAGCATGAATTAAAATTTTTAAGGCGCGACTTAAAAAATTTACGCGTTATATTCATTAAGAAATTATTATTAAGCTTAAATAACATAAATAAAATGCATTTTTCCTAATAAATTATAGAATATTGGAACAGTTTGTCCATTGTTTGACAATATTGTGACACAATCTATATCGACGGGCGGTACTAGTGTTTGTCCATACATGGTTTTACGGTAGGAGGGCGTTCAAGACGCGCAAGTCTCGTTTTTAAAAACAACCAATCAAATTGCTTAATAGATGATACGTCATCCAAATTATTAATGGACTTCAATCACATGTAGTTTGCGAATTAATTCATTTTTAAACAAAATTCTTTCACTAACACTCAGTAATTTACATATATTTTCGCATTCTTATATAAAATTGTTAAAATTTGACTGTGGTATGGTATATTGGTGGTTGTCGAACGGATTGAAGACCACTAACTGCATTAAGAAAACATAAAGAGCTATTGAAGATGTTTACAAAATATTGTCATATATTTTCAGTTGCCAAGCAAATAACAAATGAAATAATGTTTTTCAAATGTTTTTC
This sequence comes from Harpalus rubripes, assembly GCA_963082715.1. NCBI lineage: Eukaryota > Metazoa > Arthropoda > Insecta > Coleoptera > Carabidae > Harpalus > Harpalus rubripes. The sequence continues at coordinate 1,629,077 of OY720462.1, forward strand.
AGTCATCAATAAGTTAAAAAGTCCTCGTTCCCATTCTATACTTCCTTCTTTTGTCATTATCTTTTATCGTTGTGCAGTTTTCGTATTTTTATTTCTCTTTCTCTATTGATTTTAGTCTTTTTACTGTCTGTCCGCCATTCCCTTTGCTCGAACATTATGTTTTATGGTCTTACCTTTGTTTTATCTCTTCCCTCTCTCTCTCTCTCTCTCTCTCCGAGAGGAGAGAGAAGGCGATTGTCTTATTTACAAAAGGAATAAACAATGTAATTGTTTTTAATCATAAGTCGTAACTGGATCACTTCCTGATGTATTGAATTGTTAATATTTCAATAAATGTGTTACTTTGTGTCATATACTTGGCACACATATATTCGGGTATGACAAAGTCTATAAGGCAGTGAAAAATATTTTTTACGGGTTTACCAGATATGATGTGCTTTTGTTTTTGCTAAATAACTTCGTAACTATTAGAAATTAAGAAAATCTGGTGTGGCCAACACAATACCTCCCGCCATTACCTGGCAGTTTATTTCTTATAATATAGTCTAATCTAATCCAAGTACCTGCCTTTTTTAAACCCCTCAACAGGATTAAATCCCAATTACAGAGTGGGTTCACATTCACACACATCCATGCCTTAGTGGGATTCGAACCCATAGCCCCGAGGGCACTCATGACATGAGGCGTTGCTCTAACCATTGTGCCACCGGAGCTATAATAAAATCAAGATTAAATTTTAAATACTGGGATTCATTAATCTAAAAATGAGGATTAGCTTAAACATTTTTGTGAATCGTTAATTTTTATTAATCCTAATACATACCTACATATTTACTTATGCTGGAAACTGTATTGAATTCCTTTTCTATTGTTCTATTTACTTTTTTCTTTTTAAAGCGTTACTAATATTATTTTGAATTGATTATTTCTTTGATAGTGACATTTATCTGTCAGTTACATACATTTGAATAACTGCGTTTTGTTTGTTTAAAGCGAAGACTCTGGGATTTAAATTATAGATAATTTTATAAATTTATCCATAAAATATATAGAAAAAGTATTAATGCAAATCTATAGAAAATTTAATAATCTTTAATTTTTATAATAACATTAATCCCAAAAAAATAACATTTAAAGGTATTTTTCGAAGAAAAACTATTTTGAGCTTCTAGTAAAGTGCCATGGGCTCTTTCCAGTACAGAAAAAGTTCGAAAAACAAGGTTTCAAAATTTTCTGACTGATTTGAGTTAGAGTTGAGGATCCACACGCACATACACACAGACATAATCGTGAAAATGTTAAAATTGGATTCTAGGGACCTTAAAACGTGGTCATTTACCAAAATCTTCATATGCGATTTTTAGCACGATCCCTATACCTCCCTTACCAAGGGTAGTGGGAGGTAAAAAGTGTTTCATATAAAATTTTATGGATTTTTATAGTCTACTAGCATAGACAAAATTCTGTTCGAACACTATCTTTGTCATTTTTTCTTCGATTGTAATACAAACAAAATGGCCTCTTTCTCGGAAACAATTGAAGATCAAACCTATATTGATAAAGCTTTTTTTAAATCATTTTGATCAGAACTATATGCCTTCAAAATTTTGTGCCCTTTTTTAACACCCTGCGTGTATATTGTTGTCTCAGTCTATGAATGGTTTCGGGGCATTTTTGTTCCCTATTCATCCGTACCCTTACAATGTATGTAATTCTATACCCTACAGTACCATATGTCACAAAAATGTATGTATGTAACACATGTTATCGTTTTGTTTAAAACATTGCATGTTGTTAACAGGTGTATAGACACCTGCTATTTTACATTAGCGATGATTTTAATATTTTGTTTTTAAATGTTTATTATTTATTCAATTATTTTTAGTTATTGTTCCATATTGATAAAAAATTTGATTATTGTTTATCTTTTACAGATTTGTAAATAAAATTGCGCAATGTATATTTATTTAAATATATATGGAGTACGAGCCCATTTAACATTTTTAAAAAATATAAAAACTACGCATATAGTGGGAAATGTCTACCAATTTTTTTCGAATAGTTTCAAATGTAGTTTTTAAACTTCGGCCTAGAGTTTTTTTACCTCCCGCTACCCTTGGTAATGGAGGTATAGGGATCGTGCTAAAAATCGTATATCGAGATTTTGGTAAATGAGCATGTTTTATGGTCCCTAGAATCCAATTTTAACATTTCCACATCCTCCACTCTAAGTCAAATACTTTCATTCAGAAAATTTTGAAATCTTGTATTTCGAACTTTTTCTGTATTAGAAAGAGCCCATTAGATATTGGTGAAAATCGGATAACCGGAAATGGCACTTTACTAGAAGCTTAAAATAGTTTTTCTTCGAACAATAACTTTAAATGTTTCTTTTTTCGAGATTAATGTTATTATAAAAATTAAAGATTATTAAATTTTCTATAGATTTGCATTAATACTTTTTCTATATATTTTATGGATAAATTTATAAAATTATCTATAATTAAATCTGCGACACTTTAAACAAACAAAACGCAGTTATTTAAATGTATGTAACTGACAGATAAATGTCACTCAAAATAATATTAGTAACGTTTTAAAAAGAAAAAAGTAAATAGAACAATAGCAAAGGAATTCAATACAATTTCCAGCATAAGTAAATATGTAGGTATGTATATAGATTAATAAAAATTAACGATTCACAAAAATATTTAAGCTGATCCTCATTTTTGGATTAGTGAATTCTATTCTATCCCGCTATTTAAATTTAATATTAATTTTATTATAGTTCCGGTGGCTCAATGGTTAGAGCAACGCCTCATGTCATGAGTCCCCTCGGGGCTCTGGGTTCGAATCCCACTAAGGCATGGATGTGTGTGAATGTGAACCCACTCTGTAATTGGGATTTAATCCTGTTGATGGGTTTAAAAAAAAGGTAGTTACTTGATTTGATTAGACTATATTTTAAGAAATAAACTGTCAAAATTAGAGTAAAATTCGCTAATCCAAAAAACTTAATCTTTTTTGTGACTCGGGCTGTAAATAACGGAAGATATTGTGTTGGCCACACCAGGTTTTTTTTTTTGTTTTGTCTATATTAAAGTAGCCTAAATTGTAGAAATTTCTAACCATTTATGTAGATTTTAAAATTTGTTGAAATTAAAGTATATCATATGTGATATACTTATAAATGTCCAAAAATCTTAGTTATGTAAGATTTTTAGATCAGATAATCTATATATAAACAACGTAATCAAATAATTTCCAAGATAAAGATAACGAAAGATACACTGATCAAAAACCTAGTTGCCTTTGTGAACTGAATTTACTCTTTTTTACAATTACAGATAAAACACCTAAAAAATATCTATAAGTTTTCTTTGAAACATGCAAGAAACTTTAAGGTTTTTCCAAAACACGTCACCTAATTTTCAGTAGTTCTTTTTTCTGTTATTAGAAACTGTTACCGCAAAATAAAACCGATAATAGAAGAATATTTTGGATGTTGCATTTATGTTACTGTATACAATATTATACCTATATTTGGGTGTACTGGGTGTTGCCCGCCAAACAGGAACATAGGATTTCAACATGAAATTTTAATTTCCTGCTTCCTTAATTATTTTAGGTAAAAAAGCTTCAAGTAAAAGTTGTAGAGCTTAAAATTAAGCATCAGATTCAGTAAGCAAAATTAATTTTGCATGCTCTGTTACGACAGATATTAGATAAGAAAATATCTAAAATCACTCTAAAAATAATGATAGCCATGAAAAATCAAGTTAGGTTAATATATTTTTATTATTTATTATTTGTAATACCTGTTCAAGTTTATTAATTTAAATAAATAATTTTCACTTTAACAGTTATTACAAATAATAAAAATAAATTAACCCAGCTTGATAGACAAATGGCTATCGCTATTTTTGAGATTATTTTCGATATTTTCAAATAACTTCTGCCATATAATTTTGTTTAATTTTCAGATGCAGCATTTTAAGCTTTTATTTGAAGCTTTTTTTACCTAAAATAATTTTGGAGAAGCAAGAAATTTACTTTGTCCTACATAATAGTAAATGGGTATTACAATAACACCCATTTTTCGGTGTGAATGTTCCGTAATACATCAGGTAATATATTTAATTTTTGTCCATATAATCAGCTGATGTGTCATCCATATTTACATATGAAAGTATAGTATAATTTTCATAAATTTTACATGTTTAAGACCGGAGATAAAACTGGGTATGTTGTATTATATTATTATTAATATTATACAAGTAATACATAAATATAATAAGTAAAGAAAGATGGAGAATAAGAAAGAAACTAATTAAACTTCCAAGCAATATTTGGATGTAGACAAAAGAAAAATATGTTTTTTGTTTGTATTGGGTTTTCTTTCTTTTCCGAGAGCAAAGAGAGGAGAAGATGAAGGGAAAGATTACAGACTTCTTGCATTCTCTCTTCTTGTGTTTTTCTCGGCTGTGATTGGTCGATGCGAGGATATTTCATGTCATCCTTTTTGCTTTACTTTTTTTCTTCTGCTGTCTTTATATTTCTTTGGAACATCGGGAAATAAGTATTGATATTTCGTGTACCGTGAAATAAATGAAAATAAATTCAAGTCGCTTGGAAACATTGTTTTGTTTTTCAGCATTTTACTTTTTAATGGTGTTATTATTACAGCATGATATTTAGAATGTACAACGCGCATCTAATTCTACTCGCTGCTGGTTTTTCTCGTGAGAAAAGAAATTTTATACTGCCTTTTAAGCTTATTTGTGTTTCCTGGATTGTAATACTATTGTATTTAAATCTAATGATACACGAAAGATTGTTAGGGTAAGATGTATGCGTAGCGTACCGCGGGTAGTGTTTTGTTTTGAATGAGCGTCCCGACGGTCTACGCACACTCAGATTGCGTACAATGCGTGCGTGTGACGCCGACGAATAGCGTCCGAGTAGCGAAATTCAAATTTTAGCAGATATTAATTGTAATATCAGTTGTCAAGATAGAATTTCAACTGGAAATGCGTTTCGGAGCAATAGAAAGCAGATAGAATTGAAACTAGGGCACAGAATATAATTTCCGCATGTGTGTGTTTTCGCAGGACATATGATATTTGTGTTTTAGTCCTTGGATGAGTGACACAAACAAATATCTTACCTTGTATATACACACACAAATTTTCACATTCAAACACAGAAATGGGACACGAAATATTAAAGTAAACTCAAGAGCGCAGTGGGAAACAGACTGTCCGATTAGAGACAGCTCACGCTCACTATTTTGTTGTGGATCAAATTCGTTCTCTCCTCTCATCTCTAAGCTCTCTCTTTTTCAAGTTTTCACCGTCTCTTCTCTCTTTGCCTACTTCTCCGCAGCATCCCAACGTCCGTTTGGACCTGCACGAAACGCAGTCCCCTCTACAGTTTTGGAGACTCGCGAACTCAAAAGAAACAGAGTGGGGCAGCGCGCCATTTGAATTCATTGGTGGGTAGAAGTCTAGCGTCACTTCCCGCGGAGCGCAGAGAGAAAATTCTGAGGCATACGCGCCGCTTTTAGTGACGACTTCCTTCTACCAGCCTTGTAGAGTCGCACGTTCGTTCAGCAGTTGCTGATCGTTACTGTGAGCCGGTCACAGACGCCATTGCAAAAAGAAAGCTTTCGGAGTGCTGACTGTAAACGTTGATTGTTCAATTTGTTGGTTTATTTTTGTGATAATTAACGCAGATAGTGCCAAATAAGGTAAATATGATTACATAACACATTTGCAATTATAGTGTACGTAAAATTCGGTCGGATTTTCGAAAAGCTTTGGTGAGACTTGGGAGTTGGCTTGGGCTTACATTGTCCCAAACAAGGAAAGCTTTTATATTTCTTGTGGTATACAAATCTCACTGAAGTTTTTCGGGAGTGCGCGTGATTTTGAGGGAGTTTTCGGGATTTTTGGGTAAAGGAATTTGGGATTTATAATAACGTTGTTAGATATTGATGTGGAAACATCGCCATTTTGTCATAATTCCGTGGAAAAGCGGCCATTTCTGAACTTTGAGTGCTTTCGTTTCTTTCCCCTCCTCTCTTGTAAAGCCGTTATTTCCCGATACGCCATTTTCCAACAGCCAACCGCCCTAAATTCGGGCGTCGGGTCGAATTTTATCAAATTAGTGGTTTCTTTGTTGTGTATCTATGACAACTAAACTGTTTTGATCTTTGTTTACAAGATTGTTCTATTTGTGAAGTGAAATATTTTCATCTGAGTGTAAATAAACGGTTTTTGGGTGGTATTTAATTTCGGGCACGGCGTGGTACAGTTATACGAGGAGGCCATTTTGTGCATATTGACGAAAGGTATATTTTCATATTTTTCGAGATTGTTTGATTAAATTAAGATGAAATTAGTATTCCGTGGCTACGTCTGTTTATTTTATTGTTGATTATTATTGTGTTATGTGGTTTTTGGATATTAATTTATGAATATAATATGGAAAAATTATTGATTTTTCTGAAATGGTGGAAGGTTGCCCGGGCTAGCGCATCTGCGCGTAACGGCTAGGGTTGTACCGCTATAGCGTCTGCAGATGGTCGTCGGGCGTGAATAGTCGCGTTCCTCTTTCAAGTCTGTTGAATTTCGAATAGTTTTTAATTGATATTTTTGATTAATAGTAAACAATGGATGACGACCAACAGTTCTGTTTGCGCTGGAACAATCATCAATCCACCTTAGTCTCAGTGTTCGATAATTTGTTAGAAAAAGGCACACTGGTGGATTGCACACTATTTGCGGAAGGGAAGTTTCTTAAGGCTCACAAAGTCGTCCTATCAGCATGTAGTCCATATTTTGAGGTATGTATGAATAATATTTTAAATTTCAGGACGGATTGTAATTTATTTAAATTTGTTTAGACGTTGCTGACTCAACAATACGACAAGCACCCAATATTTATACTTAAAGATGTAAAATATCAAGAACTGAAAGCCATGATGGACTACATGTACAGGGGAGAAGTGAACATCTCCCAAGACCAGTTAGCAGCGCTTTTGAAAGCCGCCGAGTCGCTGCAGATCAAAGGGCTGTCGGACAGCCGTGGCGGGAACAAAGAAAGCGAAACCCGCAAATCAGCAGCGCCTCCAGTAGCAAAAACCCCTCCGCCCGCGCCCGCCCCGACACTCCCGCGGGTGCAGGGCCTGACAATAGAACAGCGCAAAGCGCCCAAACTATCCGACTCCATGCTAGAAGACTCGCGTTCTCGGGAAGGCTCAACATCCCCGGTCCCACGCAAGCGCAAGAAAGCCCGCCGCCGCGGCTCACAAGATGGCGTGGGCGTAAACGACAACCACGACGCATCATCATCGTCCGAATCTCATAGCAACCAAGCACCCGCCACCGTCTCTGCCGTAAACATTCCTCCACTACCTATCGCGCCCATTGCGCTACCCTCGACCTCCAAACTCAACGTGACCGACGTGCCTGACCCCATGGAGGCCAAACAAGAACCGAAAGCTAAGCCCCAGGACAACCCGCAAATCACTAAGGACCAGAAACCCGAGATTCATTCCGAACTCATACTAGAACCAAAGGCTGAATATATCGAGGAGGAAATGAATGAGGATAGTGTCGAGGATTTGACTCTTGATGATGATGATGTGTCCCAAATGGAAGAAATGGACCACGCGAGACCCGGACCTAGTCATGGCGCAGCGGACGGATCACAAGGTAGATACAAATTTTCCCACAACCACTTTTCCCCACACAAATATACAAAGTGCTTTCTTCGTTTTTCAAACATATCTCAATATTCTAATCTGTATTTTCCCTTGTGGTTTCGCGGTTTCACTTAAAAAATCCCACAATTCGTTTCATATAAATTAAAAACTGTTAAAATGAAAGTATAAACGCAGTTATTAATCACTCGTTTCAAAATAGTCTCTTCAACATTTTTAGTTATATTTGAAAATTGGTTCGAGTCAAAAACATTAAAATAATCCTACGTTGACCAAATTACAATTCGTTTCACATAAATTGTCAAAAATCAGTTTCAAAATCCACAAAAATCTAAAAACTGTTAAAATGAAAGTATAAACGCAATTATTAATCACACGTTTGAAAATAGTCTCTTCAACATTTTTAGTTAAATTTGAAAATTGGTTCGAGTCAAAAACATTGAAATAATCCCGCGTTGACCAAATTACAATTCGTTTCACATAAATTGTCAAAAATCAGTCAAAATCCACAAAAAAAACTAAAAACTGTTAAAATGAAAGTATAAACGCAGTTATTAATCACGCGTTTCAAAGTAGTCTCTTCAATATTTTTAGTTAATTTTGAAAATTGGTTGGAGTCAAAAACATTAAAATAATCCCGCGTTGACCAAATTACAATTCGTTTCATATAAATTACAAATTGTCAAAAATCAGTTTTATAATCCACAAAATAACTAAAAACTGTTAAAATGAAAGTATAAACGCAGTTATTAATCACACATTACAAAATAGTCTCTTCAATATTTTTAGTTAAATTTGAAAATTGATTTGAGTCAAAAACATTAAAATAATCCCACGTTGACCAAATTACAATTCGTTTCACATAAATTGTCAAAAATCAGTTTCATAATCCCCAAAAAAACTAAAAACTGTTAAAACGAAAGTATAAACGCAGTTATTAATCACGCGTTTCAAAATAGTCTCTTCAACATTTTTAGTTACATTTGAAAATTGGTTTGAGTCAAAAACATTAAAATAATCCCGCGTTGACCAAATTACAATTCATTTCACATAAATTGTCAAAAATCAGTTTCAAAATCCACAAAAAACTAAAAACTATTAAAATGAAAGTATAAACGCAGTTATTAATCACACGTTTCAAAATAGTCTCTTCAATATTTTTAGTTAAATATGAAAACTGGTTTGAGTCAAAAACTTTAAAATAATCCCACGTTGACCAAATTACAATTCATTTCACATAAATTGTCAAAAAACAGTTTCAAAATCCACAAAAAATTAAAAACTGTTAAATTGAAAGTATAAACGCAGTTATTAATCACGCGTTTCAAAATAGTCTCTTCAACATTTTTAGTTAAACTTGAAAATTGATTTGAGTCAAAAACATTAAAAAAATCCCACGTTGACCAAATTACAATTCGTTTCACATAAATTGTCAAAAATCAGTTTCAAAATCCACAAAAAACTAAAAATTAAAACTTTGTGATGGTCGAAACTAATTTGAAAATATTTTGCAAATAATTTGAAACTCGTCAAAAACCTTTTGAGCGGTGAAACAGTAGCCAAAATTATTATTTTGTGTCCAAGTTTTTATGTTTGCCCGTGAATGTAAAAATGTGTGAATAAAATGCAATGCCCCCCGTGATTTGTGTAAAGTAATAAACCTATGTATTCTTGTTTTGCGGTGGCAGTGGAAATGACGGTCCCGTGGTCTGGTTGCAGATCCATTGGGCGTGTCATCGCCGCTTCTGCCGCTCGACGCTGCTTTGCCGCTCGAAACGCTTTTGACGCCTGATCTCAAATCGCCTAATTTGACATTCGATCCAATCGTTCAGTACAACTCGCCCGTTACCGGCGCTGATATCGAAGCCATGATATTCCAGTTAGGGAAAACTGTCAGGAGATACCCGCACAATACGGTCAAAACCGCCCTCCATCTTGTTCTCAACCAGGGTTGGTCTTTGGCTGAGACTTCCAGAAAACTCGAAATGAATAGGACGACTTTGTTGTATTATCTCAAAAAACTTAAACTCAGACGCTAAAATTTTATATTGTTGTGTATTAACGGCTATGTGTATCACGAAATGTCCGCCATTTTAAAATCACGACTTCAATTTTACTCGCCTTCACATAATGGGTGCAATAATTACACAACTCAACATAGCTATCGATTTATGTCTGAAATATTCGCCGTTTAACATCGCAATTTAAATAAAAACGACTTAATTTTATCGAAATTCCGTATAAAATGTCCGCCATTTTAAATTGAAATAAATACAGTCTCCGTTATTAATTAGTGTTCATTCGAAATTCTGTCAAAATATCCGCCATTTCAATCATATTTTGAATAAATATGACCCCCTGTCTGTAATATTCAGTCGAAATTTTGACGATATTGTCCGTGTTGATTACAACAATGATAACAATGAAAGCTTCGTCAATCAAAATTCATTCGTAGATCTGATTTGACTTCATTTTATCTAAAATGTCCGCCATTTCAAATTGAAATTTGAATGTAGTCTCGTATTTAATTAGTGTTCAATCGAAATTCGGTCGAAATTGTCCGCGCTTGATTACAACAATGAAAGCTCCGTCAATCAAAATTAATTCATCGATCTGATTTGACTTAATTTTATCGCAAATGTCCGCCATTTCAGTTTGACTGTAGTCTCGTCTTTAATTAGTGTTCAATCGAAATTCTGCCGAAATTGTCCGCGCTTGATTTCAACAATGATTACAACAATGAAAGCTCCGTCAATCAAAATTCATTTGTCAATCTGATTTGACTTCATTTTATCGAAAATGTCCGCCATTTAAAATTGCAATTTGAATGTAGTCTCGTCTTTAGTGTTCAGTCGAAATTCTACCGAAATTGCCCGCGCTTGATTTCAACAATGATTACAACAATGAAAGCTCCGTCAATCAAAATTCATTCGTCAATCTGATTTGACTTTATTTTATCGAAAATGTCCGCCATTTCAAATTGCAATTTGAATGTAGTCTCGTCGATATTCTGTCAAAATAGTCCGCCTTTTAAAATAATGATTACAACAATGAAATCTCTAAAAATTCAGTATATCGTGGTTTGACTTCATTTTATCGAAATTTCGTTTAAAATGTCCGCCATTTCAAATTGAAATTTGAATCTAGTCTCGTCTTTTCTTTAGTGTTCAGTCGAAATTCTGCCGAAAGTGTCCGCACTTGATTACAACAATGACAGCTCCGTCAATCAAAGTTCATTCGTCGATCTGATTTTTCATTTTATCGAAAATGTCCGCCATTTTAAATTGCAATTTGAATGTAGTCTCGTCGAAGTTTTGCCAAAAAAGTCCGCCTTTTAAAATAATGATTACAACAATGAAATCTCCATAAAAATTCAGTCTATCGTGGTTTGACTTCAATTTATCGAAATTTCGTTTAAAATGTCCGCCATTTCAAATTGAAATTGAATATAATCTCGTCTTTTCTTTAGTGTTCAGTCGAAATTTTGCCGAAATTGTCCGCACTTGATTACAACAATGAAAGCTCCGTCAATCAAAATTAATTTGTCGATTTGATTTGACTTCATTTTATCGAAAATGTCCGCCATTTCAAATTGAAATTTGAATGTAGTCTCGTCTTTAAATAGTATTCAGTTGAAATTCTCTTAAAATAGCCGCCTTTTAACAATGATTACAACAATGAAAGCTCCGTCAAACTTCTTTGAAGTATCAAAGTTTATTTGGTTTGATTTCATTTTATAATTCTGTCAAAATCGTCCACCTTTGCAATAAAGATTACAACAATGAAAACGCCGTGTCAAAATTAATTCTAAGTTAATCTGGTTTGACTTCTTTTTATCGAAATTTCGTTAAAAATGTCCGCCATTTCAAATTGCCATTTAAATATACTCTCGTCTTTAATTAGTGTTCAGTTGAAATTCTCTTAAAATTGCCGCCTTTTAAACAATGATTACAACAATGAAAGCTCCGTCAAAATTCTTTCTAAGTATCAAAGTCGATTTGGTTTGATTTAATTTCATAATTCTGTCAAAATCGCCCGCCTTGCAATAATGATTACAACAACGAAATCTCCGTCAAAATTCATTCTAAGTCGATCTGGTTTAATTCCAGATCCCATTTCTGGCCTCCCAGTCGACCAATTATATTTCGATCTCGACCCATTATTAGATTCTCTTGGACAAGGGGTTTGGAGATATCCTAGGGAAATAATTCGACTGGCTTTAGACAAGATACTTAATCGGGGCAAGAGTGTAACATCTACTGCAAAATCTCTTGGAATTAAACGCACGACTTTGCAAAATTATCTCAAGAAATTGAACATTGTTTTGTACCCTAGCAAGAGCAAATTTGCCAGAGCTATTGCCGAGCAAGAAAATCAATTTTTGTAAAGAATTTCACTTTTGACATTGTTGTAATCAATATTATATTCTCGGAACTATACAGAGATTTAATATTTTCGCCACTCCCTTGACTGAGTTATAAAAATTAGGGAATCTTTTGTAATTGGGTTCATAGTTGGGCCCCTAAGGTTCTTCATCGTATAGCCTCAATTTTTCCAAAATAGCGGTTATTAAAATGTTCTTTTTTAAATTTAGTAAATAATGTAACTGTTTAATCAACATATATTTCACAATTTATATTTTGGCCACCCAATTATAGCCTCAATATTTTATAAAATGGCCTCAATTTCCCCAAAATGGCGGTGAAGTATTTGACAGACTTGTAATCAATATATTTAGGCCAACTCCTTGACTGAACTACGCATTTACGGAACCCTAAGGTTCTTCGGTGCATAGCCTCAATATTTTATAAAATGGCCCCAATTTTCCCAAAATGGCGGTGAAGTATTTGACAGACTTGTAATCAATATATTTAGGCCAGCTCCTTGACTGAGCTACGCATTTACGGAACCCTAAGGTTCTTCGTTGTATAGCCTTAATATTTTATAAAATGGCCTCAATTTTCCCAAAATGGCGGTAAAGAATTTGACTGTTGTAATCAGTAATATATTGCGATTTATTTATATGAAATTTGAGGAACCTTGTTATATTTGGGTACCTAGTTGGGACGCCCTAAGGTGCTTCATTAAATAGCCTCAATAATTTATTTAAAAATAGACTCAATATTGTCGAATTTCTGAAAAAAAATCCTATTCCATTCTTAAGGCGTTCTTTTTCTAAATGACGGGCCATGTTAACTAAATTTGCGTCATGAACAAATTCACTAATAGCCTCAATCGAAATAGCCTCATGTTCCCAAAATGGCGGTTACTTAAGGCGTTCTTTTTGTAAATGACGGGCCATGTTGACTAATCCTGCATCATGCACAAATTAACTACAATAAAAATAGCCTCATGTTCTCAAAAAGTCGGTTACTTATGGCGTTCTTTTTGTAAATGACGGGCCATGTTGAGTAATCCTGCATCATGCACAAATTAACTACAATAAAAATAGCCTCATGTTCTCAAAAAGTTGGTTACTTAAAGCGTTCTTTTTGTAAATGACGGGCCATGTTGACTAATCCTGCATCATGCACAAATTAACTACAATAAAAATAGCCTCATGTTCCCAAAAAGGCGGTTACGGCGTTCTTTCGGTAAATGGCGGGCCATGTTGACTAAGCCTGCGACATGCACAGATTAATAGCCTCAATAAAAATAGCCTCATGTTCCTAAAATGGCGGTCACTTAAGGCGTTCTTTTTGTAAATGACGGGCCATGTTGTCTAAGTCTGCGACATGCACAAATTAATAGCCTCATTCCCAAAATGGCGGTTTTTAAGGCGTTCTTTTTCTAAATAATAACTAATGGCCTCAATAAAAATAGCCTCATGCTCCCAAAATGGCGGTTACTTAAACCGTTTCTTTTCCAAATGACGCGCCATGATGACAATACGGCGTCATGCACAAATTAATAGCCTCAATAAAAATAGCCTCATGTTCCTAAAATAGCGGTTACTGAAGGCGTTCTTTTTCTAAATGATAACTAATAGCATCAATAAAAATAGCCTCATGCTCCCAAAATGGCGGTTACTTAAGCCGTTCTTTTTCCAAATGACGCGCCATGTTGACTAAGCCGACGTCATGCCCAAATTAATAGCCTCAATAAAAATAGCCTCATTCCCAAAATGGCGGTTTTAAGGAGTTCTTTTGCTAAATGATGGGCCATGTTGATTAAGTCCGCGTCTTACACAAATTATTTATCAATAAAAATTGCCTCATTCCTAAAATGACGGTTACTTAAAGCGTTCTCTGTCTAAATGTCGGGCCATGTTGACTAAACCCACGTCACGCACTAATAGCCTCAATAAAAATAGCCTCATTCCCAAAATGGCGGTTACTTAAGGCGTTCTTTTTTAAAATGGCGGGCCATGTTGACTAAGCCTTGTCTGGTTCCAGATGATGGCTTATTCGACTTAGTTGACATAGATCCGTTGCTGGATTCCCTCGGGAGTCAAATTCGAAGATATTCGCGCGAAGAAATTCGCACGGCACTAGACTATATCTTAAATAAAGGAATGTCTCTCACTAAAACGTCAAATTATTTGGGTATAAAACGTACAAGTTTGCATTACTATCTCAAAAAATTAAATATTGTTTTGCGCCATACACAAATTAACTAACACATCCCAAAATGGCGGCTACTTGCGGCGTCCGTTTACAAAATGGCGGGCCATGTTGACTAAGCCTTGTCTGGTTCCAGATTATGGCTTATTCGACTTAGTTGACATAGATCCGTTGCTGGATTCGCTCGGAAGCCAAATTCGAAGATACTCGCGAGAGGATATACGAATGGCTCTTGACTATATCTTGAATAAGGGGATGTCCTTGACGAGTACGTCTAATTATTTGGGGATAAAGCGAACTAGTTTGCAATATTATCTCAAAAAATTGAATATTGTTCTGCATCCTAACAGAAAAAATGATAGTACTTTATGAATTTTAACTATGTTGTTTATTTATTTATGGTTTTTAGTAATAAGGCGAGGAAGCACTTTGTATAATGTAATTATTTAAGGAATAAAACGAATTTTTTTCACACATGATTTTTTAAATATTCATAATTGTGATAGTAATAATTATTTAAGGTCGTTCTATTATAACAGTCTCTTACAAAAGAAATCTGATGTGGCCAACACCAAACCTCCCGCTATTTAATTTTTATTAAAGGTGTACATAGGAGATTAACATAGCAAATCAGTTTTTTGCAATTTCCTGCTCGCCTAATTATTTTAAGCAAAAACGCTTCAAATAAAAGTTTTAGGGCATAAAATTCTGCATCCAAATCAATAAACAGAATTATCTTTACATGCTTTGTAACGACAGAAATTAAATATGAAAATTTCGAAAATTACGTTGAAAATATCGACAGCCATGGAATTGAACAAAAAATAAATAAATGCTTGAATTATCAAATTGTCAGAAACGTCAAATAAGTTAACTTACATTGTGACAGATAAAACGTCAAGCATTTATTTATTTTTGTTCAATGGCTGTCGATATTTTCAATGTAATTTTCGACATTTTCATAATTAATTTCCGTCGTTACAAAGCATGTAAAAATAATTCTGTTTATTGATTTGGATGCAGAATTTTATGCCCTAAAACTTTTATTTGACGCGTTTTTACTTAAAATAATTAGGCGAGCAGGAAATTGCAAAAAACTGATTTCCCATGTTAATCTCCTATGTACACCTTTAAGATACACACGGTATACTTACATATTTAGTTATTGCGGAAACTGTATTAAGATCAATTCCATATAACTAGGGTTCTATTTACTATTTTCTTTTTAAAACGTTACTCTTATTAATTTGAAATGATTAGTTCTTTGACAGTGACATTTATCTGTCACATACATTTAAGATATGAACTGTGTAACCAAGAAGATTTGCTTGTTTAAAGCGTGGGCTCCGGGATTAAATTAATAGATAATTTTATGAATTTATCCATAAAATATATAGAAAAACTATTAGAAATTTAATAATCTTTAATTTTTATAATAACATTAATCTCGAAAAATAACATTTAAAGGTATTTTTTGATCTATTTTGAGCTTCTAGTAAAGTGCCATTTCCGGTTATCCGATTTACACGAAAATCTAATGGGCTCTTTCCATTACAGAAATACAAGGTTTCAAAATTTTCTGAATGATAGTATTTGAGTTTAAAATTGGATTCTAGGGACATTAAAACGTGGTCATTTACCAAAATCTCGATATGCGATTTTTAGCACGATCCCTATACCTCCCTTACCAAGGGTAGCGGGAGGTACAAAATTGCCAAATGCAAAAATTTCTTATCGAAACATATTTTCCGTCTTTTGAATAACTTTAAAAGTAGCATCTAACTAGACGTTTTTTTAAATTCATTTATAAACTGGCACTTGAATTGTCGTTAGGTAGTTTTTTGTACAAATATGTCGTTTGTTATGTGAGTTACTACGAAAAAAATCTTCCTTGTGAGCCACTATTCTTATATTGCCAGTTTATTTTCGTTCTAGTTTGGTTTTAAAATATATCAGACCAGAAAAATAAATGGTAGAACCACCTTAATGGACCTTTTCAATTTAACGGCTATCTCTTTCTATCGCTGCAAATAATAAGAAAATGGCGCGAACAACTGCCAGTCGGGCTGTCAAACGAAACGTCAAAAATATTGCAGTCATTAAAATACCTGTATTCTCAGTGAAAATTTGCATCTTTAGACATTTTAACTTCAATAAAAGCTTTTGTAACTTATTTTGATTTTTTAAAGTTATCTGAGATATTCTCACATTTTATGTCTAAATTTTTTAGAAACAAACGCCATAGATCTCAATTGTTCTTACTATGCGCAGATCCCCATAGCGCATATCTTCTATCTCTTTAAATTGAAAAGGTCCATTCCTGTATATTCTATACTATTATGCGGTTACCCATCAATATTTGAACTTCTTGTATCACAGCTGTGGTGCCCTCCCTACAACAATTTGCCAAAATCTTTGTACAGCAGTTGGACGCATCCGAAAATGGATAAAAACTACCCAGTTCTGGGTGTGCTAATTTGCTTTACACATTTCGGCAATGGCGATATATTTTTACTATTGAAATAAATTTACGGGCATCTTGAGCTGTTGTAGAGAGTACATAACAGGCGATATTTTGTGGTTTGAACACAGGAAATGTCCAGTTGGATCTTCCAACTAAATTATGAAATTCCGTTGAGGTCAATGACCTTTAATAAGAAAACTATACTTACAATATTTGAACTATGTTTTTTTTTCATTCCGCGTAAAATTTGGGAAAAATTTATAAATATATCATCACGGCATATTACCCATTTCTGGGTGTGCCAATTTGCTGTACACATATTTTGGCAATGGCGATATATTTGTACTATTGAAGGCGTAAATTTATGGGCATCTTCAGCTGTTGTAGAGAGTACATAACAGGCAATATTTTGTGGTTGAACCTAGGAAATGGCCAGTTGGATGCTCTTCTAAGTTATGAAATTCCGTTGAGGTCAATGACCCTTAATAAGAAAACTATACTTACAATATTTAAACTACACTATTATTCACGAAAGATGACTATTCAAGGTCATTTGTTCGAAGAAAAAATTCACAGCACTTTATAGTAGTAGCTTAGCAACATTTTGTATTAAAAAGAGAAAACTTATTTGACGTATGTCTATTTAATTTAAGTGATGTGACAAATATACGTAAATAGTGGCATTACTTTCTAACACACTATAAATAATAAAGACATGTCGTAGAATTACAGATACCTAATTATCTACTACACTGCCCTCTGTGGTAATATTTACCCAGTGGCGTTGACGTTTAAATCAAATTATTATTCGTTGGTAAGTTTAGTCTGTGTTTTTGTATTTTGCAAAAACATAAGTGAAGAACATAAATCTTTCAGAAAGGCATTATTTAGAAAGAAACATAATTTTCAAATGAATTACTCTTATTTTTTCAATTAAAATGTGTCCATAAATATTTCATGTTGTACGCCTATGCATACGAAATGCAATGAAGTTATCTGCAAGTAATATTATATCAGACGGCTCACAAATGACCTTGAATAGTCATCTTTCGTGAATAATAGTTTGTTTTTTTTCATTCCGCGTAAAATTTGGGCAAAATTTATAAATATATCATCACGGCGTATTACCCATTATTGGGCGTGCTATCGGCTTGGTACACAAATCGTTCGGCGTTTACCTCGCGTACACCACAGGGGTCAATTTAGTGCCATTCAAAATTAGAAATATTTTTAAATTAAACCAGAATTGTAAATTATCCTGTTTCAAAATTCGTTGGTCTTCCCGTGGTGAAATTATTGTTCTTTAAAGGATTTGGCGGATGGCATATGCAAGGAAATCAAAACCAAGATGAAGTCTTTCTGGCAGCACAAGAAGCAGTTGGCGCGCACCGTGACTCCCAAGGTAAGAATCCTCCCCTTTTATTTCGCCTCTGATTCGGAATTGCAACGACATTTAACACTAACTCTAACTTTAGTAAATTTTGTACAAATGGGACTGTAATATTCGCTTCACTGGTGAAATGTCGCGTGTGGTTTCGAACAGAGTTTTCAACTTTTGGGAACATGGCAGAATTCTTTGTTTTTTATCTTTCAGTCTCTGATTAGATTTTCTTTTCTGTTTATTTTTGTTTATCGTTCATTGGTCGTTGCCGCGATCGGTTCACGCTTTGGTTTTTTAACATCTGTGTTTGGGTGAATGTGTGTGTGGGCTGGTGCCGTCTCCCTTTTACGACAAGACGACGAGGACTGCGACGCTGGCTACGTACTTCGATTTTATCAGTTAGTTCGCAATAGGGTCAATGACCTCACATTTAGCATAGTTACTGTTTTGCTTATGCATTCATTTTACTATTTCAATTTCAATAGTTTTTTTAGATTTTTTAAATTTAGATCTATAAGTGCATATTTTTTACAAGTCGCGTTTTTGAAAAATCTCATTGTAAAATTACCTCAATAGATAAATTAATATAAAAAACAAGTTTCACAAAGATTGTCTTTAGTATAACTCGCCTGCGGCTCGTATATTAATTAATTCAAATTAATTATTCATGTATTAAAACGATTAACATTTTTTTAAAAAATAGACGTAGGTACATACTTCGGATATTGAATTTAAAAATTACCTCAATAAAAAACAAGTTTCATAAAGACTGTCTTTAGTATAACTCGCCTGCGGCTCGTATATTAACTAATTCAAATTTATTATTCACGTATTAAAACGATTAACATTTTTAAAAAATCAACAATAGACGTAGGTACATACTTCAGATATTGCATTTAAAAAAGTATTATTGAACTTATTGATTACAATATTTTATTGCTGATTACAACAATAATATATTATTGAAATTGTTGATTACAACAATAATTTTTTAAATGCAATATCGGAAGTATGTACCTATGTCTATTGTTGAATTTTTTAAAATGTTAATATTTCTAGTACATGAACAATTTATTTGATTTTCGATTCATATTTTAGTATCAATTATATTCACAATAGGGTCAATGACATCATATTTAGCGTAGGTACTGTTTTGCTTCAATACTTATAAAAATATTTCATGCATTTTACTATTTCAATAGTTTTATTTTAGATTTTTTAAATTTAGATCTATAAGCAAGTCGCGTTTTTTAAAAATCTCATTATAAAATTACCTCAATACAAAAATAATATAAAAAAACATGTTTCATAAAGACTGTGTTTTGTATAACTCGCCTGCGGCTCATATATTAACTTAAAAATTCATGTACTAAACTATTAACATTTTAAAAAATTCGCCAATAGACGTAGGTACATACTTCGGATATTGCATTTAAAAAAAGTATTATTGAAATTATTGATTACAATATTTTATTGCTGATTACAACAATAATATATTATTGAAATTGTTGATTACAACAATAATTTTTTAAATGCAATATTGGAAGTATGTACCTATGTCTATTTTTGAATTTTTTAACATGTTAATAGTTGTAGTACATGAACAATTTATTTGATTTTCGTTTCATATTTTAGTATTATATTCACGATAGGGTCAATGACCTCACATTTAGCATTTAGATTTGACACACTTTATTTGAATAACTGTTGTTTTGCTTCAATACTTACAAATTATTACATTCATTTTGAGTTTTCAATTTCATATTTTCAATTTTAAATTTACTATTTTCAATTTCAAATTTCAATTTCAAAATTTCCAAAGTGTAAATAGGTTTTTAGAAATTATCGCGTGGAAGAGAGAATTCATCGTTGGACCATCAAGGTAGGAAAGGGAGACGTGCTATGGACCAAATCTACTGGTTTATAAAAACTTTAATCATACATTTAATTGTAAATACTGTAAATATTTGAAAAGCCAGTAAATAGGTCCTTAAATCAGAGACTGACTGCCCGTAGTCTTTTTATTTCATTTGCTTGTGTGTGATTTTCACTTCTGTTTAACATTTATTTTGCATTTCAAATTCTGCCATTTTGCTAAAAGTCTTAGACATATCTAATATTTAATCTAATAGAACATTATTTGCAATGATGTCTGAATAAATTAATTAACAAAATGTTCTATTGGGTTGTAGATGTGATAGTTATTAATATTAGAAAAATGTTGGCCTTCTATACATACATACAGTTATATTCGTATGTTTATTTGGAATTGCATGCTTAAGCTTAACATTGTACCGTTCTAGCATTTCGTGTACGTTTAAAATTTCAGTTATGAAGATAATGTGTAATTTACTGAAACTAGTTTTGGTAAATTTTATAGAAGAGACTGTTAAAAATTATTTTAGCAGTGTAAAAATTAAATTTATGGTAAGTATGGTGTGTAAGTAGCCATATAATTTTATATATGGTGAGGTATCAGGGTGTAGTTGTACCTTTTTTTAGGTACAACGAGGTATATAGGGACCCATTTTTTGGTATTTGGTTGTACCAGTTTTTTGGTATTGTAGTTGTACCAGTTTTTTGGTACAATGAGGTATTGGTATAAAAATGGTAAGACAGGTAATTTTTTTATATTTTTCTTAGATCTAAGTTAAATTAAAAGGTAAAGTATGGTTTCAACCCACATATAACTATAGATTAAAATAAATAATATTCTATTATTTATTTTAATTATATATTTTTTTCATTAATTCAATTAAAGGTAATTTTGTAGCTATAATCAATAACTTATTGATTATAGCGAGGTAAAACTATATTTTTAACTTTACAACTATAATTATGTGGGTAACTTTTAACAGTAACTATAAACTTATAGTTTATAGTGAGGTATTTATCAGGTATTTTTTCCAACATATTTTGAATCAACTATACTTTTAACTGAGTTTTGTAGCTATAAATTTACAGTTTATAGCGAGGTATAAAGTTATGCTCAACCATATTTTTTAACTGAGTGATGTAGCTATAAACTTACAGTTTATAGCGAGGTATCAAGCTATATTCAATCATATTTCTTTTAACTGGGCTTTGTAGTTATAAATTTACAGTTTATAGCGAGGTATAAAGGTGTGTTCAATTATATTTTTCACTAGGTTTTGTAGCTATAAATTTACAGTTTATAGCGAGGTATCAAGCTACGTTCAATCATATTTATTAACTGAATGTTGTAGCTATAAACTTACAGTTTATAGCGAGGTATCAAGCTATGTTCAACCACATTTTTTTTAACTGAGTGATGTAGCTATAAACTTACAGTTTATAGCGAGGTATAAAGTTATGTTCAACCATAATTTTAACTGAGTGATGTAGCTATAAACTTACAGTTTATAGCGAGGTATGAAGCTATATTCAACCATACTTTTTAACTGAATCTTGTAGCTATAAACTTACAGTTTATAGTGAGGTATCAAGTTATGTTCAACCACATTTTTTTAACTGAGTGATGTAGCTATATAACAGTTTATAGCGAGGTATCAAGCTATGTTCAACCATATTATTTAACGGAGTGTTGTAGCTATAAACTTACAGTTTTTAGCGAGGTATAAATCAACTATATTTTTCTGGGTGTTGTAAGTATAAAACTGTGTTCAACTATATTACTGGTTTTTGTAGCTATAAACTTACAGTTTATAGCGAGGTATCAAGCTATGTTCAACCATATTTCTTAACTGAATGTTGTAGCTATAAACTTTTAGTTTATAGCGAGGTATCAAGCTATATTCAACCATAATTTTAACTGAGTGATGTAGCTATAAACTTACCGTTTATAGCGAGGTATCAACCTATGTTTAACCATATTTTTTAACTGAATGTTGCAGCTATAAATTTACAGTTTATAACGAGGTATCAAGCTAAGTTCAACCATATTTTTAACTGAATGTTGTAGCTATAAACTTACAATTTATAGCGAGGTATCAAACTATATTCAACCGTATTTTTTAACTGAGTGTTGTAGCTATAAATTCATAGTTTATAGCGAGGTATCAAGCTAAGTTCAACCATATTTTTTTAACTGAGTGTTGTAGCTATAAACTTACAGTTTTTAGCGAGGTATAAATCAACTATATTTTTCTGGATATTGTAGCTAAAAACTTAACAGTTTATAGCGAGGTATAAAACTATATTCAACTAAATTTTTAACTGGTTTTTGTAGCTGTAAACTTACAGTTTATAGTGAGGTATTGCATATTTGAGTAGCTATAAACTTCGGTTTATAGCGAGGTATATTTTCAACTTAATTTATTATCTTAAATGGTTCACTTATCTATGTATGTTGTGTGATACTTTGGATCACAACATACATTTATTTGTGAACAAATAAATATAGTTTTCATTTTTTGGAAATTATATTTATGTATTTATTTGAATATTTGAAATAACTGGCAAATGTGAACAAAAAAATGTAAGTATACTTTAAAGAATTGGTAGCTGCAAGCTATAATTTTATAGTTTGCAGTGAGGTATTACTGGTTTTTTAATAATTTCTTATTTTACATTAATATTTTTAATGTAAATTAGGAAAAAATATATTAATTAGTGAAATAAATTTTTTATGAACATCAAGACTTCAAATTATAATTTTATAAGTAAGTATAATATTTAACCAAACTTTAAAACTTTAATTCATCGATTTTTTATTGGTATATTGTAGTTGTATTCAATTGAATACAATGAGGTATTATTTCAATAAAAATATATTTTTAAATATTAACAGGTACAGTATATTATGGGACATGGTCAAATTATAAATTGAAACTATCAATATTATTAAATTCTATGGTCATATTGATCTGAATTGATATAATATTGTTTATTTTTAATATATAATATGTATGAATGTGCGTTTGAATGTATGACTGATAATATTTATCTATGACACAAATTTCAAATGGTAAGTATAAATTTATATATTTTATTAGTTTGTTAGTTTAAGCTAGTTATAAGTTAATACGATTTTTTTCAGCAGTGTATTAAAAAGAAGATAAAAATAAATTAAATGAAGATAAAACATTTTAAATAATTTAAGTAAGTATAACCAGAACACAGTATCAGTGGTCTGTTCACTATTTCATAGTATCTAAGCTAGAATTAAGTCTCTCCCATCCGAATCCTTCCACTGGGGTTTTATTTGAATTTAAAAGTGGCCATTTTGCTTTTTTGTTGCTGTGTGCTTGTGTGAGTCTATAGAGGGCCAACAAATACCAACGTATGATAGGTTATTTGTTGGTCTTGGATGAAAGGTGCGTGAATGTGTTTTGTTCCAGCACCCCCCTACAGCTGCCAAAGGTGCGGGAGGCACTACTCTTGCCAATACACCCTGGAGAGGCACCTACGGTACGAATGCGGCGTCGAAAAACAGTTCGAATGCGTCGTATGTTCTAGAAGATTTTCTAGACGGGATATTTTAAGAGTACACGAAAAAAAACATTTATATGAACTCAATAATATTTTAAAATAATTGTTAATGTTGATATTTTTTGTTATATTGTTGGCAAAATGAATATTTCAACCCTTAAACTGCAGTAAGGGGTTGAAATATTTTGTTTTATCAATGGAGGCAAGTTGTGGGATGGTGGTGGGCCAATTGTAAAATATTGTTCAAAAAGTTTGTAAATTATTGTTAAATAAAAACCGAAAAAAGATTTTGTAATATGACAGGTTTTCATTGAAGAATTTCGACCAGTCGACGCTTCTATACCCTTCAAAAATCATTCCCAATTTATCCTTAATACCCCCCTTAAACCTTATTACGTCCCATCATATCAAAAAATAATGCGTAAAAATTTTACGTATTTGTGATATTCAAAACTTATTTCCTTGAAAAAACCTTTTTTCCTGTTTTGGAAATGAAGCAGATGTCAAGGCCAATCCAGGACCGGACCAACAAAAAAGTAAATATATTTTTACTGTATTTTTTCTTTTAATATTTTTAAATGTTATATCAAAATTTTGGATATGTTTAACAAACTTAAATTTAGATTTTTTATTAAATAAATATTTTAAAAAATATATGACCTAGTTTTTTTCAAAATAATTATTCTTCAATATTACTTTGAGACCTTTAGTCTGGCATTGTTTTTTCGTCGCCAATCGTTTTTAATAGTTATTTGTATATCAAGGCCGCGAAATCACTCTTTAGCGTACCGCGAGAAAAATTGTCGCCAAGGCCGCTAAAGGATTTCGCGGACAAGGTGTATACAATATTTTTTGTGCAACCGTAAAAAATATGCAATTACAAATTTTATTAATTTTAAACAGTTTCAAGGTGGCTATGAGATTGACATTTGATAAAACCATGCAATTCGCAAGTGTCAAAGTGATTGTTTATCTAATTTCGCGGCCGCTACCATGACAACGGCCGCGAAATTCATTTCGCGGCCGTTACCATAACAACGGCTGCGAAATTCTTATTTCGCGTCCCACAAAAATTAATTTAGAGACAATTGTGATAGCATTAATGGTGATTAGGAGATAACCAGCAGTGTTTTAACTCTGTCAATTTTTTATGGTTTATTATAGAAAAAAAGTTTGGTACATTTAATTTTTCAAATTATTTGACGTTTTTTTCTCTAAAATAAACCATAAATGATTGACACAGTTAAAATGCTGTTGTCATCTATTACCATTCATGTTACCCCTAAATACTTAAAATAACAGTTATATTGATAGTTTAAAAACAATGCTAGTCAACTTCTCACAAAATCAGTTGTTCAGTCATTATAATTTTTATATGATTTTTAAAGTAATTTTTTGAAGAATGGTTATTTCTTTCAGTATTTCAAAACGTTAGCTTTTCAGTCCAAATTTCTTTTCAGATCACACTGGCCCCGAAATTCGCCGTCCAAAAATACAATATAATAAAATGTATTACGAAAAAATTGGCAAAATAAATCAGCATAAATTTATGTAGTGTTTAAATTCTGCATGTATCCTTTAGAAAATCTAACAGCCAATATTGCAGAATACGGGCCTGTTCAGAGACAAAAATAAAATCAGGATAATTGATAATTAAAATTGTGTAGGTTACAGATTCAACAGAAAATAATATTGAATACGGCCCTGGAGTATATTAATGAGAATGAGTCATTGTTTTTATAGTTAGGAATCTATTTTTAGAAAAATCACTTTTGTTTTGCTGTTGTTCGTAAATATAATGCGTAGGTACGCAATTTGTCTGCTACTCAAATCTGGGTAAGGCAGCTATACAATTATTGTTTATACGCGCCCAAATTCAATTTGGCCAGTTCACATATTCACAAATTATAAAACAAATATGGTTTGAAATTTCTGCTTTAAATATAGATTTAAAATTTATTATTTTAAGGGTCATCTTGTTGTCCAGATTTAGCTTCTACCTTTAAAACATATGGGACAATACTCACAGGAAAATTTGCAGGGCTTAGGTATACAATGCCTAATAGAATTAAAGCTGTAACCCAATATTAAATACTTGAATAACATTCAGTTTATTTTTGGCAGTGTTGTACAGTAAAACATTTTGCATAATGGGATAATATTGTAACAGAAGAATATGCAGGGCTTGTGGATACAATACCTAATAGAATTGAAGTTGGTATTGGTAATTTAATTCAATATATTCAGTTTTTAAAAAATATTTTATTTATGAATACTTCATTGAATAAATTCAATAATTTTGTAATAATAAATATTGTAAATATGTAGTTTTAATAAATGAATAATGTATTGTTTATTTTACCTGGTATATAAAATATATAATATAATTAAAATATTCAAATTTAGAGGGATATAAGTGCCATTTTTATATTTGAAAATTATTGAACAATTTTTTTACTTTGTTTAAATAGTTTACCGGTTTCAGGATATTATTCCATTGTTTACATGTGCAAAAGTAGGCTGGTAACTAAGTAATAACTGTATCTGTATGGTAATATTATTACCATACTGACTTGTCAACAACGGTCTACAAAATGAAAATAAAATAAAATGAAAATATAATGCTCTTCATTAATACATACAGATAACGTTATCCTATCGTTCTAAATACGGTCTACTTTATTCTAAAGTAATAAACATTTGGAACAAAGCACACAATTTGAATATTTGTCTTATTGATATATGTCAAAATAATTGTTCTGTTAACCATAGCAATCTGAAAGTAGCATTAATGAGAGAATTTCAAAAAATTGTATTTGTCAATAATGTCCTAATTTTCTGAAACCGATAAACTATTGAACAAACCACGGATGTTATGAATCACAACAAGCCTTAGATGTCTTAAAACCGACATCTTCGGCAGTTATGATATACATAACATTCCTAGGTATGTTAATAGCTATAATATGTCTAAATATTTTAGTATTCGTACTTGTTTACCTATAAAATCCTTTCGTAAAATTAGTTTTATATTTGACCAAATTTAATTTTTCTTGTTTCCATTCAGACTACAGGAATAATAATACATATTAGGTATTTTTGCACCATCAGTTTTTTTAAATGTTTACTGGTAGGATTTACAAAGACAGTAGGTTTTATTTACAAATAACTGATCGGTAAGTGATTGATTTTTCATGGTGCACTCTCCACGCCAGCAATGAGTGCCCGTGAGGTGACGCCTGTAAACGCTCGCACGGTACAGTTGCCACACCCAGCAATGGGTAATATGCTGCGAAAATTTGTTATTACGTATCAAAATAATTTTCAAATCTTATTTTTTGCAAAAAAAAATAAAAAATTGGCACTTAGACCCCTATGAATTAAAAATTGATACTCAACAGTAACAATACTTAACTATAAATCGGTCTTCCTTCCATATTTTATCTGCGCTCATTCAAGCTTGATCTTTTGATAAATTTTGTGTTCAATTGTAACAATAATATAATAACAATTCATTTCATATACACATAACAATATACCATTTCATTTGTAATATTTGGCTGTTAGATTCCTGTCCATGTTACTCCATTTTTCAGGAACATCATGTAACATAAATGTGCACATGTGTTACACATGTGGTCTCCACACCCACATTTAGGAACAGGAGGATATATTAGGAGCAGACCATTTTAAAAATAAACTATTAATAAATAAATTTAAATACATATAAATAAAATAATTAAATATAATAATAAATTTGGGAATTAAATAATACAATAAAATATACAGGCTGGTAAGAAACAAGTGTAACACATTTATAGGACATAGAGTAGTCAAATAAGTCGAAAAGTTTTATACAATATGTATCCGATCTTCAATATTTTCCAAGATAAGGTAGTAAAAAATGACACTTTTTGTTTACCTTTGAGAGTTCATCTTTAGATGTGTGTTTTTTTTAAAAAAAATTGTACTAAGTAAAGTGGCGATTTTGACCAATATATAATTTTCAAATAACTTCGTAACTATTACAAATTGAAAAAAATGTTTCATATTGTATTTTTTTTCTATTTACTGGCATGCACAAAATTTTTTCGATCACTATTTCTGTCAGTTTTTCTTCGCTCTAATACAAAATGATCTTTTTTCGAAACAGTTAATTTTTGGACAATTATTGTATAAAACTTTTGGAATTATTTTGATTTCTCTTTCGTATAAACTTGTTAAACTTGTGTCTTAACACTCTGTATATTTATATTAAAATGAATAGCTGATTCAGAGTGATTAGTGAGCAGTTGACTAGCATTGTTTTTTCTGTCAATTGTTTATGGATTATTTTAGTTTAGAAAAATAAATTTTACGCTGTTTTATTCGAAGTATTTTACTTTAAAATAATCCACAAATACTTTAAAAGATATAAGGCTATTCATTTTGTAAAAACAAAATTTCTTTAACAATAAATATTAATATTAAAATATAAATTAATAATTAAATATGTTCAATATTAAAAAAAAGAGGTAGGTAAGTCATTATATGAAATACTATATTCAAATATGATATATTGTAACATATTTCGAATAAATAAACAATTCAAAAACTATCATTTTCGTTATTTCCCTGTCAAATTTTTTACAAATTTCTATAAAACCAACATGCCCTTTTGTTTCAGGTGGACAAGACAAAAATTACTTTTGCGGATCATGTGGTAAAGGCTACAAGTATACTAGTACTTTATGCCGACATATAAAATTCGAGTGTGGCAAAGAGGCCCAATACTGTTGTCAATACTGCCGTTTTCGTACGAAAAGGGCATATTTATTAAATAATCATGTACTGAAAAACCATCCAAATTGTTAGATATTTTTGTATAAATAAAAGATTGATCTATATTTAATATTGTATATTATGAAAAATGAAAGCATGGGTCTCAAATATTTATAAGTACTTGGGGGATTTTTTGTCTGTTTTTGATGCATTTCAAATATATCATCGCGGCTTATTACCCATTGTTGGGTATGGCATATTTCGGTAATTTTAACCATAAAATATTTTTACTACATCGGGACTTACTGGCGCTCAAAGCTTTGTGTTAAATACAAATTTTCAGATTTTTAAATTTGTTAAAAAAAATTTTAAACCACTTCACCCTCATACCCAAAAATGGGTGTGTGGTACACCTTCAACGACCTCACCAGTAAATTCCCCGTACCAAAAAACATAAGTATACCAATTTTCATCAAAATATTCCAACGGATACATTTATTATTAAACATTCTTTAAAATCGTCAAAATTTTTTGCGATTTTTGGGCATTTTCAGATTTTTCCTTCTGGAGATTGTAATAGTTGTTCAAAAATTATGAAAATTGGTATGCTTATGTAATTTTGCTCGTAGAATCTAATGGTGATATCGCCAGGAGTGTATAAATGACCATTTTTGAGATATGGCCCAAAAATGGGCATTTTTAAGTAAAATTTTGAGGACGAATATCTCGGAAACGAAAAGAGATATCGACCTGTCGTTTTAAAATCTTAAATCTACACCCTTCAAACTACTTAAATACAAATTTTCAGAATTTTTAATTTTTTAAAAAATTCCTCCCTTTTTTAAACAACACCATCCTCATACCCAAAAATGGGTGTGCGGTACACCTTCAACGACCTCACCAGTAAATTCCTCGTACCAAAAAACATAAGTATACCAATTTTCATCAAAATATTCCAACGGATACATTTATTATTAAACATTCTTTAAAATCGTCAAAAACTGAAAAAATCCCAAGGGGTACACCTTAGATTTTTTGCGATTTTTGGCCATTTTCAGACTTTTCCTTCTGGAGATTGTAATAGTTGTTCAAAAATTATGAAAATTGGTATGCTTATGTAATTTTGCTCGTAGAATCTAATGGTGATATCGCCAGGGGTGTATAAATGACCATTTTTGAGATATGGCCCAAAAATGGGCATATTTCAGTAAAACTTTGAGGGCGAATATCTCGGAAACGAAAAGAGATATCGACCTGTGGTTTTAAAATCTTAAACCTACACACTTCAAACTACTTAAATACAAATTTTCAGATTTTTTAATTTTTTAAAATTTCGACCCATTTTTTAATCCACTCCAACCTCATACCCAAAAATGGGTGTGTGGTACACCTTCAACGACCTCACCAGTGAATTCCTCGTACCAAAAAACATAAGTATACCAATTTTTATTGAAATACTCCAACGGATACATATATTATTAAACATTCTTTAAAATCGTCAAAAGCTGAAAAAATCCCAAGGGGTACACCTTAGATTTTTTGCGATTTTTAGGCATTTTTAAACTTTTCCTTCTGGAGATTGTAATAGTTGTTCAAAAATTATGAAAATTGGTATGCTTATGTAATTTTGCTCGTAGAATCTAATGGTGATATCGCCAGGGGTGTATAATTGACCATTTTTGAGATATGGCCCAAAAATGGTCATATTTGGGTAAAATTTTGAGGACGAATATCTCGGAAACGAAAAGAGATACCGATCTGCGGTTTCAAAATTTGGAATGTACATGTTGAGGAGAATAAATATGTATCAAAATCTCAATTATTTTTTTTGAGCCGAAATTTAATTTTTTTGTGTTGAATTTATTTTTATTTATTGTTTCATTACTTTATTGTCAAATTAATACGGATATGAAGTTTATGGTAAAATTATTAATTAAATTATTCACATATAATAGTAATAGATATTTTTGACCATAAATAGAGCTGAAACAACCAAAAATATAAGTGTGAACCATCAATATATTATCATATTTTAATTTCTAATGACATCCTTCGTCATAGTAACAAATTAGATAATTTGAACATGGTAATAGTATAATTAAACGTGTCAAAGTTTAAAAAAGTTATTAGTTTTTAAAATATTCAAGTTCAGATAACATTTGTTTGAATTTATGCTGCCATGCCAGATAGAAACCACATGTGTTTTTATGGATATGAAAGATATTGTTGAATGATATAGACGAAATTTCATTTAAAAAAATCTGATGTGGCCAGCACATTACTAGAGATATGGGTAATCAGATTAGCACACTCAGCAATGTGTAATATGCCGTGATGATATATTTATTTATTCATTTAAAAGTTTGACATTTTAAATCGTTAGTACTTCAATATTTGAGAGTATAAAACGCCAAACGTACCTATAGTAAATGTATACATTTACTACAATAAAATATACATTGTTACCATGCATGTACAGATTATGTATTTAATTTCTAAATAAAAATCGCCTGAAAACATTTTTTTATAGTACAGTAAATATTTTGTTTCAGATATCGATTTTACCCTTCTTGGTCTACCGGCTGATAGAGTAACTTACTCCGATACATACATCAAAGATGATAACAATAAATACATATGCCCCCAATGCTCAAAAGCGTACACGAATGCTCCGACATTAAAACGTCATTTAAAATATGAATGTAATACAGAGCCCAAATATAAATGTCTTTATTGTGATTACCGTACTCCACGTCACTATAGACTTATGAGCCATGTTAAAAGTCGACATGAAAAAATTGAAAGACGCGGAAGGCCTATGAAACAAGCTGAAAAAGCTGAAAGCCCAAATAAGAAACAATATGAAAAAGCTGCAAGTCCGAAAGGGGATAAGAGTTAACTACATATAAATATAATTTTGTTGGAACGGTGTACTATATTTTATATTCATCTCTCTGTATATTTTTATTTTCTTTATATTGTTGAAATGGACCTATCATTAATTGTTATTTATAATACAAGTACATAAAGACATATTTTATGTACAAACAAAACGTGGGGCTTATAAAATTTTGTTCAACATCTACCCTTAAAACTTATTTAATTTCTGAGAAATATTCGTTTTCCGGGAATGGGAATATTTTGAGTCACAGCTCAACGTTTCGCCCGCAGTCGTACGGGGCATCTTCAGGAGCAAGGGGGATAGTACTGTCTTAAACAATGTTGCCCGACGTGTCAACCACGCTAAAGGCCGAGTTTAAGCAACAGTTTACAAGGTTACCCGACGTGTAAACTGAATCTCCCCCTCTTGTTGCTTAAACTCGATCTCTAGCGTGGTTTACACGTCGGGTAACCTTGTTTAAGACAGTACTATCCCCCTTGTTCCTGAAGATGTCCCATACGACTGCCGGCAAAACGTTGAGCTCTGACTCAAAATATGACACAGTCCATTCCCGGAAAACGAATATTTCTCATGACTCAGACTGTGGAAGCCTAGGCAATTATTTAATTTCTTATGGAGAAATTATTTCAAACAAATATAGCATTTATATTAAAGGTTGCACAAATATTTACATATATTACAATATTTATACGAGGCAGTCTCAAAATATTCGTGGAATTGTTAAAAAAAAATTATAAAGGTACATTTTTACATTGATTTCTTTTAAAACACACGCCTACTACATTTACGCACTTGTTGCACCCATAGGTACTAGATAAATACAGCTGTCTCATACACCATTTTGGAACCACTTCAAACATTCAATATCATAGACCGAGGGCTACGTAAAAAATATATCATGGTATTCCAAATACAGACTTTGGTATGGTATGCCTAGCGAATGAAAGTTGACGTTTAAATTATTTTATAGATGTGTACGAAATATTCAGGTATAAAATTTTTGCATGAACCCATTTAAATACTGGACTAGCACTGAAATACATCACTATGTGTGGCTGAAAATAGATGGCCGACTAGGGTAAATGAATATCAAAACAGGGGTGCGTTTCAAACACTAAACATTTTTCGTTTATGTTGATTATAACAAAATATTTTGATCTTTAAACTATTTAGTTTAATCTATGAAATAGAATTATTTTTAATTTCCTCTAACAGTAATTCCGACTCGAGGGTTGTTTACATCTGAGACGAACAAACTAGAATTTGCGGTATTAAATTTTTTAAATACATCCCTGAATCCTTTTGTTAAGGTCATTTTATATGCCTCCTGATATTGAGTGAAATTCTAATCTTCTGTAAGTGGCTAGTGCTACGTAAAAAATATATCATGGTATTTCATATACTGACTTTGGTATGGTCTGACTAGCGAATGAAAGTTGATGTTTAAATTATTTTATAGCTGTGGTTTCTTTTGAAACCATAGAGAAGAATAGAATTGAACGAAATATTCAGGTATGAAAGTTTTGCATGAATCCATTTAAATACTGGACTAGGAAAGCACAAAAATACATTACTATGTCTGGCTGAAAATAGATGGCCAAATAGAGTAAATGAATATCAAAACAGGGTGCGTTTCAAACACTTTAAACATTTTTCGTTTATGTTGATTATAACAAAATATTTTGATCTTTAAACTATTTAGTTTGGCAATTCTATGAAATCGGATTATTTTTAATTTCCTCTAACAGTAATTCCGACTCGAGGGTTGCTTGCACCTGAGACGAACAAACTAGAATTTGCGGTATTAAATTTTTTAAATACATCCCTGAATCCTGTTGCTTTGATCATTTTAAATGCCTCCTGGTATTGAGTAAAATTCTAATCTTCTGTAACGGAATACATAAGGGTCAGTTTCCTTTCAAATCAAATATAGGGAAATGTTTTCAAAGCACATCTATTAAATAATCTAAACGTCAACTTTCATTCGCTAGTCATACTATACTCACTTTAAATACCCTGGCAAACAATTTGCTGTCTTCCCCGGAAAAAAAAATCTACCTAGCTTTGAGTCATAATATGATCCAAATCTGTTTAAAAAAATGATACTTTAGAATCTATACGAAACCTGCATAAAATGACATGTAAATAGTAGCCGATAATAAATACCAGCCATTTTCAATTGTTGCAAAGGGTATTAAAGCCTTTTATTGCTGTGAATTTTACCTATCATGTTCATGCCATTCCATTCGGGCTTTAGTCAACGGAAAATTTTTACTCTAAAACACAAAAAATCAATGTAGATCCGATATAGAATATCTAGATTCTAAAATATCATTTTTGTAAACGAATTTGGGTCATGACCCAGGATGACCCACAGCTGGGTAGATCATCTTTTTTTCGGGCAAGACAGCAAATCATTCTACATCTTAACGAACCGTATTTTTTCTTGTTTTATTATTTTAAATAAAAATATGGCAAATATGGAAGTTAATTTATTTTATTTCATAATTTACTGCCTTCATTTTGGCTCCAATATGGCGGACGAGTCAGCTGTGTATTATCTAGTAGCTGTAGTTGCATACATTCCTTGAAACTATTTTCTGACAGTGCCTTCAGCTGTCTCGTAACATTTTCCATCATCTGTGCTGGAATAGCAAAACGTCCATTTTAATTTTTAGTTGTGGGAACAGGTAAAAATCGGCTGATGCAAAGGTGGGAGAATAGGAAGGGTGTTTCAATGGTGACATTGTTCTTAGAAGGGTAATTTTTCACCATCAGGAAGCGATGTACCGGAGTGTTAAGCAACTAAACCCAATAGTTTCTTGCCCAATTTTCAGGATGTTTTTGTCTCATAGCGTCTCGTAGGCGTTAAAGGAACTCCACTAAAAGTTGCTTGACAGTAACTAAACTTACACTAGTAGTGGCAACCTAAGAAAATAAAATTTCCCTCCACTTGTTTGGCTTTAGGCATTTCGGATGCATTTGGACGCTGCATCATAGTTTTATTGTTAAACTCGACTATATAGTAAAATGCATATTATAAGCTTATACAAGAACACTTTGTCGTAAAACGATTTAGCAATTGCATCTATAAACCAACAATGGGGACCTTTAGTTTGCGGTTACATACCCCTAATACATCATACAAACAGACAAGGACAGGGTCGGTCTCTTTACATTAAGAATTATTTGAAAGAAAATATTTCACGATATTTTTATATAAGATTTAAATGTTATTACAAAAACAAGTACAACAAACAATAAATTTTAAAGTTTATGCAGTACGTGGTCACTGTATTATAAATTACCAAAAACTTATTTTATTTTCGTGGGAAGAAAAATAATAATCCAACGTTAAGTCACAATGTAGTAGAATTAATTAGGAAAGAAGTAACAGAAATGCCGGATGAAATATGGAAAAATTGTGTAGAACATGTAAAAAAATTGAGAACATTCATACAACAAATTTCAATGAACTTATAATTATTTTAGATAGTACTACTGATTCAGATTCAGATAGTGATGTTTAGTCATATTTGCATCTTCTTGTATTGTATATTTTGTAAATTATAATTAAAAAATTATTAAATGCATATATGTATATAAGATAAATGTGACATATTTTAAAGGTACTAATAATACAGTGACCACGTACTGCATAAATTTTAAAATTTATCGTTTGTTGTACTTGTTTTTGTAATAACCTTTAAATCTTATATAAAAATATCGTGAAATATTTTCTTTCAAATAATTCTTAATGTAAAGGGACCGACCCTGTCCTTGCCTGTTTGTATGATATTAGGGGTATGTAACCCCAAACTAAAGGTCCCCATTGTTGGTTTATAGATGCATTTGCTAAATCGTTTTACGACAAAGTGTTCTTGTAATATGCATCATCAAATAAATAAAATGTTATTTTAGCAATGACCCGATATTTAAAAAAAGGTTTTTTTTATTGGTAGATGTTGGACAGATAATTTGCCATTTCCAAAAATGTAGGGTTGGGCGTTATATACTTATATTTTTTATTATCAAATCTATACTTTAACGTTCGTTATAGCGTAAGGCGCAAACGGGCACACCTAATTATGGGTATAACCCAAAAATATATTTCCAATATAAGTTACTCTTATCCACTTTTCTTTACATTGTGCAATTCTTGTAAGTTTTCTATGTGAAATACATTTTATTAAACATTAACACCATTTTTTTAATATCATTTTCGCATGTTCCTTTTTCTCAAAATTCTATTCTTTCTGTGACGAAATACTTTGTTTCAGATCTTTACTCTGATATATACAATTCAAGATTTGTTTGCCAGCAATGTGGAAAAGTATACAAAACGCAACATTCGCTAAACCGTCATTTGAGATGTGAATGCATGAAAGAACCTACGCATCAGTGCCCTTTTTGTCCCTATAAAGGGACCAGGAAATATCGGTTGACCAATCATATTAAGAATAGGCATGAGAATAAGAAGAGTAAAAAGAGACGGTATAGACAAGCGTTTTACCCTAAAGTTGAAATAGTGGAATAATTATGTAAATATTCTATTTTGAATTTCACACATACATGCATCGCCTGCTTGTAATAATATTATTACGTACCATTTTACTGCATTACTTTGCCACAATTTACCTTTATTATTGTTTTAAAAATTGTCATAAAATTCAGACGTAGTTGACATACTAAAATATTTTAACTCATTCTTAGAGTCTCAAAGTCGTATGTATTTGAACAAAATGAATAAAAAGAATCATTGTTTATACAGGGTGTAATGTAAGTAATGTGTCATATAGTCTAGGACAGGGATGGCGAACCTTTACGGATCAACGTGCCATTTTTCTAAAGAAATGTTTAATGAGGTCATAGACGTGCCATCAAATAATTTTGACTTTGTGATTATTGGGAAAATAATAATAATAAATACTATCAACTCAAAACTCTTTATTTACTACAAAAAAATAGGAACATTTTGCATGAGCCAGGTTCTTCAAACAATTAAATGTGTCTGGTAACTGATTCCATGTTTGCAAAATTTTGTTATTAGCATTTTCACTTATATTGTCAATCTTTCTGTTTCAATTAATTCTAACTCTTTCCTTGTTTCAATAAATTTTTGAATCCATATTGAACTAGACTGGAAATCAATCAGCTGCATTTCAAATTCTTCAATTTCCAACCAATCGAATTGGGACAAATTCAGTTTATCAAATGACCCGCGCACCTCACCCGAACTTTCCGAAGCGTAGGGATCACTCGCGTTCGCTCGTCATATAATACCTACTTCACACTTTTTTCGTAGTGCATCATAATGAATTTTGTGATCAGTGACGTGCCCAAAATATTGTGACGCGTGCCATTGGTTCGTCATCCCTGGTCTAGGACAACATATAGCATACCATAAACCAATGATTGTCTCTAAATTTATGGTACCGAAATGCAGATACTAATTTAAAAAAATAAATAAATTTCACGACATTAACGCGTATGCAATAAGATTACAACTGAAGAAAAACAAATATTAAGTCTATTTGAATTTGTACTGTTACGGTAAATGAGATATGTGACCATATTAGAATTTCAATATATATGTCAATAAAATATAAAAAATAACCACTATAGCTTCTCATTATAACAATAAAAACTAAACATTAATTTGTAATAATCTTGTTATTAACAATTTAATGTTTTGGAGAAGGGATATATGCCGTAAGTATGTTAGAACCGTGGACGAAGACAGATAGACTGCGGGAAGGAAAGAGACAGTTATAAATCAGCCTATCAGCGACGCGTTTATGTTGTGGTAGGTGTGGCATGGTCATATCTGGTTATAACTATCTCTTTTCCTCCCAGTCTAACCGTCTTTTTTCACGCTTCTACCATTGTCACGTCACAAATCCCTTCCCCAAATTTTTAATAATTATTTTCTCGTAAAGTACAGCCCGTAAAACCCATGCCTAAATCTACCCCTGGTAAGTTTAAAAATAAATAGAGACTAATCTATTCTTATGAGACATAGCTAATTTTCTTTCCAATATTAATCCTCATTTCAGTTATAAGAATATAAAATAGTAAAGATTGCAGATTGTTTATTAAGTGGTAACGTATGGCACGTTACTTACATAACCCCTTGCATTATAAAACTAGTGCAGAAAAGTGTTTGAAAAATGTTAATGTTTCAATTATGCGACACACATTTTTGTGTACGTTACTTTCATAAATATACGGTATTGACACTATATTTTCAGAAGGCGATGTGTGATAAATTTTATATGCATCAATGTTTTACATCATTTTATTGTTACTGTGTTCAAAAGGTCTTTTTATTCTATAAGTATTATACTGTATTTTTCTTCATATTTATTACAACAATTTGAACAGGGCATGTATATGTACAAAAATATATGTAATTTCAATAATAAATATTATATATACTTATATTTGTTTTATGTTTCGTGTGGATGCATTTCTGGGAACACTGACAGACCCTTTTTGGTTTTGATATACTACTGACTATAATATTTCTTTATGGAAGAATGGTAATAAAAAGTACGACCCCAAATTCATAACAAATCGACCGGTTTACATTTTCAACAAATTAAAAAATCTACATAGATGGTTAGAAATTTCTACAAAATTCTTTCGGTTACTTTAAATACAGACTTAAATCTTTAAAAAACTGTGGGCAAAATGACTGGAATTTTAAGGGACATCTTCTAGTCCAGATTTGGCTTCTACCGAGATCCATTACTTTTAGCACATTGAGTAAGTTTATATCGAAGTCCTTAATTGGATTTTTAAACAAATCGGATTTAAATCAATCCTAAATCTAGACTGGTTATACCAGAAAAATTTAAGGCGATCAAGTATATTCGAATTTACTGTAGATTCAATTTGATTTATTACTGACACTGTTGACATAGCAGCATAGAATGCGTAGAATATATTTTTTTTTTACCGGTTTCAGGATATTATTCCATTGTTTACATGTACAAAAGTAGGCTGGTAACTAAGTTATAACTGTATCTGTATGGTAATATTATTACCATACTGACTTGTCAACAACGGTCTACAAAATGAAAATAAAATAAAATGAAAATATAATGCTCTTCATATTAATACATACAGATAACGTTATCCTATCGTTCTAAATACGGTCTACTTTATTCTAAAGTAATAAACATGTGGAACAAAGCACATAATTTGAATATTTGTCATATTGACATATCTCAAAATAATTGTTCTGTTAACCATAGCAATCTGTAAGTAGCATTAATGAGAGAATTTAAAAAAATGGTATTTATCAATTATGTCTTAATTTTCTGAAACCGATAAACTATTGAACAAACCACGGATGTTATTAATCATAACAAGCCTTAGATGTCTTAAAATCCTCGCTCTAAGAGCTCGGATTTCAAACCGACATCTTCGGCAGTTATGATATACATAACATTCCTAGGTATGTTAATAGCTATAACAAATCAATTATTTTTCTTTCCAGGATTAATTTAAAAAAATATTCTGTTTATTGTTGCATCCACAGATTTCTCATTGCTCTTCTAATAATTATGCTAACTTATCGTGGATATCACGTTGACATATATTAACTGTCAAACTACGAAAAATGAATAAATTACTCTGTTTTTTTATTGTTTTAGTATCTACCATTTAATTTTCTGTTAAATCGCTGTTTCTCTCGCGAAAGTAAATCGGATTTATGTATAAATCTCGTTGGTAATGTCGATTTAGAATCCGATTCTAAATCCAATCCAGATCGTTTGCACCGTTTTCTTAAATACAATTTCTATAATCCTAAAGGGGCATTCACAAATGAAAATTAGGTTTATGGTTTTTGTTCAGGTTTAAATAAGTCATTCATAAATGTAAGATTAAATTACCTGAAAATTAGTTTTGATATGTACATCTATGTAAATGCTTCAAAAACAAGATTAAAATATCGGTAGAGCAGTAGGTACTCAACAAGACACCTGTGCGCCATGAAACTGTCATTCGCTTGGCATTATTGGTTATATTTCATTAATTAAGTTATGACAGTCTCCATGTTCTTCTCGCATTTGTTTAAAAAGCCGAATCCCCCAACTGGATAATAAATAAAGATGGGTGTATACATCTATATCATTACAGACTCATTGGTGAAGTTTGTGACGTCAAACTAAATCATAAACATAAAGTTAGGACCTTGCAATGTTTAGCTTTACGATTTGGATTTAGAGACCCTGAATTCTGAAGTGTGAGGAGTTATTACATAATAAGCGGCCAAAGTCTTTAAAATCTAAAGTATAAACCATAAATCTAAACATAACTATCATTTGTGAATGTACCTTAAATCCACTTAACTCCGATTAAGGACGTAGATATAAACATACTCAATGAAAAACAACTTCGTAAAAATTCAATGCGTAATTTTGTTCAGGAAATAATTTGGAATTGTCAACATTGTTCATATACATAGGCGTGTATTTTAGCATTTTTGTGTTTCGACTAAAAAAATACTTATTGCAAACCAATGTGGACATATAAGAAAAATCTAAAAGACTAGTGCTTAGACAATTAGTGACATTTCTACTGCAAAATGTCAAGTGTGACAGGTATCATTAACATTAAAACTTTGTTTTATGTTCATTTTAATAAATTTTAATAAAATATTGTTTTATAAATATTTTTTAAATATAGAATTTATTTATATAAATTATTTGTTCCAGAATACATAGATGGAAAATTTACGTGTATATGTGGCCGATGGTACATATCAAAAGTTTCTTTGGCAAAACATATCTCTTTTGCAAAAAAAGAGAGAAGATTCCAATGCCCTTTTTGCGATTACAGAGCAAAACTGAAAATTAATTTAGAGAGGCATAAGAAAAGAAAACATTAGATATAATAATTTGAAATTATTTCGGTTTGTAGTATTTGGATGGATGCCCGCTTGGGAAAATCTACACTCTAAGAAATTCTGTGTAAAATTAATACTACAATTGGTTCAAAATGTCACACAAGTTTTCGGAATTTTTTTTTGCAAAATTTCTTAGAGTGTACCAGAGATTATGATTAATTTTAATTTGCATGTACATTTATTGTATTTTGTAATGTCAATAAAATATATTTCGAATACTTCGACACTGTATTATATATTTTATGAATCTATATTGTGTAAAGAAAATCCGTATATACTATTATTCACGAAAGATGACTATTCAAGGTCATTTGTTCGAAGAAAGAATACACATCACTTTATAGCAGTAGCTTAGCAACATTTTGTATTAGAAAGAGAAAGATTATTTGACCTATGTCTATTTAATTTATGTGGTGTGACAGATATACGTAAATAGTGGCATTACTTTCTAACACACTATAAATAATAATGACATATGTCGTAGAATTACAGATACCTAATTATCTACTACACTGTCCTCTGTGCTAAAATTTACCCAGTGGCGTTGACGTTTAAATTAAATTATTATTCCTTGGTTTATAAGTTAAGTCTATGTTTTTGTATTTTGCAAAAACATAAGTGAAGAACATAAATCTTTCAGAAAGGTATTATTTAGAAAGAAGCATAATTTTCAAATGAATTATTCTTATTTTTTCAGTTAAAATGTGTCCGTAAATATTTCATGTTGCACGCCTATGCAAACGAAATGCAATGAAGTTATCTGCAAGTAATATTATATCAGACGGCTCTCAAATGACCTTGAATAGTCATCTTTCGTGAATAATAGTTTATTATAAAATTTTGGTTTTGTAAAGTTTATAGTACCTACATAGACGTTTTTATATATCTATATAAAAAATAATGTTTTTATTTATGTATTTACAGATACAAAGTGTGTACAGAATATAATACATGAATTAATTTAGAATACATTTTTTGGTCCATGTTGGTAAATAAGGCAGTTACTGTTTAATTTTTAAAAGTTTTTCGATCAAGGTTATTTTCGAGTATGAATTAAGATATTAGCCTCGCCCATTTTGTCGAATTCAGTAGTGTCTTTTACTTAGTTTTTATACATAGAGGTACTAGTTATATTGATTTTTCTTACATCTTTGAGTACACGTTTTTTCAAATTCAGAACGTTTTAAATTTTTAGAAAAGTTGTTTGAGTTTTCTCTGAGTTCCAACTTAAAATGATTTGACTTGATATATTATATAAATACAATATATTTAATAAATTTCAATTTGTTATCTCCATTGGGTCATATGGGGGATCCCCACGTTACCGTTTATAATCATTGACCATTTCTAGCCCTGAGGAAGACTGTAGTAACAGTCGAAACGTAGGCCAGGAAATAAATTATTTACATTAGACTGCGTGTCCGATCATTACCCAATTTTCCATTCAGCTACCAGTCGATTATCGTACTCCACACTAGTTATATTGTTATTAAAAAAATATATGGGGTCTCGTGGCCGCGTGCCTGAGTGTCTGCTCTCAAATCTGGTGAACAGAGTTCGATCCTGACCGATGCCAAATATTTTGACTCCTGTGGTGCACTCTCCACGCCAGCATTGAGCTAGTAAACGCCCGCACGGTACAAATATGTCATCATCAATACCAAAATCTGTGTACAAAGCAGATTGGCACTTGGCACACCTAACAATGGGTAATATGCCGTGATGATATATTTACTTAAAAAAATATGTTACACTACAATCATATCTCTGACTCTTTTTCGCTGACTTATTTTGTATGAACACTGCAATTTCGAACAACCGTTTTGTCTGACTGATAGTGTATTTTCATATTTGAATGATATGGTTTTTTTAATGACAACATATTTCAAATTTGTTTGACATTTCAAATTATTTCAAGTAAAATGAATGAAAACGATGGAATAATAATGCAATTGTTTGCAACCATAAAAAATTTATGCAACTTCTGACGTTTCTGCAGTTATATTTTACTCGGTAAAGTTAAATTCCTGTACTTCAGAGACAGTTGCACATGCGCAGTAGAGAAGTCAGTGATAAATAGAGGAAATAAAACTGATTCCATCTGACAACAGGATCCATGACTTCCTTGTAGCTATCACATTGGAGTAAGTCAGCTATATGAACCGAAGTCATGGATAATGCGTGACAAGTCAGAGATACTACTTGTAGTGTGATAAGGCCTTTAGAAAACAGATTAGACATTGTTATACCCAAAGATGGGTCGAGTTTCAACTTATGTGGGACCTAATAGAATTTTACCAGGTCTGGCTATCGAATCTACTAAACAAAAATGCTTGGACCGTCATCCATTTTAGCTCCTGTATTTTCGGACTGTTCCCGTTTTTGGCTTATTTAAATATACTTTTTAAAAGCCACACCATAAATTTTTAGTTGGACCAATCATCCACTTTGGTTTTTCAAATGTGAAACCAAATGTGTGTAGAGCATTGTTTTAAGAAAGCATTTCGTAACTTAGGCTGCAATTCTGAACAAATTTGTAGGTCTTACAGATCTGTAAATCTATAAAAAATGACA
This sequence comes from Harpalus rubripes, assembly GCA_963082715.1. NCBI lineage: Eukaryota > Metazoa > Arthropoda > Insecta > Coleoptera > Carabidae > Harpalus > Harpalus rubripes. Next base: position 1,671,777 of record OY720462.1, read on the forward strand.
GAAGCGCATCTATTTTTGTTGATTAATATAAAATTATACATAAGAGTGCCACCTTTCGTTACGATTTTGTTTTTGTTCGTTATTTACAGATTTACAGACCTGTAAGACTTACAGATTTGTTCAGAATTCCAGCATCAGTTGAAACAATATGAATTTTTGAAAGACAAGCGTGTATATCCATCCTTATCGCACACGCTTATTGTCATTGCAAATGAGAGAGATAAAACTATGCCATTTTGTTAACTCATTTATGAACAGATGATCTTGATCGGACTTCTTAAAAATTAAAAATATTTTTTACAGTGAAATTATGGTGTAGGCAATTTCGATGAAAAGTAGATAACATTCGTATCTTTTTGAAAATGCCTTCCCTATTATAAAATGTTTGTTACAGATGGAAGGTTCTTTTGTAAATGCGGACGTGGATACATATCAAGAAACTCACTAACTAGACATATCTCTTTTGAATGTGGCGGAAGGGAGCGAAGATTCCATTGTACTTATTGTGATTATAAAGCTAAACAGAAAATTAATTTACAGAGACATATGTGGAGAAAACATTAACTTATTAATGGGGTTCTATACCATTTTTTTTTTATTTTAGTGTAAACGCGATTAAGAAATTTTACGTAGTGAGATATGAATTTGGTGTGTGACGTAGCAGAACTACACTAGTGGTCGCCAATCTGTTAATTCTAGAGAGTACAAATGTTTCATGTTTTCATAGCCGACATATTTTTATATACCGTGTGTCTGTTTTAAAGGTGTACATAGGAGATTAACATGGGAAATCAGTTTTTTGGAATTTCCTGCTCGCCTAATTATTTTAAGCAAAAACGCGTCAAATAAAAGTTTTAGGGCATAAAATTCTGCATCTAAATTAATAAACAGAATTACCTTTAGATGCTTTGTAACAACAGAAATTAAATATGAAAATGTGGAAAATTACGTTGAAAATATCGACAGCCATGGAATTGAACAAAAAATAAATAAATGCTTGACGTTTTATCTGTCACAACGTAAGTAAATAACCTGTTTGACAATTTAATTTGAAAAAAACATCATTAATTATGAGAATAATATAAACATTATACTGGATTATTAAATAAAGTTAAAAAATACAGTTTTCTTTACATAATATGTATTTATTAAAAAATTTATATTGCGTAACAAAATGATGTATGATGCTGTGATGTATTTCCAACTCATTTCCAATAAATCTAGTACTACAGAATGGGGCTACACTTATTCCTAGCATTCTCTCTTCCAGTAACGCACGTTTTCCTGCTCGTCCTATATTCTGATTACGCGGCTAACGTGTATTTTTTGATAATACATTAGCAGTCTTTTCAAATTTTGTTTAAATAATTTCAGGCAATAAAACTAGGGACAAAATCTAATTGTCAGAAACGTCAAATAAGTTTACTAATGTTGTGACAGATCAAACGTCATGCATTTATTTATTTTTTGTCTAAATCCATGGCTGTTGATATTTTTAACGTAATTTCCGACATTTTCATATTTAAATTCTGTCGTTACAAAGCAGGTAAAGGTAATTCTGTTTATTGATATAGATGCAGAATTTTGTGCCCTAAAACTTTTATTTGACGCGTTTTTGCTTAAAATAATTAGGCGAGCAGGAAATTTCAAAAAACTGATTTCCCATATTAATCTCCTATGTACACCTTTAAGATAGACACACGGTATATATAAACTTACGTTACATTCGTGGAGAAATTATTATTAAGCACCAATGTATTTTTTTTAAAATAAATTCTATATCATTGAAACAGTCCGACCATTGTTTGACAATACAGGGTGTTTGGCGTAAGTCCGGCACCAAGAATATAAGCAAACTTAAACTAGACAAAGGGTCTCATAAGAAGACCATAACAGGAATTTTTCATCACTTCCGGTTTTAGCGGAAATGGGTACTACTTTAAATCCACCATAGGGAATCTGTATTTTTATATATTTTTTCAGAATGTACATAAAATTAGCTTCACAGTGATACCAAAATATCATAGTTTTACTTTAACTATTTCAAAATGGGGACTATTTATTTTCAAAATATATACAAAATTAAACATAGCAAGCTATGAAACAGTTTTATTACCTTAAAACAAAAGAAAAGTATTTATCTACATAAAGTTGAAGTGCTCTAACAATTAAGGGCCACTTTTACAATCATTAGATAAACCTCGTATAACGCTATACGCGGTATAAAATTGAAAATTGTATTTTACAAACCTCGGATAAACCACAGATAGAATAAACACTAGTATTTCTTATTCCATGGAAATCGGTCGTATAAACCTCGGATAACTTTATCCCTTGTTCTTATGGATACCACGTAAACACAAACGATGTGTTGTTATTCTTACGTTTGACAGATGTCAATCAAGTATTTCATCATCACTGTCAGAATCAAATATATCATTTATATCATCTAACATCGTGAAAAATGCAAATTAGAAGATAGAAATAATAACAATATTGAAGAAAAATAGTCTAACAAGAAGATAATTTTATTGTGCCAATACCAACCTAAAGTGATTTAACGTAATTCCTGGTATAACTATCTGACAGATAAAAATGCATTGAAAAAGACAGTCTTGTTTATCGAAGGTATAATTGCTACGATAAAGTTATACCTCCGATAGCTATACCATAGTTTATCCATCAATTGTAAAAGTGGGCCTTAGTGATTTAATTTAAGGTATTAAAATTTTATATGGATTTTTATTAATATCTTAGAAATAAATGGTCGCCATTTTGAAATGGATGTAGAAAATCTATGATATTTGGGTATCGTTGTGAAGCTAATTCTATGTACATTCTGGAAAAAATATAAAAATACCGATTCCCTAAGCTAGATTCAAACTTGTACCCATTTCCGCTAAAAGCGGAAGTGATACAAAATTCTTACAATGATCATCTTATGAGTCCCTTTGTCAAAATAAACGAAATATTATTGGTGCTGGACTTACGCCAAACACCCTGTATTGTGATACAAACTATGGTGGCAGTAGCCATGTTCCTTCGGGTTGTGATTGTGATTTTGTGAATCCTGATTAATTTAATCGTGATCATTTTGAAACAGGATTTAAAAATTATAGCAAGAAAACAACACAATCTAGTGTCAAATGTCAATGTCATATGCAGACTAATGCAAACTATCCTATTTTATTTTATAAATAATCAACTGTCAAGTATTATAGTCAGAATTAAAAATGGATTATATTGAAGTAAAAAATAATGTTCTTGGTAAGGAATATGAAGTATGTTTATTTCAAACAAATCTTTATCTGGTTCATTACACGCTTTTGTAGAAAAATCTTATTTTTCTTGATGCCACAAACCCCATATTCGTAAATATCTACGCTCGAAATAGTATATTTTCAATTTGTTCTGAACTGAATCCATGTGAATCACTCAAAAAGGTTGATTCTGAAGGGAAGAGGGAATGTTGTCTAGTGATCACAAAATGAGAAAGTGGGGATAACGAATAGGAAACGTAAAAACATTATTCTTCGTAATCATTATCACTTTTATCATTTAGATCACGAATCACAGCCCGAAGGAACACGGCTATTGTTTGTCCATTGATGATTTTACGGTAGGCGAGAGTACAAAACGCGCAAGTCTCACTTTTAAAAGCAACCAATCAAATTGCAACAACGTGATACATTATCCAAATTATTTATAGACTTCAATCACCTGTAATTTGCGAACTAATTAATATTTGAACAAAATTCTTTCAGTAATACCCATTAATTTACGTATATTTTCGAATTCTGATATACGATAGTTAAAATTTGACTGTGGTATAGTACCCCATTAATTTAAAATAATCAGTCTTGTAAGTGTAAATATTTGGACTGATAAGTAGTGATCTACAAAGTCAAGCATGGTGAACAGGGTCAGTATTGGTATGGGCAATATAATACTTCTGAACAAATATGAAATGTTAAGAAATCATTAATAATAAATATGCTGACCAATTTTAATTTCCATGTTATATGATGTATGTTTTGAATTTTATTAATAAAATATACTTATATTTTTTATGAATATAACATATTATTTATTATTATTATTTGAGTTATAATATGTGAAGAACATTCATATGTATAATGGTAAGATACCGTACAATTCGACTGATAATAATTTAAAAAATTGGGTAACATATGTAGGCATATTTAGTTTTTTTTTAATGTGAATAATACTATTATTTTAATAGTATTTAATAGTATATATTATCAACTGCAAGCAGTTTATGTACAAAAATGCCACAACCAAAAACTGGGTGTACCAAGTATCAGTAATTTATTGTGACACATCCAACATTGGGTAAAAGCTATCTAATATTTTTATATAGTAAGTAATGTAATATAAAAAATATTTTAATTTAATTTCAGATGTTAAATTATTTTGTTGCACAGGTGTAGTTTATTTTTTAAACTCAAAAAAAAGGATTGCCATGACACGATAAACAATTTTATGAAAATATATACTTGGGGTAAGTTTATTGACTTAACCTAATAGTTGTATGTAAATAATAAAGAACGATTATGTCGTCAAAAACAGAACAATTTTCGTTGAATCCAATCCTAGGGTTTTGAACAAATTTTACAGACTAGCAATTTTCAGTAAAAGTGCTGAGATATTTTTTTGTACAGGGAAACGTTAAATTGTTCTATGTCGATCCTTTGAGTTAAAAAATAATAATTATGCTTTCATATCATATAAGATATAGTATGTTTTAAGATATATTAGATTGTTACAAAAATTAAAATATAAAAATCCGGATTGTATTTAATTATAATATATATTTAATTTTGTATTTGTACTTTTGATTCAAAAGTAACAAAATTATTATACAAGTATATTATGCCTACATGGTGTTAAAAAACAAATGTAATACATTTATAGGACATAGAGAAGTCAAAAAAAGTCGAAAAGTTTTGTACAATTTGTTCATTTTGTATTAAAAGTGAAGAAAAACTGACAAAGATAGTGATTGATCAAAATTTGTCTATGCCAGTGAATAAACTACAAAAATAGAATAAAATTTAATAAACTATTAATCACGAAAGAAGACTATTCAAGGTCATTTGTTCGAAGAAAGAATACACAACACTTGTCTGTACGTAAATAGTGCTGTCTCACACACTAAAAATAGCAGTGACGTTTGTCGTAGAGTTACAGACATGTAATTATCTACTATACCGCCATCTGTACCGTTTATCCAGTGACGTTGACATTTAAATCAAATTATTAATTTATGGTTTATGTCTAGTCTATATTTTTGTTATAAAAAAATAAAAACGTAGGTGAAGACGATAAAACTTTGAGAAAAATATTATTTAAAAAGAAACAAAATTTTTAAATAAAGTATATTTATTTTTTCAGTTAAAATGTAACCGTAAGTATTTTGCAATGCACGCCTATGGGTACGAAATGCAGTGAAGTTATATGCAAGTTATATTATATCAGACGGTTCATTCATGACCTTGAATATTCATCCTACGTGAATAATATTATATGAAGCATTTTTCTCAATTTCTAATAATAGTTATTTGAAAATTAAATTTTTGGTCAAGGTTGCCACATTTTCCATAGTACAATTTTTTTTTTTTAAACAAAAACATTTTAGATGACACCCGAAGGTTAACAAAAAGTCTCGTTTAATCGAAGTTGTAACTCTTATAGTTTTGGAGATAGCAGAGGTAAATCCCGTAAATTTCATCATCTCTTTTTGTAATATAAAAGACAATATACTATATCTTGAAATATACTGTACGTATACTTTATGTAGATTTATATATTAAGATTGATTAGCGAGCAGTTCACTAGCATTGTTTTCTCTGTCAAAATAATTTTTTATTTGATGTATTTTTCTCTAAAATAATTCATAAACGATTGACAGAGCTAAAACAAGGCTAGTCAACTCCTCGCTAACAGCCGTTAATCAGCTGTTCATCTGGTCATTATTGTAAATAAATAAAAAATATCACTTACCGTATCAAGTTGTTCAAATTTGTTGCAGATCTGGAACAAAAATTGTAAATAAATAAAAATTTACCAGTGAAGATTGTTATTATTTCTATTTCAATATATTAAAACTAATGTTTTTTTCCAGTGAAAGACGACGAACCCTGGACACCTGAACCAGTTATAGTCAAAGACGAAGATGTTGAAACACTTACTCTCTCTAACTTATTGAAAGAAGATGTCAGGACTTGGACAATAGACGAAAATGACTGGCGAACTGATGATGAATCAAATGAGAAAGAAGAAAATTCTAAAAAGAAGAGAAGAAACAGAAATAACAAGAAATTTGAATGCTTAAATGGTTGTGGAGCGAAGTATAGTAATAAATCTAATTGTACAAGGCATATGACGTATGAATGTGGCAAAGAACCTACGAATTATTGCCCGTACTGTAGCTATAGATGCAAACAGAGTGGATATATGCCTATACATATAAAAAAGAAACATAATATTGTAGTTTCCAGCACAGCTAATTTTGAAAGACGGCCGGACTTTTGGAGTAATCTATTATAATGTGACAGAGGACTTATATGTATATTTTCAAACGTATATTCGTGTATTTATATATAAATTTCTACATGTTTTCCTTTACAGTGAATTTATTATACGGGTGTCCACTTTTTTATGGGTCATAGAAAATACTGATGATGATCTGATATCTATCACTATATATCTAAAGTAATGTTGTAAACGTCTGTAAAAATATAAATTTTATTTTAAAAAAATTATGTTTTTTAATTAAGAAAGAAAATTTTTTTTTGTCGTCATTAATTTGAACTTGAGAAAGGGAAGCATATTTAAGATGTAAAGGCCCATTCATAATAAAAAAAAATTAGCGCTAGTGTAAGAATTAGTGGCATCGGTAGCGTAAGAAATTTATAGAAAAAATTATTTCCGTTCACAATGAAAAATTATTGAAATTATAGTTTCTAGGAATTTTTTATTATAAATTACTAGGATGCAAGGTTGACAGTTATAGCTGTCATTTTATTTTTGCACAAAAAGCAACTGACATAGATGATGACTTATTAATTACACTTATCCATTGTGTGAGATAAGCAAAGAGATTAAGGGAGTTTAAAATTATTTCAAAAAAAGAAAATGCGTGGGCACAAATTGCCTTTGAAATAGACGAAAATGATAAGTTACGTGTTCACTTTTAATTCTGCAAAGTTTATTAAGTATGTTTGTTTATATAGCGCAACGTCTGAGGCACACCACAAAATTATCCTTTTTCTATTGCTCATTTTATATGATGAAATAAGAAATCAGATGTCAATAAACGTCAAAACTGTCAAAAAAATTAAGCGGTAGCGTAGTGGCAACGTAGAAGTTTGGAGATTGCAAACTCCTACCGCTGCCATTGCCACTGCGCTACTGCTAATTTTCTTAATTTTTGGATGTGAACGAATACATTTGCTATAACGCATTCAATCTTTTACCCAGGTCACTACCACTGCCACTAATTCTACCGCTACGTTAATTTTTTTGTTGTAAATGATACTTAACCCGTAGATGGCGAGCCAGTGCGATTTTTAATATGAATTTGACATTAGTTCATTTTTCTGTCACTATCTCTCTTTTTTCTTATTTGCAATTTGCGTAGTTTCTGTTACGGTTATTACGTATTTCGATTTGTTAAGCAGGATTTTAACTTAGCTTATTTTCGTACAATATTAAAATGACAAACTAAAATATTAACCTCCAAACTATTATTCAAATGTCAAACAGGTGATCTGTCATGTTTAAATTACCCGCACATGCCGTTGCTATGGGGCGTACCGATGCTATGGCTTTACGGCCATTCATTGGTTCGGCGTAATTCTACGTCATATATGGCGGTAATTTAAATATTAATTTTTTTCTGGCCAATTAATGAAAATTTTGCCAAAAGAAAAAATATGGGTAGCCAGTTTTTATCATCTATATTATCTATTATCTAAATAAAAAAATGGCACGCAAGTAGCCCATTATATGTAAAAAGCTTAAAGACGGATATTTTATTTTACGTTTATCCCATGACAGTAATGCAGTATTTAATTGTGAAATTTTTTTGTCTTTACACTTTAGTCTTAAAATTAATAGGACAAAATTTACAGCCATATGAAAGTTTTACCATTGTATTTCCTATGATCCATAAAAAAGTAGACACCTGGTATAACTAAACTTTATAGAGTGCTAGCTTTTAAATTTTAGATATAATTTTGCTTTAAGTCATGTAGAGTTTTCGAAATTATTTTGTTGTTAAAAGAAATTTGTAAATTTATAAGTATTATTTTTACGTGTCTAATTTATAGTCAAACAAATATAAACACGGATAGTACAAATATAAGTATGTTTATAATGTAACACAATATATGTATATAACGTCAAAGTGATACATTTTTATTTTTTATATGGAATAAATTTTTCCAAAAGTATTTGAATTTTGAACAAAATATGTGCAAATTATATGAGCCTAGGTTCATAATAGTTGGCCGGCTTACGTTGTCAACAAATTATAAAACCTATACATATGGCGAGAAATTTTTGCAAAATTCTTTCGACTATTATTGAAACTGTGGGCGAAATAGACTTCGTAAAAATTCAGTGCGTACAGTAAAATCTACTTTGCAAGATATATGGGACAATATTTTAACAGAAGAATGTGCAGGGCTTGTGGATGCCAGTACCGACTTGACATTTTGCCGCGCGGGGCTAATTTTTAAAAACCGCCTTTCTCGACAAAGTAAAAATCGTTTTTCCGACATCAAACTGCTAAGAGCCAGGGGAAAAAAGATAATTGTTACAAATTTTGTTTTTTCATTACGCGAATTTTAAAGTTTGAAACCCCATCTAATGCTTTTGGAATGACAAAGTGTATTAATTTTATTTCGAAACTCAGATTGGTCAATTCCAAAAATTATTATACCCACAGATGGGTCAAGTTTCAACTTATGTGGGACCTAAAAGAATTTCTTCTTTATTTTTGCCGGTTTACGGTTTTCGAATCAGCTCCGGTTCGAATTCATGGTTTAATGACAGGTCTCGTGGAATAGACTATAGGTAGAAATTATGAAAGAGTATGAACTCCCATATTTTTGAAATTCAATGACAAGATATTGGAATTGGTTCTGAAACGTTGGTTAATAGAACATTTCAAATTTTCACCAGTTTCATGACTTTGCAGTCGGAGCTTTTTCGCTACATCAGTCACTTTTTGCGTCATTTGGTGGTTTTATTAATTGTGTAATTCAATGGTTAATTTTTAGCAATATTGTCAACATTGGTTAAAAATTAAGTACTGAGTTACGGAATCTCATCAGATAGCCACTGACACCGCTCTTAGCTTAACAAATTTCTGTTTAGTACGAGTATTGAACAGAAATCGGCTGACCAAGTTAAAATTTGCTCATCGCTGTCGAATATTTTTTATACCCTGACGATTCAACCGTCATCCTTTTTAGGACTTGTCTTACAATTTCTGAGCCCTGTATCTTAGGATCGTTACCGTTTTGCCTCCTTTACACATACTATTTAAAAGCGCCCACCTTCAATCTATAAGTACCAATCATCTCATTTTGCTAGAAAATGGACATTCATCCGTTTTCCCCTGGCTCTTAAATTTGCTTTAATTAAATTTTTTATTTTAAATAATTTAAGAACGTGCTCTGCTCGGTGTACCACCCTTTACGTATCTACCGCCGGGGGCTATAGACCCCAAAAGCCCCCCCCCCCACCCCGTTAAGCTGGCACTGTATAATGCCTAATAGAATTAAAGCTGCTATTAATAATAAAGGCGTTATAATCAAATATTAAATGGCGGAATACTTGAATAACATTCAATTTTTATTTGTTTAAAATCTATATTTTAAACTTATCGAAAGAAATTTGTAGAAATTTCTCACCATTTGCATAGGCTTTTATAATTTGTAAAAAATGTTAACAGGCCGAACTATAGCCGTGTTCCTTCGGGCTGTGATTCGTTAAATGATAAAAGTGATCATGATTAAGAAGAATAATGTTTTTACGTTTCCTATTCGTTATCCCCACTTTCTCATTTTGTGATCACTAGACAATTTTCCCCCTTCCCTTCAGAATCAGACTTTTGTGAGTGATTCACGTGGATTCAGTTCAGAACAAATTGAAAATATACTATTTCGAGCGTAGAAATTTACGAATGTGGGGTTTGTGGCATCACATAAAGATTTGTTTGAAATAAACATACTTCATATTCCTTACCAAGAACATTATTTTTTACTTCAATATAATCCATTTTTAATTCTGACTGTAATACTTGACAGTTGATTATAAAATAAAATAGGATAGTTTGCGTATGACATTGACATTTGACAGATTGTGTTGCTGTTTTCTTGATATAATTTATAAATCCTGTTTCAAAAGGATCACGATTAAATTAATCAGGATTCACAAAATCACAATCACAGCCCGAAGGAACATGGCTAATTACGGCATAAAAACAATGAGTTAACAATGATACGTTTTTAGAATACGTCCATTTAGAACTGCCATACCCAAACCCACAAATATTGTATTATCGAATATACGTTCGAAAATACCACCAAATACAGTGAAACCAAACTTTGTGTATATTGTAATTTTATGTATCATTTCATTTATTAATAAACATAAATGCTTTAAACTAATATTTCATTTCGTGTATGTTTATCCTCTATTTTTAAACTGTATTCATTCAAAATTTTGTTGCAGTGTCCCAGCTAGAATTCATCGACAGAATATCTCGATACACAAACGAAAATACAAGATATATATGCAAAAATAAGTGTGGGAAAGTGTATATGTCTGAAGGAGCCTTATCCCGGCATTTGAGATACGAATGTGGTCAGGACCCAAAGTTTAAGTGTCCATTTTGTAGTTATAAGTTCAAGCACAATTTTTTACTACTTAGGCACATTTCTAGAACACATAAATGTGCAAATGTTCAAGAAGTTACCGGTAATATGAATTAATGTTATGTACTTATAATATATGATTGTATTTATTTATTATAATATATCAAAGATTATATATGTGCGTATTATTACTTAATTGAAGCATTTACATTCCAAGCGACCTACAAAAGCCAAACAAGTGTTTTAAAATTATGGTTTTGTATTTAAAACATAAAAATCTGGTGTGGCCAACACAACACCTTCCGCCTTGTACCGCCCGAAAAAAAGATTAAACTAATATTTATTTTTGAGACCCCATGAGATCTCGTGCCTGAGTGTCAGGTCGCGAATCTGGGGAACCGGATTCAATCCCGACCAACGCCAAATATTTCCAATTTTAAATGGCACAAAATGACCCTTGTGGTGCACTCTCTACCCTAGCATTGAGTGCCCGTGAGGTGACGCCTGGTAAGCGCCGGCACGGTGCAAATATTTTATCATTACCGATATTTGTGTACAAAGCAGATTGGCACACCTAGCAATGGGTAATAAGCCATGATGATTATTTATTTATTTATTTTTGGATTAGCGAATTTTACTATAATTATGGCAGTTTATTTCTTAAAACATAGTCTAATCTAATTCAAGTAACTACATTTTTTGTAATAAAATGAAGATTAATTTTTAAATACCTGGATAAAATAGAATTCACTAATCCAAAAATGAGAATAAGCTTAAACTTTTTGGCGAATCGTTAATTTTTATTAATCTAAATACATACCTACATATTTACATAGGCTGGAAACTGTATTGATTTCCTTTCCTATTCTATTTACATTTTTCTTTTTAAAACGTTACTATTATTAATTTGAAATGATTAGTTCTTTGACAGTGATATTTATCTGTCAGTTACATACATTTGAATAATTGCCAAGGAGTATTGTTTGTTTAAAGCGTAGGCTCCGGGATTTAAATTATAGATAATTTTATAAATTTATCCATATAATATGTAGAAAAAGTATTATTGCAAATCTGTAGAAAATTTAATAATCTTTAATTTTTATAATAACATTAATGTCGAAAAAATAACATTTAAAGGTATTTTTCGAACTTTTTTGAGCTTTTAGTAAAGTGCCATTTCCGGTTATCCGATTTACACCAAAATCTAATGGGCTCTTTCCATTACAGTTTGAAATACAAGGTTTCAAAATTTTCTGAATGATAGTATATGAGTTAGAGTAAAGGATCCACACACACATACATATACACATACATACACACAGACATCATCGTGAAAATGTTGAAATTGGATTCTTGGGACCTTAAAACGTGGTCATTTACCAAAATCTCGATATGCGATTTTTAGCACATCCCTATACCTCCCTTACCAAAGGTAGCGGGAGGTAAAAATGGCACTTAGATCTCTTTTAATTTAAATGTTTTGGTAATTATAAAATAAATATCCTTTTCCATATTATAAAATCTACACAAATTGTGTTTAAATGGACATCTGGTCCAAATTTATCTTCATTAGAGACCTTTTAATTTTGGGACATTGAAAAATACTTCCTTATGGGACAAAACTCACAGAAAAAGGCCTTAGATATAAAATGCCTAATAGAATTAAAGCTACTATTACTAATAATATTAATATTAAATGGTGGAACACTTGAATAATATATGCAGTTTTTGTAAGTTTAAAATTTATATTTAAACTAATGGAATTTTTTTTGTAGAAATATCTTACCATTTGCTTAGCTTTTATAATTTGTATGTTGAAAATATAATATGGATATGGGCTGTTATATACAACACCGAAAACAATAATCAACTGTTAACTGTTCTTACCGCGTTCGCCAAAATCGGTAGCAAGCCAGTTTTTCGTCCACTCACAAACACATAAAAAAATTGATTCACTACACAAATTATACATTGTAATGTTCACGAAAGAATACAGAATCGATTGATATATATAATTGATTGTCTATATCAATAATTTTATCACGGAAAACTGTAAAAAACTACGCAAAGAACCGCAATATCTCAAAGCACGTTCGCGAGTAAACTATAACAAATGAACTAATGCAAACAATAATTGACGACCGGGCACAGCCTGCTTGCCAGACAAAACTCGCAATTTATATTTTATTATATGGATTTATTTTCAAATATAAATACATACGTTTATTAAAATTAATAAAATACATATTTTTTATATATTTAAATATCATCACGGCTTATAATCCATTTCTGGGTGTGCCAATCTGATTTTATTCACAAATTTTGTAATGTAACACTATTATTTGTATACAGGTTGTTCATTACTTTTAGGGAATTGTAAGAGCTACACAGAATTTTTTTTCAACCAGTGGTTCTCAAAATTCGGTACCTAACTTTTTTATTTTAAATAGGAACATATTTATTATACGATTTTATTGAGATAAATGCATATAGAATCTTATATTAATTTATTCAAATATACTGTATAATAGTGCCAAGATTGGCATAAATAAATACATGTATTTGCCTCCCGCTAACCTACATAATAGGTAAAGGGGGTAATGTTTTCGGTCCAAAAATTCGATTGTGTTTTCAGTAAATAAGCACGAATTATGGTCCCCACAACAAATTTTCCACGATAACATAGCAAACTTCTATAAATTTCTATTTTCCATATTTAAGGTTTCTACATTCATATAACGAGTTGATTAAATTTTGGGTAAAATTGAACAGCCGGAAGTGGTACTTTATTAGAAGCCTATAAAGGTGCATTCACCAATGAAAATTTGGTTTATGGTTTTTATTTAGTAAGTCATTTTATGTTTGCGCCGTGAAACTGTCATTTGCTTGGCATTATTGGTTAAATTTCAGCAATTAAGTTTTGACAGTCTTCTTGTTCTTCTCGCATTTGTTTAAAAAGCCGAATCCACCAAGTGAATATTAAATAAAGATGGATGTATATATCTATATCGTTTCAGACTCGTTCGCATTGGTAAAGTTTGTGACGTCAAACTAAATCATAAACCTAAAGTTTGGACCTTGCAATGTTTAGCTTTCTGATTTGGATTTAGAGATCCTAAATTCTGAAGTGTGAATGCGGCCAAAGTCTTTAAATTGAAAATATAAACCATAAATCTAAACCTAATTTTCATTTGTGAATGCATCTTAACAGTTTTTAATAAAAAAACTATATTAAAATATAATCCAATACTTCGCAAATTTGGTATTTAAGATTTTTATAATAATAAGAACGACATATTAGATTTTTGCTAAAATTGATAAACCGCAAGTGGTACTGTACTTGAAGCTCTGAATAATTTTTTTTGAAACAATAATAAAATATAATCTAAAATTTCGTTTTAGACTTTTCTATTTATTGGAACAACAAATCAGATTTTGTTTACAAACGATCAACAGAAAGTGATATTTTGCTTAAAGCTCATTGCTATTTTAAACAAGGAATTGGCGGGAGGTCATAAATGCCATTTATTTCTTCCATGGCAATCTAATCATGTTTAAAAATAAATAAGCAAATAAAAAATATGGGGTCTCGTGGCCGAGTGCCTGAGTGTCTGGTCGCGAATCTGGGGAACCGGGTTCGATCCCGACCGACACCAAATATTTCGAATTTTAAATGGCACAAAATTGACCCCTGTGGTGCACTCTCCACGCCAGAAATGAGTGCCCGTGAGGTGACGCCTGGTAAACGCCCGCACGGTACAAATATGTCATCAATACCAAAATCTGTACAAAGCAGATTGGCACATCTAACAATGGGTAATATGCCGTGATGATTATTTATTTATTTTTTAAAAATATGCCTAGAAATGGGCAACAAGCCTTAATATTATAATTATTGTATTGGTATGCATACATTTGATTTTTAGTAGACTATTTTTTACTACCCAAATTTGGGTAAACAGTGATCCATTTTTCGCATTTTGTAGTAGTGTTGTGATTTTATTTTGCCACTCATTTTCGGATGGCTAGTAGTTCCAGTGTTTTTATTTTTAGTAAGTACATCTAACACTTCATTTTCGCTTGCTAAATCTCTCTACCCCTTTCAGATACCGAACAAGAACAAGGTCCGTGGTATTACGTGAATCCAAATCGGCGGGCATTCGGGGCTTACCCATGCCCCAATTGTGGCCGGTTGTACAAACATCGCGGCAACCTGCGTAGACATCAGGTTTATGAATGCGGCAAGCAAGCTATGTTCCAATGTGGACATTGTAAAAGACGCTTTCATCAGCAGAGCAACCTGAAGAGACATTTCATGACTCAGCATAAACCTAGGTTGAGGTTTATCAAACAGAACCCAAAGAAATTCGAGTAGATAGGACAGTGGTTTAGAATTAACATTGGGGAGACGTCATCAAATCGGAAATACGAACTGTCAAAGAATACTCGTATTATAGTTTAATAATTTTTTGAAGATTTCTGATATATATTTTGACAGACAAGCCTGTTATATTACGTACGAAGTGTGACCGTAAAAATGTTGCGGAAAATTCTAGTCATTACAATGAACTACTTGCGTGCCATTTTTTTATTTAATATTTTCGAAGAAACAATAAAAACTTGCTAAACTATTATTCACAAAAGATGACTATTCATGGTCATTTGTTCGAATAAAGAATACTCATCACTTTATAGCAGTAGCTTAGCAACATTTTGTATTAGAAAGAGAAAGATTATTTTACCTATGTCTATTTAATTTACGTGGTGTAACAGATATACGTAAATAGTGGCATTACTTTCAAACACACTATAAATAATAATGACATATGTCGTAGAATTACAGATATCTAATTATCTACTACACTGCCCTCTGTGCAAATATTTACCCAGTGGCGTTAACGTATAAATCAAATTATTATTCCTTGGTTTATAAGTTAAGTTTATGTTTTTGTATTTTGCAAACACGTAAACGAAGAACATAAATCTTTCAGAAAGGCATTATTTAAAAAGAAACATAATTTTCAAATAAATTACTCTTATTTTTTCGGTTAAAATGTGCCCATAAATATTTTATGTTGCACGCCTATGCATATGAAATGCAATGAAGTTATCTGCAAGTAATATTATATCAGACGGCTCACAAATGACCTTGAATAGTCATTTTTCGTGAATAATAGTTTACCCATATTTTTTCTTTTGGCAAAATTTTCAATAATTAGCCAGAAAAAAATGAATGAAATTTTAATATTTAAATTACCGCCATGTATGACGTAGAATTACGCCGAACCAATGAATGGCCGTAAAGCAATAACCCAATAGCAACGGCATGTGCGGGTAATTTAAACATGACAGATCATCTGTTTGACGTTTGAATAATTGTTTAGCGGTTAATATTTTCGTTTGTCATTTTAATCTTGTATGAGTATAAGCTAAGTTCAAATCCTTCAAAATCCTGCTTAACAAATCGAAATACGTAATAAAAGTAACAGAAACCACGCAAATTGTAAATAATAAAGAAGAGAGACAGTGACAGAAAAATGAAATATGCATCCCTTTTTCTAGTTCAAAATAATGACGTCAAAGAAAATCTTCTCTCTTAATTTATTAAAAAACAAATATTTTGTGATAAATAGCAGATTTTTAGTACCACGCAAGTAGCCTATTAATTTCCGAAAAATGTTAAAAGTTTTATAATAGATTGGCATACCCAGAAATGGGTAATAAGCCTTGATGATACATTTATGACGTCTATTAGTCTCAATGTTAATTTGAACTCTGCAAATTTGTGGGACAAAACAGCAAATGGACAAATTGTAACGCACTAAACACAACGCAAAGTTCGTTGAATATGATTTATTTTCAACAATTATATATTTTTAAATTGTACAAAAGTGATCTTTCTACTTTGGTTTCGAGCACTCGTACTGCGCGAAATCATTGTTGAAATGGTCTAATGTCGTGCTGTTTTGTCCATAGTGTTTCATTCTTTATGTATTTTTATTTAGGACTATTTTCCTAATAATTGTGCCATATTTTCTACGTCATTTTTGTGATCATATATGTATTTTTATTTGTACCAATCATATACGTAAATAATAAAGTATGTACTCATGTATCTGTGTAAAAGTTCCTATCAAGTATATGTATCTTGCTAGTAATATAAATATTATATCTACATTTATATATTATTCCATATAATTTTTATGTATTTCCAATTTTCAAATATGTCCTATAAATTATGAACGCGCGGCGTATATACATCTACAACATTCGAAATGATATCAGTTCAAAAGTGGGCAAAACATGCCAGTTGATACGCGCAACCTAGCTGAATCACAAGTTGCAACAATGGTCAAAATTAGACCGTAACAAATTTACGTTCATAATTTTGTTGCTTAAAACAGTTAATGTTAAGTATAACAAAACTTTAAGTAGACGCATTTTTTATTACAAAAATTGTTGAAATTTGTGTCAAAACTTATAGGACATACGTTAGCTCAGAAGTGATCCGGTGGTAAGCGATATTGTCAGACAGTTGCGAATAAAAGAGTCCATGAATTCATTTAAGAAATATATATGTGTAATTTAATAGCAGTATTAATTGTTATCTTCTTTTTCAGACTTGCTAAAAGTGAAAACACAAGGAACATTTGTTTGTTACAATTGTTCTAGAATTTACAAAGCCAAAAGGTCCTTACTACGTCATTTGAGAGTAGAATGCAACAAGAAACCATCATTACAATGCCCATATTGTCCTTATTTATGTACATACCAATTTTATTTAAACAAACATATTCATAAATTGCATTTAAATAAATAATTTTTCATGTATATCATCTAATTCTTAAAAGAAAGTATGGCGAAGGATGCCTGTTGTATGTTGTTATATTTTAAAGTTACTTCTCGTACTGACTTTAAAAATAATTTTAGGTAATATTCTTAAAGACTACACTATGCACTCCTTATGGAATTCGGAGTCCGAAAAATACGAATGTCCGACCTGCGAAAAGAGTTATAAAAACTGGTCCTGTCTTCGAAAACACATGCAACATATATGTGGCAAACCCCCCAAATTCAGATGCAATTTATGCTCGTACAGTTGCTACACCAAAAGCGGGCTTAACTATCATATAAGAAACTATGTCCACGGTAGAATGTAATTTTTGTTGCCAATAAATTTTATGTTTGCTTCTTTTTGTGTGTTTTTTTTACTAACAATTGAATAATTACTAACTTTTTAGGTCTGAGCACACCAATTTTGGATAGAAAGTTTCAATGTACGAATTGTTACAAGTCGTACAAAACTAGGAACCATTGGAGACGACATATGACGGTAGAATGTGGAAAAACTCCAAAGCAAAAATGTCCTTTTTGCAATTTATGTACTTATTATAAACATAATTTAAAGAAACATGTATTAAAGGCACATAAAGTTGTCCTTTAATGTAAAATAGATAATAAATATTTATTGACGATACTTGTATTTATTTATTTTTCGTCTCTACTAACATTATTTGCGCCGCTCTGTTTAACTGAATAGTAGTTATTTATGATATGTTATAATTGCCAGAAAATGTTTTTAAAGATGTTATACAAACTTGGAATACGCAAATCTATCTATACCTGTGTCTGTCTTAAAGGTGTACATAGGAGATTAACATGGGAAATCAGTTTTTTGCAAATACCTGCTCGCCTAATTATTTTAAGCAAAAACGCGTCAAATAAAAGTTTTAGGGCATAAAATTCTGCATCTAATTCAATAAACAGAATTACCTTTACATGTTTTGTAACGACAGTAATTACGTTAAAAATATGGATAGCCATGGAATTGAACAAAAAATAAACAAATGCTTGACGTTTTATCTGTCACAACGTAAGTTAACTTACTTGACGTTTCTGACAATTTGATTTGAAAAATATTGTTAATTATGATAATAAAAGAAATATTATTTTAGACTAATAAATAAAATTAAAAAATACAGTTTTGTTTAAATAATATGAATTTATTAAAAATTCAACTGCGTAACAAAATTATGTATGATGCTGTGATGTACTCCCAACTCATTTCCAATACATCTAGTACTACAGAAGGGGACTACACTTATTTTTAACATTCTTTCTTCTAGTAACACGTTTTTTCTGCTCGTCCTATATTCTGAATACGCGGCTCACGTGTAATTTTTAAAGACACATTAGTAGTCTTCAAATTTTGTCACGAATTTAGCAATTGTGAAATCACGCTCTTCATTAGTATAAATATTCATTTTCTAATAATTTCAGACAATAAAACTAGAGACAAATTCAAATTGTCAGAAACATCAAATAAGTTATTTTATTTTGTGATAGATAAAACGTCAAGCATTTATTTCTTTTTTATGCAATTCCATGGCTGTTGATATTTAAACGTATTTTTCGACATTTTCATATTTAATTTCTGTCGTTACAAAGCATGTAAAGGTAATTCTGTTTATTGATTTAGATGCAGAATTTTATGCCCTACAACTTTTATTTGATGCGTTTTTGCTTAAAATAATTAGGCGGGCAGGAAATTGCAAAAAACTGATTTCCCATGTTAATCTCCTATGTACACCTTTAAAATAGACACACGGTATGTAAGTAAGACGACTTTTTACGGAACTATACGGGAAAGTGTACTACCCGAACTCATTCAAGAGCTCGAGACAATTTATAATTTTGAAGATGATTGTTCGCAGAACTTTGGCCAAGAATGATTTAAAATTTTGGAAGACAAATAATGTAATCAAATAGAAGTGGCCCAGTTTGAATCTCCAGACGATGCAGAGTATTAATGAACCAACATTTTAAAGAAAACTGAGAGAAAAAGAGAGAGAAACGAATAAATAAATATATCATCACGGTATATTACCCATTGCTGGTTATGCCAATCTGTTTTGCACACAGATCACGGTGTAGTATCTATAGGTGAGTGCACAACGTATTCCAATGCATTACGAAGAATGGCTAACTGGGCTAGTTCATACAGTGTGCCGCTAGATGTCAGGTTTTGTTGCGACCCGGTTTTTACACATTTAAAATATTAAATTATTCATAGATGACGCATAATATTCTATATTTTCAATCATTACCTTTTATCTTTTGTCAGTTCTATGAATATATTTTGTACAAATTCCATACAGAAACGTTTATATATTTCCAGTAAAATTATAAAACAACATATGTCAAATGCATTTGACATTGACACCTTTCAATCAGAAATTTATCTTAGTACCTGTTTCTGTGATTATAGTGTAGCTGGCTGCCGCTAAATTGCACATTTTGGCACCTTAAAAAGACTATATTTCTCTTTATTTGATCCATACCCTGTTGTGCATCTTGTAGAAAAACATTTTCTGTCAAATGGTAACGGGTCGCGTTAGCACCATTTTGTTTCCCAGTTACTTAGCTATGTCAACGCATCTCGTGCTCTCACCTATAGATACTACACCGCATTGAAGACAATGGTATCCCATCGGTGTTGTAAAACTAGATTCCTTATCTGCTTAGTATTTAGGAACAACCCTTATGTCAAAGTTTCAGTAATTTGATGAAACTTTTTCTCAAAATTGTTAAGTACATACGTTGCTATTTTTGAATACTAACAAATTTAGAGGTAATTCAGTATAAAATAAAGTAGTTTTAATATTAACAAATACAGTATAATTTTTAAATTTGTTGCAGATACCAGCTGTTGGAGATGTGGCAGAACATACCAAACAAAATCAAGCCTTAACTTTCATTTAAAATATCAATGCGGCCGCGAAAAAGCGTTCAGTTGCAATTATTGTGCATATAAATCACATTATAAAGGAAACTTATTTGCACATATTAATAATGTTCATTTGGGCGCCCGCAGAGGGGGGCCAAATGGGGCTCAGCCCCATCTATGATTTGAAAGAAAAAAAACAATACATGTAATAAACAACATTTATTACAATTTTATGTATCGACTTCATCTAAAGCCGGAAGAAATAGTACATTTTATATACATTTACAATAATAATATTTGATTTTAAAAAATAAAACCAACTCGCCTTTGCAATTCTAAAAAATTCAGTAACTGAGATGATAATTTGTTTTTGTTGTATACTGTATTGAAATGCGTCGATAAAACAGTTCTCCCGACAGTAATAGCTATTAACATACCTAGGATTGTTATGACTATCATAACTCCCGCAGATGTCGATTTGAAATCCTAGCTCGTAAGACATCTAAGGCTTGTTATGATTCATATTATCCGTGGTTTGTTCAATAGTTTATCGGTTTCAGAAAATCAAGACATTATTAACAAATGGAAAATTGGGAAATGATCGGACACGCAGTCTAATGTGAATAATTTATTTCCTGGCCTACGTTTCGACTGTTACTACAGTCATCCTCAGGGCATTGACCATTTCTAGCCCTAAGGAAGACTGTAGTAACAGTCGAAACGTAGGCCAGGAAATAAATTATTTACATTAGACTGCGTGTCCGATCATTTCCTAATTTTCCATTCTGCTACCAGTAGATCATCGTACTCCACATTATTAATAAAGATTATTTTTTGAAATTCTCTCATTAATGTTACTTTCAGAATGCCATGATAAACAGAACAATTATTTTGACAATTATGTGATATATTTCTCGTGTTTATTATTTTAGAATAAAGTAAACTGTGTTAAGAACGATACACTAACGTTATCTGTATGTATTAATGAAGAGCATTATAATTTCATTTGATTTTATTTTCATTTTGTAGACTGTTGTTGACAAATCAGTATGGTATAGCTATTAACATACCTAGGAATGTTATGTATATCATAAGAGCCGCAGATGTTATTTTGAAATCCGAGCTCGTAGAGCGAGGATTTTAAGACATCTAAGGCTTGTTATGATTCATAACATCCGTGGTTTGTTCAATAGTTTATCGGTTTCAGAAAATCAAGACTATATTAATAAATATTATTTATTGAAATTCTCTCGTTAATGCTACTTTCAGAGTGCTATGGTTAACAGAACAATTATCTGACATATGTCAATATGACAAATATTCAAATTGTGTGCTTTATTTCTCATGTTTATTATTTTTAAATAAAATAAATCGTATTTAGAACGATAAACTAACATTATGTGCATGTATTAATGAAGAGCATTATAATTTCATTTGATTTTATTTTCATTTTGTAGACAGTTGGTGACAAGTCAGTGTGGTAATAATATTACCATACAGATACAGTTATCACTTAGTTGCCAGCGTACTTTTGTACATGTAAACAATGGATTAATATTCTGAAACCGGTAAATTATATTACCATACAGATACAGTTATTACTAAGTTACCAGCCTACTTTTGTATATGTGCACAAGTGTTTAATACCTTGAAACCGGTAAATTATTTTTCAGGCTCATCGTACTTTTTCAGCCTCATCTTACGAAAATACCTTCGGGCGCCATTGAAGTACAAATGAAAAAATAAATTTGTTCTATCATTGTCAAATGTATATTATTATTATAACATATAGATGTCTCGTAAACATAAATCGTGTATAGAGGTATATTTATTTTTAATGAGAATGTATTGAATATTGTTATAGTAAAGGTAAAGGTCAAAAGTAGTTTTTTTTGCGTTCATAATGAAGTCATTACGAAACCCAATTGCGTATCGACATAGCCCTTATTTCGATAAACAATTTTTTGTTTTAGATGTTTGGTACTAGATGACATTATAAATCAGAATTAACATTCAAATAAATGAATAAATGTCAATCCAATATTACCAACTTTAATATTACACATACAAATATTTTAGTGTATGAAATGCGGATAATACAAAAGGGCTTGTTTTCTAAATTTTGCAAAAAAACATCTTATAAAACTCGTTTTTTTTAATGTACTATTTTATTTAAATATATTACAAAAACAAACGTTTCGGCAGCCAATTTTCCAACAACATTTTTTGTGATGTCATCAGTGGGAAATAACTCTTTCATTTAGTTACATCACAAAAGTTTTATGCATTTTTTCGAATTTTATTATTGTTTGAGTTAAAAATACAACTGATTAAGGATATTTAGCGAACAGTTAACAAGTATTGTTTTATCTTTGTCAATCGTTCATTGATTATTTTGGAGAAAAATACTTCAAATAAAAAATAATTGCATGCAACTTTTATTTGGAGTACTTTTTCCAATCCATGAACGATTGAAAGAAATAAAATAATGCTAGACAACTGCTCGTTAATTTCATTTAATCAGTTATTCATGCTACCAGCTAATATATTTTGTTTAGTAACTTACTGAAATAATTTCAGGTACCTATATTCTAATATTAACAGAGAGTTAACAGTCTGTATACTTGAAATAAATTGTGTGTGGGATTCGAACCCAAGACCTCTACTTTGCCGGAATAGCGCTCTTACCAACTAAGCTATAGGTTGCTTTATCTCAATGACCGAAACCATTTTTCATTTAGCGTATAATTCACTGTTAATATTAGAATTTGGTCTGGCAGGATCTTGAGTAAATTCTGACTCGTTCCAAAGATGTTCATATGTAATGGTGGCTTTGCAATCCCATATCTAATAACGCGCATTCATACGCTAAGTGAAAGATCGTCTCAACCATCGATCTTAGTTGATAAGAGCGCTACTCCGGAAAAGTATAGGTCTTGGGTTCGAAAAGCAAGACATAATCTTTTCAGTTTATTTCAGTAGTAGTTTTAGTAGTTTTGAGAACTAACAAATTCATTATAATTAATAAAGTGTGTAATTACAAAATTTGTTCCAGATATCAGCTGTACCAGATGCGGAAGACCGTATAAATCAAAATCGGGCCTTAACGCTCATATACGATTTCAGTGCGGAAAAGAAAAATCGTTTAGTTGCACCTATTGCGATTATAAAACTCATTTTAAAGGCAACTTAACTGCACATATTAATATTAGGCACTACAAAGAAATGATGCAAAAGCAGACATAAATTAAAATTATTTACATTTGTTTCAGAAAAACTCAAACAATTCTGTTGTCCAAAATGCGGGAAATTGTATGAACACAAACGGTCATTACGCTGCCATATAAAGTACGACTGCGGGAAACAACACTATTACAAATGCTTATACTGCAGTTATAGTAGTAGTAGAAAATACAATGTTGATATACATATGAATAAGTCCAAGACGTGTAGCAAAAATGTACTCAAAGCTTTCACAATAAAATGATGCTAAATATTTCAACCATGTTTAAAATTATTAATAAGTTGTTTTATTTATTTTTAGTATACAAGGCGTTACTTTTTTAATAAATAAATATATCACCTATGGTTTTTTCAGTTCGTTTATGGAATGAATTATAAATCGACAAAATGTACGAAAATATTTTTAACAGTTATATCCCTGGTTTTGTCGAAAAATTGACTCTCGGATCTAGCAATAAAAATATAAATATCGTAATTATTATAAGGCCATACTCTGTTATACCTTGTTCCATTTAAGCCATTCAGTATTGCGGAGCATAGGGAATAGTTTTGACCTCATTGATTGGCTGAAATTAGAGACAAGAGACAAGTTTACCCAATGAAATTTCGGCTACTTCAGATTTGCGTCGTTGCCAGTACCATCTACTGAATGGCTTAAATGGAACAGAGCATAGTAATCGTAATTTTAATATAAATGCTATTTTTGTTTGAAATAATAGACCTTTTCAATTTAACGACTATCTCGTTCTATTGCTGCAAATAGTAAGTAAAATGGCTCCAACATTTGCCAGTTGGGCTGTCAAACGAAATGTCAAAAATATTGCAGTCATTAAAATATCTGTATTCTCGGTAAAAATTTGCATCGTTACACATTTTAGCTCCAATGAAAGCTTTTGTAACTTTTTCCGAGAAGTTTTTTAAAGTTGTCAAAGATTTTCACACATTTTACGTCTAAATTTTTTAGAAACAAACGTCATAGATCTCAATTGTTCTTATTGTGCACAGATCCCCATTGCGCATATCTTCTATCTCTTTAAATTGAAAAGGTCCATTAGATATAGAAATGAAAACTGTAGTTCCAAATATCAAACAAAAATAGTATTTATATTAAAAAAAAAAAACAGTAAGATTATTGTCATATACAAAGTAGGCAGGGAATCCATTCAATACATATCTCCATTTCAACAGAGGGGCACACATAAAAGCCTTATCACACTACAATCATATCTCTGACTCTTTTTCGCTGACTTATTTTGTATGACCAATTCGATCACACTGCAATTTCGAACAACCGTTTTCTCTGATTTTTAGTGAATTTTCATACTTCAAGTTGGTTATAATATGGTTTCTTTAATGACAACATATTTCAAATTTGTTGTAAATTTTCTGAAGCTGTGAATTTTGCTAATTGGAAGGTTTATTGGATAGAAAGCTTCAAATGTTTTTTAAAAGTTGTTTATTATGTTAACAACTAAAACACGACGTTTCGGCACATGGTTATGGCCATTATCAAGTCAGAAAAAATGAAATTTACATTCAGTCAATTTTTAAATTATAAATAAATTTTAAATTCAAACTCAAACATGGGTTGTAATTTAAAATTTATTTATAATTTAAAAATTGACTGAATGTAAATTTCATTTTTTCTGACTTGATAATGGCCATAACCATGTGCCGAAACGTCGTCTTTTAGTTGTTAACATAATAAACAACTTTTAAAAAACATTTGAAGCTTTCTATCCAATAAACCTTCCAATTAGCAATATTTCAAATTTGTTTGACATATCACATTATTTCAAGTAAAATGAATGAAACCTATAGAAAAATAATTTTATGCGCATCAAACAAAAAAAGTCAACTTTTAACGTTTCTGCATTTATATTTTACTGCGTAAAGTTATATTCCTGTACTTCAGAGACAGTTGCTCATGCGCAGTAGGGAAGTCAGCGATAAATGGTCAAAGGATATGAAACCGATTCCATTTCATATAAAGGCCTTATCACATTAGAAGTAATATCTTTGACTAGTCACACATTATCCATGACTTCGGTTCATATCGCTGACTTATTCCAGTGTGATAGCTACAAGGAAATCATGGATCCTGTTGTCAAATGAAATGGAATCGGTTTCATTTCCTCTGACTATTTACTACGTATTGTCTCTGAAGGAATGTAACGTAAAATATAACTGCAGAAACGTATTTTTTTTGGTTGATGCGCATAAACTTATTATGCTTGTCCACAATTGCATTATTTTTCCATCGTTTTCATTCTTGAATAATTTGATATGACAAACAAATTTGAAATATGTTGTCAGGGAAAACAGTTGTTCAAACTTGCAGTGTGATAAATCGAGTTGGTCATACAAAATAAGTCAGCGAAAAAGAGTCAGAGATATGATTTTAGTGTGATAAGGCCTTAACAGGATCCATGACTTCCTTGTAGCTATTACACTGGGGTAAGTCAGCAGTCAGCGATATGAACCGAAGTCATGGATAATGCGTGACAAATCAGAGATACTACTTCTATACCTTGTTCCATTTAGGGCCACTTTTACAATTGATGGATAAACTATGGTATAGCTATCGGAGGTATAACTTTATCCTAGCAACTATACCTTCGATAAACAAGACTGTCTTTTACAATGCATTTAGATCTATCAGATAGTTATACCAGGAATTACGTTAAATCACTTTAGGTTGGTATTGATACAATAAAATTATTTTCTGGTTAGACTATTTTTCTTCAATATTGTTATAATTTCTGCCTTCTAATTTGCATTTTTCACAATGTTAGATGATATAAACGATGTTTTTGATTCTGAGAGTGATGATGAAATACTTTATTGACATCTGTCAAACGTATGAATAACAACACATCGTTTGTGTTTACTTGGTAACCATAAGAACCAGGGATAAAGTTATCCGACGTTTATTCGACCGATTTCCATGGGATAATAAATACTGGTGTTTATTCTATCTGAGGTTTATCCGAGGTTTGTAAAATACAATTTCCAATTTTATATCTGGTATAGCGTTATACGAGGTTTATCTAATGATTGTAAAAGTGGCCCTTAAGCCATTCAGTATGCAAGGCGTAGGGAATAGTCTTCACCTCTCTGCTTGGCTGAAATTGGAGACAAGAGACAAATTTACCCAATGTATTTTGGGCTACTTCAAGTTTGCGCTGTTGCCAGCTCCATCTTAAATGGAACAGAGTATAGTGTGATAAGGCCATGATGGAACATTGGTATTCAATATTAAAAAAAAAAAAAACAGTGAATGTTTTGCCGCCTTATACTAATTATTATATTTATAATTTTATTGTTAGTCAGATTCATTTTTTTACTAGGCTGGTAGCATATTTTAGAGAAAAATATTTCAAATAACAGTTATATAATCAATAAACGAATTGTCAGAGATACAACCGTTTTAGTTAACTGCTCGCTAATCATTCGTAATGCTACCATTTTTTCTAAAACAGGCCCATATTAAACCTACATTCAACAAATGGCCTTGTTCTAATTTTAAAATTGCTACAAAATTTCCTTCCATAGACGAACAATAATGAAGAAAGCACAACACCAAATACCGATATATTTATTTTCTTGTTGTTGTGTTTCTATATTTGATGTAGTGTACAAAACATTTATCCCAATTTACAAATTTTAACTTACTTAAACCAATTTTTGTTGCAGAGTACATCAATTTCGTCCCTGCCCATTATTTTTTCTGCGAAAATTGCAACAAGGGCTACAAACACGTTAAAAACCTTCAACGTCATAAAAGCGTTGAATGCGGCAAAGAGCCTAAACATTTCTGCCCTTATTGTGTATATAGAACTTTCTATAAAGCCGACTTACAAAAACATGTCACATGTAGACACAAGTATTAATAAAATTTATTCATAATATTTAAAAATCATACTCGACATGTTTCATAAGATTTCAGTCTTTGAAACAACCTCTCGGTTATTTATCAGAGGTCCACTCGACAGAACCACAGACTCATTTTGCTCTTATTGGAGCTCAACAGTATGGTACATTCAAGCCTCTAAGAGGCAATGTGTAGACCAATATCTGATATATGGCCACGTGGTTCATCGAAGATTGAAATCATGTGGAACGTGTCGAGTATAATTTTTTTAAATATTAGAACAGTTTCACCATCACAATCAACTTTATTGTGCATTTATTATTATTACCAATAAAATTTATTCATTTTAGTTGTTTCTTTGCAGACATCTATTACGTTCCAACGTATAAAGAAAGAAGAATAAGAAATTTCCAGTGCCCAAACTGCCCGAAGGCTTACATACATAAAAGACATTTGCAGAGGCATCTTAGAAACGAATGTTCCAGGCCTGCAAGATACCAGTGCATGAGTTGTGATTTTACTTCGTATTACAAAAGAGAACTGGTGTATCATACCAAATTGGAACATGCAGATGTAGATTTATTTTAGAAAAAGAATAGTATTAAATATTTTGTAATATTTCTGGCAATAAATTATGTGATCTCATATTTACATTAATATATTTAAATTATAATTTTTAAATGTCCCTATATATAGCTGAATTCACAACGTTTTACATATACCGGGTGTTACAAGAATAGCGTGCCATAGCGTTTAACATGGGAAAACAGTTCCTTGCGCAAAAGTGGCTTGTTAATTTTACACAATAATGCTTCAAATAATGTTTTAGAGATTATAATACTGCATCTATACTTCGTTTTACGTAAGAAAATAGTGATGGAAAGATAGGTGCAGTTTGATCATGTTGATTGACTGGATAATATCGGATTAAAAAACAAGATCAATTAGCATCTATTTCCCCATCACTATTTTCTTACGTGAAATGAAGTAGAATTATAACCCAGCAAATTCAATTTAATTTTTTTGTAAAAGTAACTTCTTTATAATGTTAGCATGATATTAAAATAAAATCACGAATAAATTCAATGACATTTTATATATCAGAAATTATAAAATATAATTTGCATCAAAATAATACTACTTAATAATTTTATTCGTGTGAATAATTCTCCATTTTCAATAATGATGACTGAAACAGAGCGTTTACAGGAAAATATAACTCATGTGACAAATACATTTCTGACAAGTAAAATGTCATTACATTTGTTTGTGATTTTATTTCAATACCATGGCAACACTATAAAGAAGTTACTTTTACAAATAGTATATTCCGTAACTTAACCGCGGTGACCAAGGTTCTGGTTATGCGTTCCGTAATGTAACCAAAACATAATTTCAGGATCGCGATTCAATTTCGGAATGTGGTTCCAGAAAGTTTTGGTTACTTTTTCATGACCACGACGACCACAAATTTTTTGTGGTTGTTGTGGTCATATTCTTATTTCTTATAATATAATAAATAATATTGTATAAACATATAATTACTAAGGATAGAGAGAAGTTATGTTGTCACTTATTTCTAATGACGCGGTGGTTCCCTGCTTTACCGACACAAATTAACCAAGATGTTCCGAATCACAACCACTTTTCAGTGACCATAACCTGACCACTTGAACCATAACCACGGTCGTGGTTAAATTACGGAATATACTAAAAAAAAATTTATGTGTCAATTCAGATCACATCTGCCTTATTCACAATACGAAATTAGTAGTTTGTGATAGTAATTATGGTTAGTATTTATAATTAGTAGTTAAAGATTGGTAAACAGCATTCACAAAAGGGCGCGAGCAGACACGTGACTCGAGCGCCCTTGAAGTACTTTCAATCAGCTGATTTGTGTACGCGTGTCACTTTCACAAGAACAATGTCACTTCGACATAACCAATGTTTTGACATATTTTGATTTGAACTGCAACTATGTTAATATTTTATCATTTTCGGGCAATAAAACATTTGAGATTAAAAATAGTAACTTTTAAAAGTTCAATATTAAAATAAGTCAAAACATTGATCTTGTTCAAATGACATTGTTCTTGTCAAAGTGATACGCGCACATTTATCAGCTTATTAAAAGAAAAAGATTCAAGGTCGCTCGAGTCACGTGTCTGCTCGCGCCCTATATATGAAATTAATGACTACGAATAACAATTTTTGTTGGCAAAATAGAACATTTGATTCAAAGTTTTTAAGAGCTGGTTTAATTTAATACTTATTGTTTAGTACATTTGACTATTATTTAATATTTTTGTATCTTTTTCTTTTTACATAAAAAAGTTCAACAGAATAAGCTTTTATTGCCTACAACATATAAAACTGATATTTTTACAAGACACACATTTTAAAAATGTTTATTTATAACAGAATAATAAAGACAGTACCATTCAAATTTTACTTCAATTCAACAAAAATATAATTTATCTTTAAAACAACTGTTAAACTCAACAAATGTCATAATATTTTTCTTTTCTCTGTTCTTTGATAAGTTACTCTGTTAACTAACTAACTAACTAACTAACTAACTAACTAACCATAAGTTTGGAGCTTACAAACTCTTGCGCTAACTGAACTTAGCGCGGACCTGGGCTACGTTAATTTCGTTATTGTGAACGCTAAACTCCAATATGTATGCCAAGATTTCTGCGCTAATCGTAACTACTAACACTAACAGTTAATTTCGTGTTGTGAATGATGCTTAAAGGTGCATTCGCAAATGAAAATTACTTTTAGATTTATGGTTTATACTTTAGATTTAAAGACTTTGTCCGCATATTATGTAATGACTCCATTCACACTTCAGAATTTAGGGTCTCTAAATCCAAATCATAAAGCTAAACATTGCAAGGTTCAAACTTTAGGTTTATGATTTAGTTTGACGTGACAAACTTTATCGATGAGAACGAGTCTGAAATGATATAGATATATACACCCATCTTTATTTAGTATCCACTTGGTGGATTCGGCTTTTTAAACAAATGCGAGAAGAACATGGAGACTGTCATAACTTAATTGCTGAAATATAACCAATAATGCCAAGCGAATGACAGTTTCACGGCGCACAGGTGTCTTGTTGAGTACTGCTCTACCGATATTTTAATCTTGTTTTTAAAGCATTTACACATATGTCTGTACATATCAAAACTAATTTTCAGGTAATTTAAACTTACATTTATGAATGACTTACTTAAACCTAAACAAAAACCATAAACCTAATTTTCATTTGTGAATGCTTAAGTCTTACAGATCTGTAAGGTTTACAGATGTGAACAGAATCGACCCATTAATTTGGTCGGTTACGAAAAATGCAAAATAAAACGTGACTACTGAAATAGATGCAGAATTTAATTCTCTTCTACAGCGTACCATACGTTGGGTTCTATGGTACGCGTACCACTGGTATCACTGATGAAAAACCTGAGAAAAACGCATTTATTTTTGTTGATTAATATATTATTATACATAAGAGTGGCAGCTTCGTTGCGATATTTTTCATTATTTATAGATTTACAGATCTGTAAAAATTACAGATGTGTTCATAATAGAGCTATAAATACTGTCTACTCCATAGAGTAATTGTCCATGCTTATCGCATTTTATGCCATTGGCGAGCTTACGGCATTTTGCCGTTCCATTGCCATGCAGGCTTCACGTCATTGAGTCATTTCTAAAAAAATGAAATGTTTGGTGAAGTTGGGGCTTACATATGCTATATTTAAAGAAGGCAAAAATGGTAACAGCCCTAAAAATATGATGGTCCAAGCATTTTTGCTTAGTAGATTTGGTAGACAGACTGGTAAAATTCTATTAGATCCCACAAAGTTCCCGATGCACCTGTGGAGTTTCCGACCCAAATAAAAGATGGTGAAGGCACTACACAACATTTCTGAAACATTTCCAGTACACAGCCCTTGTATTTACAAAAAATCATTCTCTATCTAACAGAACTTTTCTTTTCAGGTCCTATGATATCATGTGTTTACTGTAGAACTATTTTCGATCACACTTGGCAATATTACAACCATAAGTGTTGCTTGCTACAAAGTCCAACGAAAATACGGCCTATTAACTTCAAAAATAAGGGCCGGTTTCAATGTACGAATTGCGTACACAGCTACAAGAATGCCAGTTCTTTAAGACGACATTTAATTAAGGAATGTGGAAAGGAAAAAATGATTTTATGTACTCATTGCACTTATACGTGTAGATATGAGTTCGATATGAAAAAACATGTAACGCGAATGCATTGTCAGTAATATTGTTATGTTGTTTTAGTAATAAAGGTTTTATTAAAACGCTCATATGTTTTTTTTAATATACAGGAATCCTTTGTCAAATTATTTGCACAGCAATATTAACCATTTTTGTTACCGAAGGATTTGTGACTGTACAGTATGTCCAGTTAAATTTGGGGCACACTATTTATGGCATACATGTTTAGTAATCTTAATCTTAACAACTCTGAGGCAAAATTGTTTTGATTACTTTAAGAGGATTATTCTGTAAAAATATCGTTATATAACGATGTAATCCTGAACGACATTTTGGAAAAATCGTATTCACTAAGTAATATCGTTATAAACGTCCTCATACCGTTTGTCACAACGACTTTAGCCAATTTTTTTAGAAAAGTTAGTAGCTATTATTGAAAACTAAATTGTCATTGTAATGTCATTTTGAAAAATAGCTATTAACATACCTAGGAATGTTATGTATATCATCTGCCGAAGATGTCGGTTTGAAATCCGAGCTCGTAGAGCGAGGATTTTAAGACATCTAAGGCTTGTTATGATTAATAACATCCGTGGTTTGTTCAATAGTTTATCGGTTTCAGAAAATTAAGACATTATTGATAAATACAATTTTTTGAAATTCTCTCATTAATGCTACTTTCAGATTGCTATGGTTAACAGAACAATTATTTTGACATATGTCAATATGACAAATATTCAAATTATGTGCTTTATTCCACATGTTTATTACTTTAGAATAAAGTAGACCGTATTTAGAACGATAGGCTAACGTTATCTGTATGTATTAATGAAGAGCATTATGTTTTCATTTTATTTTATTTTCATTTTGTAGACCGTTGTTGAAAAGTCAGTATGGTAATAATATTACCATACAGATACAGTTATTACTTAGTTACCAGCCTACTTTTGTACATGTAAACAATGGAATAATATCCTGAAACCGGTAAAAATATTAACAATATTATTTTAATTATTATTTCTTTATATAGTAAAGAATATTTGTATTATCAAATGGATTAATATTATCCCATAAAAGACTTTCACGACCACAAACATTTGTTCTAAAATGTAATTATGGTTGTTAATTATATATATGATGCATGAATAAATGTTTTGTTACCTATTTTCCATTTCTTCCTCTACAAATATAAATAATAAATCAATTAACCCTTCCATTTGCTAACATTTGACATTAACAGACTGAATACCGACAAGTGAATCCTTATCGTTCACGTACTTAAAATAACGACAATACGATTTCAATATAACGACAATGGTTTTACAGAATACACTTTTTGAAAATTATCGTTATTTAACAACTTTTTCATCATAACAACACGTTATGGTATAACGACATTCTTACAGAATAAGCCAGTATATATAGATTTAAAACTTAGAAAAACTGTGGACCAAATAATGGGGGATAATAGATTTATTTTGTACCGAGATCCTTTACTTTTGGCCCAATATGAAAAAACTTCGTAAAAATCACGTACAGTAAAACCTACTTTGATAGGTGTTATTTTATGTACTCACAACTGATGTGGAGAAATCACCACAAGAATAATTTTAAAAACATACCATACGAATTATTTGTTTTTATACATAGTTAAATATATTATGTATATTTTTGTATGAAAAGGTTTATTAGATGTCGCCTCAAAGGCACTCACAGCTGTAGTGGAGAAAACACCACAATAATTACTTTAAAAAACATATATGATACCATTTGTATGTTATTAATATTTAAACATTGTATGAACCTATATTAGTATAAATTTTTGTTGTTTGGTGGCAGCACCAACCTGTTCAAATTTGCAATTTTTACAAATAAATTCAATAAAATAAAATATTAATAAAATCGTGAATTTATGCTTGCAACACGCGTCAACAATGGGTGTAACAGACTTGCACAAACCAAAGTACTATTTTTAGATTGTAGCTTGTTAACTTGTGTTTGATATTGAAATATATAGAACTACTTCTTTAAGCTTAGAAAATATATTTCATTAATATGCACAAAAATTAATACGCGAAGCAGCGAGATTTTGCACTATTTTCTTATAATTTTTATGAATGGAATAAATATTCATTAATTCAGAAATGGACACAAGATGGTACTAGATGTTTCGATTTTATTTTACACAAAAATTAATTGATGTATTAATTCAAAAATTACGAAATGAGTACATTAGTTGTTTTTACATTAAACCACATTAATTTAAAATTATTTTGTGATGTCAAAAATATATTTTTTAATAATTAACAAATGGGGTAAATAATATATTATTAAAAATATGCAAGTATGCCCTTAATATGCATTTTGATATATTCCGATCTCTACTTTTTACTAATAAAGGCGTTGTAATCCAATATTAAATTCAGTTTTTGTAAGTTTAAAATCTACATTTTATAGTATATTAAGTATTAAGAACGGTAAGGACAGTTCACCGATCGAAGACAATGTTTGGGGACTGAGCGAAGCGAAGGTCCCAATTTTGTTTGAGATCGGTAATTTCTCAACGTTCGTGATGCTTATACTATTTTTTACACGATCGATGCACAAAATTTAAAAGAAAAGATTTGAAAATTATTTTGACATATTATAATTGTTATTTGTCATTTTTAAAGTAAGCATTGATTTTTGTTTTTATTTATTTACCGGTTTCAGGATATTATTCCATTGTTTACATGTGCAAAAGTAGGCTGGTAACTAAGTAATAACTGTATCTGTATGGTAATATTATTACCATACTGACTTGTCAACAACGGTCTACAAAATGAAAATAAAATTAAATGAAAATATAATGCTCTTCATTAATACATACAGATAACGTTATCCTATCGTTCTAAATACGGTCTACTTTATTCTAAAGTAATAAACATGTGGAACAAAGCACATAATTTGAATATTTGTCTTATTGACATGTGTCAAAATAATTGTTCTGTTAACCATAGCAATCTGAAAGTAGCATTAATGAGAGAATTTCAAAAAATGGTATTTATCAATAATGTCCTAATTTTCTGAAACCGATAAACTATTGAACAAACCACGGATGTTATTAATCATAACAAGCCTTAGATGTATTAAAATCCTCGCTCTACGAGCTCGGATTTCAAACCGACATCTTCGGCAGTTATGATATACATAACATTCCTAGGTATGTTAATAGCTATTACCGTCTCACCTTCTGAACGGTAAGTGAAGTACATCATTTACCGACGTAAGTCATATCACTTACCGTTCAGTAATTTGTAAATAAGACCTACTGTCTTGGAAACACTATCGATAAATGTAAAAATAAATCGATCGTGCAAAAAACTAGTTAAAAGAAATTTGGAGACAGCACATGTGTAAGTTTTATAATATGGTGAAATTATAAACTAGTCAAGGTTCGTACATTAGTGAACCTTGTGGTGCACTCTCCCCAACAGCTTGAGTGCCCGTACACTACAAATACATCATTGTATATTTTTAGTGTGTCCAATTTTTAGTGTGTCCAATTTTGTCTGTATTTCTGCCTGTTGCACAGCTATATATTTGCAACAAATGCTAGAACAAATACTACATAAAACTAATTTTTATTTTCTGGTAGCTAATTTTTAATTATTTTTTTTTTATTTCAGGGTTCCCAGCCCAAAAATTCTATTGTGCAACTTGTCACAAATGTTATAAACATAAACGATCATACGTATACCACATTCGCAATGAATGTGGCATGGATCGCAGATATTTATGTGCATATTGTGACTTCAAATCGCATAGAAAATCTAATGTAAAAGCGCATATTAAAAGCAAACATAAACAATAAGAAAATCTTTTTCTTTTCCCTTTATTTTGATACACATGTTTGTTTCAGATATGGATGGATTTATTATTGATGATGAAGAACGGTTCAAGTGCGACAAGTGTAAAAAGTATTATAAAAGTAGATATTATTTGAATTATCATTCTACCCACGAATGCGGAAAAGAACCTAGATTTCATTGCCCGCAATGTTCCTATAGAACTCATAGAAAATTCAATATGAATGTTCATATCAACAATGTACATAATGCATTGAATAATCAATAACAATATTTGTTTTTTATTGAATTTTTTTATTAATTATTCCCAAAGATCCATGTGATTACCTTAAAAATATGAACTGGTAACTTCTGACAAATGCACATACTGTATTTTGTTGTACAGTAAGATCTGTTAAATTTAGGACACTTGATTTATGACACCAAATAACTGTAATAGCTGTTAACATATCTAGGATTGGAAAATTGGGAAGTGATCGGACACGCAGTCTAATGTAAATAATTTATTTCCTGGCCTACGTTTCGACTGTTACTACAGTCTTCCTCAGGGCTAGAAATGGTCAATGATTATAAACGGTAACGTGGGGATCCCCCATATGACTAAATTTTTTTAGAAAAGTTGTTTGACTTTTCTCTGAGTTCCAGCTTAAAATTATTTGACTTGATATATTATATAAATTCAATATATTTAATAAATTTCAATTTGTTACCTCCATTGGGTCATATGGGGGATCCCCACGTTACCGTTTATAATCATTGACCATTTCTAGCCCTGAGGAAGACTGTAGTAACAGTCGAAACGTAGGCCAGGAAATAAATTATTTACATTAGACTGCGTGTCCGATCATTTCCCAATTTTCCATTCTGCTACCAGTCGATCATCGTACTCCACATTTATATCTAGGATTGTTATGACTATCACAACTACGAGCTCGGATTTCAAGACATCTAAGGCTTGTTATGATTCATAACATCCGTGGTTTGTTCAATAGTTTATCGGTTTCATTATTAATAAATATTATTTTTTTAAATTCTCTCATTAATGCTACATCTAGAATGCTATGAAAAACAGAACAACTAACATATGTGATATGACAAATATTCAAATTATGTGCTTTATTTCTCATGTTTATTATTTTAAAATAAAGTAAACCGTGTTAGTAACGATACCTTAACATTATCTGTATGTATTAATGAAGAGCATTATATTTTAATTTTATTTTATTTTCATTTTGTAAACTGTTGTTGACATGTCAGTATGGTAATAATATTACCGTACAGTTACGGATATTATATAGTTACCAGCCTGATTTTGTATACCGGGTGTCAATTTTTTTCTCAAACATAAGAAGTTCAATGCTAAAATTTTGATTTGGCGATATTTCTTTACATATTAATTTTAGAAAAAAAGTATAATGAAGAAAAATGTACAGAATGAAACAGTGCATCGATGAGTTCCAAGTTTGTTGTTCAATTGTTTCTTATATACGAGTTAGAGCAGAAGAAAATCATCAGAGTGCCATGAAAAATAAGACAATAATTTATGTTTGTTGTTTCTAACATTATCTGACAGATTTGACATATCTTTTGATTTTATTATTATTAGAATAATAGGAAGACAATCTAGAAGTAAAAAAATATTACAAATTTTAATAATAATAATAAAATCAAATGAAATGTCAAAAACATCAAACAAATTATTGTTTTATTTTTCGTAGCACTCTGATAATTGCCTTAAATCGAGTATTCTGCTTCTAACTCCCACATAAAAAATAAATTAACAACAAACTTGGTATTAATCGATGCACATTTTCATTCTGAACATTTTTCTTCCTTATACTTTTATTCTAGAATTAATAGATAAAGAGATATCGCCAAATTAAAATTTTCACATTGAATTTCGTATGTTCGAAAAAAAAAAGTAGAATATAGGGATCATAAATGAAGTGTCTCAAATTCAACTGGACTTATTGTACAAATTATACACAATATATCAATTTATAAATAGGTAGTACCATATCATATGGGTGAAAATACTATACAAATATTCTATGTATATTTTTTAAATAAAAATAAATAATTTTTATATTATTGTTGTACATATTATTTAAAGAAATACAAAATATATAAAAATAAAGATTAATTATTAACAATTTCTTTTATTTCCAGATATTACTTTGATGTTTACTACCAGCGAAAAGACATTTGCGAAAAAATTGGCAATCCATTATAGACTGGGAAGAGACAATAGATATCATTGTTTATATTGTGACAGACATTACAAAAATAAATCACATGTTATACGACATTTACGAAGCGAATGTGGCAGAGAATTTCTTTATTCTTAATTTTTTATTAGTTTATGTTCTTAACGGCCCGTGTTCGATTCCAACCCGACAAAGTGGCGCTCTCCACGACAGTTTTGAGAGCCCCGATGTGACGCCCGGTAAACGTCCACAACATTTTATATATATCGTCATTACCGAATCTGTGTACAAAGCAGATTGGCACACTCAGCAATGGGTAATATGCCGTGATGATATACCTTTTTAATTTTATTAATATTAATTTTTTGAGTGCAGTTTTACATAAATATGCAATATTTTATTTTATAATATACTTAATACAATGAAAGACATGAATTTATTTATTTTACATTTTTTGGGTATGAAGTATTGTCATGTAGATATCATTTAAAACAAATATTTTTTAATAAAATTTTATGTACATAAATATCTGTATTTGCATTGTTATAATAAATGATTTTCATATTTAAACCTAAATCCCTATTTTTTGTTCAATTATTAGTGTACCTATAATCTAATGGGGTCAAACCACATTTTCCATTTTTTTTTAAGTACACTTAATAGTTATTTATTATATGAGTGTGGAATGTATCATATTAGTCACGAAAGAAAAAGTTTAGCCACTCGCCCTTGGGGCTACGTAGCTAATTTTCTTTAGTGACTACTATACATTTCACACGAAGGTAATACAACGTTTTATCCAACACTTCTTTAAAAACTTCTTAAATCATTTTTATGTAGTATTTTAAATTACAAAGTAACCATTGAATTTGTTATACAGAATGTCTCACAACTCGCGCCCCCAGACGAAACTGACACTTGCCGACGACAATAGGTTGCCAACAAATAGAAGAAAATAATTTGCGGCTGCTTGCATAACGGAGTTACAAGACTTTTTAATCCACCAATCCCGGAAGGATATCTTGAGGTGTGATGATATTATTACAAAATAAAACTGTTTGCTAGGTTTTAAAAATACTACTAGTGAGTTACAAAATTTGTTTGACTTACTGTAATTTTGACACTTTAGAGTTGACTTTTCACTGTCAACAAATTTAGGTTAGCGAAGGTGTCATCCGGGATCATCATTTATATCGTACAGTGCAACGTGTTGTAGCAGCTGTGTAAAATGTGTTAAACGAAAATATTATTGTCATTTGATCTGGCATAACTTGACCGGTCTCATGCGTCCTTGCGATGGCTCTCAATATCACTTTATGATCCACAAGATTTCTATCCGGGAAACGTTCCGAATAGACTCGTGTTGCCTCTCTGGCGTTACATTCTCCGAAAATTATAATCATTTCTAAGTAATCAGCGGCTGAATGCATGGTAAGAATTTGCCTTTTTTTATTCACCTTGTCAAATTTAATTTGACACTGACATTTTTCGAAAACTACAGTAGCCCACACATTTTAAAGAAGATTTGATTTGTATAAAACCATAGTAACGTAAAATTACGGCAAACACACGTTAAAGGTGTAGGTCTCTGATTGGTCAATTTTAATACTTCCGAGTGCAGTCTCGTGTTTCCTCATTCGCTCTGGGGCGCGAGTTGTAAGACAGCCTGTATTGTTATTGTTATTGAAAAAAATTTGCTGTAATAATTATTGTCTGTCATTGGGACAAGGTTACCCGACGTGTAAACTGAGTCTCCCCCTCTTCTTGCTTAAACTCGGCCTCTAGCTTGGTTGACACGTCGGGTAACCATGTTTAAAACAGTACTATCCCCCTTGCTCCTGAAGATGCCCCATACGACTGCGGGCGAAACGGTGAGCTCTGACTCAAAATATGACACAGTCCATTCCCGGAAAACGAATATTTCTCAATATATTTTTTAATGTTTTAGAATTTTATGACCAAAGATATATGAACATACAAGCCTAGGAACCAATTTACATTTTTTACAATAAATAAATAAATAAAACATACATAAATGTGAGAAGTTTCTACAAATTTTTTTCGTTTACTTTAAATACTGACTTGAAAAACAATGGGCTTTAGCTGAAGGCTAAAGCAGGGTTGTATGGCGATGTTTGTAAATCTACGCTCTGAGATCCCTTTAAAAAAAAAATACAGAGCTTTAGAGTTGTGACGGGTCATCTTCATATGAAGTGACATTCCGTGGATATAATAATAATGTTATTATTTTTTTCATTTTCAGCTCTGAAACAGTGACAATAACATATCAAATACTCCGTGTAGTAGTGCAAGATGTCTCATAATTAGGCTAATTTATCCCATACAATTTTTTTTCTAATACTGTTTATTTTCCGTAGATATGCTGTGGTACCCAAACGCTCAAAATTTCGGAATTTTCATTAATTCTGATTCCGAAACAAATGAGAAAGGTCCTTTAAAACAATTCGTGTGTTCGAATTGTGGCAATGCATACAAACACAAACATCATTTAAAGAGACATATAATGGTGGAGTGTGGCAAGGAGCCTAAATTTCAATGTCCTTTTTGTCCTCATAGGACGAAATATAAGGATAGTTTGTCTAAACATATATCGGCGTTACATCCAATTAAATAGAGAAATAAAAAATAATAATTTAAAAAAGAAGTAATTATTTATTTTTAAGTTTTTATACATCCCTTTTTGTTTGTATTTTTGTGGAAAATGAACAGGAATATTTGTTGCTCCAGGATAATTTTACTTGTATTTTCATGGGAGCTCCTAATCATTTGTGTTGGCTTATAGCATCTCATTTTATTGTCAATCATTTTTTGTGATTATTTTACTTGCATTTTGTAGCTTGCTGCAAGCACCTACAGTTTATAGGGCCTCCTAAGTATGGATCAATTTTTCTCCGTTTTAGATATATTGACAGAAACACGAAAAATCTTTAATAATTTAAGTCGATTCTAATAAGAATGCTAGGTAAGTAGTTATTATTTTCGTTTACCTATTATTTATATGACGAACTGTCAGAGTACCTAATCATTTAGCAACTATACCGTGTGTCTGTATTAAAGGTGTACATAGATGATTAACATGGGAAATCAGTGTTTTGCAATTTCCTGCTCGCGTAATTATCTTAAGCAAAAACACGTCAAATAAAAGTTTTAGGGCATAAAATTCTGCATCTAAATCAATAAACAGAATTGCCTTTACATGCTTTGTAACGACTGTAAATAAATATGGAAATGTCGAAAATTACGTTGAAAACATCAACAGCCATGGAATTAAAAAAAAATGCTT
Source organism: Harpalus rubripes (assembly GCA_963082715.1). Classification (NCBI taxonomy): domain Eukaryota; kingdom Metazoa; phylum Arthropoda; class Insecta; order Coleoptera; family Carabidae; genus Harpalus; species Harpalus rubripes. The sequence continues at coordinate 1,713,159 of OY720462.1, forward strand.
GACGTTTTATCTGTCACAACGTAAGTTAACTTATTTGACGGTCCTGACAATTTGATTTTGTCTCTATTTTTATTGTCCGAAATTATTAAAATATGAATATTTATACCAATGAAGAGCGTGTTTTCACAACTGCAAAATTCGTGACCAAATTTGAAAAGACTGCTGTGTCTTCAAAACATACACGTGACAGTAGAACATGCATTACTGGAAGAAAGAGTGTTAGGAATGATATAAGTGTAGACCCCTTCTGTAGAACTAGATGTATTGGAAAAGAATTGGAAGTACATCAGAGCAACATACATAATTTTGTTAGGCAATGTTGAATTTTTAATAAATTCATATTATTTAAACAAAACTGTATTTTTTATTAATCTAATATATTTTTATTATTGTTATAATTAGCGATTATTGTTAAAATTAAATTTTCAGAAACGTCAAATAAGTTAACTTATGTTGTGACAGCATTTATTTATTTTTTGTTCAATCCCATGGCTGTCGATATTTTCAACATAATTTTCGACATTTTCATATTTAATTCCTGTCGTTACAAAACATCTAAAGGTAATTCTGTTTATTGATTTAGATGCAGAATTTTATGCTCTAAAACTTTTATTTGACGCGTTTTTGCTTAAAATAATTAGGCGAGCAGGAAATTGCAAAACACTGATTTCCCATGTTAATCTTCTATGTACACCTTTAAAATAGACACACGGTATAAGTGGAATATGCTGACATGGTTTTTTTAAAAGTTTCTGTCGATATCTCTGAACGGAGAAGAATACATGGTAAAAGTTGTCTGTTAACTAAACGCGGGTAAAACGCGGCCCGATTGTCAAACCTGTGTTGACTTAGCGACGTTTTACAATCTGGCTAGTGGCGAGTATAATTCTTTAAATATAACAATAACTTAACGCACAAAAGTCACGTATGTATGTACGTTTGTGTGTGTGTGCGTGTGTATGTTACAGAAGACACTATAAACTGTACATTTTAAAAAAAATATACAAATCAAATTTGTCTAAATACAATAAAATTCCTAAACATTGTTTCAAATAATTTGCCGAAAGCACTGACATTCTACTGACTGATTTAATGCTTTCTCTGACACCTATTCTTTTTTCAGGGCTTTTTCCACTTGCCACAAACCTACTAAGTTTAAACTACGGCCCTTTGAATAGCCAAGACCACTTTCGGTACAGTTGTGTCAAATGTCATAGGAGTTACAAGTCTCCGAGACATCTAAGACGACATATACGAATCGAATGTGGCAAGGAACCCACGTTCCAGTGTTCATATTGTCCTTACAAGGCCAAATACAAAGACAGCCTTAGAAAACACATGTTCAAGATACATTCGTTAGATGATAACCCTAATCAGTCGTGGCTGACGAAATCGCAAAGAGTAGATTATTTTGACAAATAATAGATAAGATTATGTGTAAGGCTTCCAGTAGGGTAGAAAATGAGTGATGTTATATGTATATGATAGTCATTTTGGACGAAATATGGACAAAATTGCCTCACGAAGGACAACATTGCCTCACGAAGGACAAAATTGCCTCACGAGGGACAAAATTGCCTCGCTACGGCCAAAATTGCCTCATAGTGTCGAAATTATCCATTTTACTAGCATACTAATTTATGTTTTGAGATAGTACTGGTAGAACAAAATTGCCTCATTCTTATCGTTTATCAGTCGAGACAATATGTCCCGTATTATTTGGCTATTATGGGATGAGGCAATTTCGACAAGTTCTACATAAATACTCAACGAAATTGCCTCCTTTCAAGCTATTATCACAATTAGATTTTATAGTCAGCTGGGACAAAAGACTATTTTAAAGAGTGCATTGTCAAATATATTTATAAAGAAATAATCTAAATGAAAGGCGAAACAGAGAAAATAGAATAAAACGCTCGTTGCTATTCAAGCACTTGTTAGTTTGCTAATGTTTGATTAGGTTGCCTTTTGTAACTTATGTTTTAATATACTATTAGTAACTGTCACTCAAAAAACCGTAAAAATATCAAATTTTAATAAATTTCTCACTATTGAGATAGTCTACATCAGGCTATGGTCAAATTATGTTGCCTATAACATATAATAGGCTACTTGCGTGGTACTGAAAATCTGATATCCATCTCTATATACCTAAAGTATATGTATTTTAATAAATTAAGAAAGAAGATTTTCTTTGACGTCATTATTTTGAACTGGAGAAAGGGATGCATATTTAAGAATGCAACCTGTACATGGCGAGCAAGTGCGAGTTTTAATTTGATTTTGACATTGGTTTATTTTTCTGTCACTGTCTCTCTTCCTTGTTTTTTATAATTTGCGTGGTTTCTGTTACTTTTATTACGTATTTCGATTTGTTAATCAGGATTTTAACTTAGCTTATACTCGTACAAGCTTAAAATAACAAACGAAAATATTAACCTCCAAACTATTATTCAAACGTCAAACAGATGATCTGTCATGTTTAAATTACCCGCACATGCCGATGTTATTGCTTTACGGCCATTCATTGGTTCGGCGTAATTCTACGTCATACATGGCGGTAGTTTGAATATTAAAATTTCATTAATTTTTTTCTGGCCAATTAATAAAAATTTTACCAAAAGAAAATATATGGGTAGCAAGTTTGAGGCAATTTTGTACTATACGTGTTACAAATTTATAGGGTAGGTGGAGATGCAAAATAGACAGCAATTTACAAAATAAATCGTTTATAATAATTTTGTCTGATATTTCGTCCATACTGTTTGACTGCTACCTAACTATAATATATAATATTTATTCAATATTTATATATCATATATTTTGCAACTTAGTATAAGTTATCAAAATTGTAATATTTGAACCTAGTCAAAAATGTATTTATATATTATATAAAAAAATTCTTTTTAGTTTGAATATAGAACAATAATTTAATAATCAATTTTATTATTTCATTCCTCTGATAGTAGATTTGTTTATCAAAGTTTTCTTTATTGTTTCTCTAATATAATATTTTCTTTCAGGATTGATAATAACGCCTATTTATCCAGATGAAATGGACAAACAAATTATAAGGCGTTTTACGACAACTCCACTTAATAGAGGCCTTGTGAAAGACGAGACTGTCCGACGTTTTACAACGACTCCCCTTAATAGAAGCCTTGTGAATGAAAATGCTGTTCGGTTCGCCTGTACCAAATGTGCAAGAAATTATAAGAACAAACGTCATTTATACCGCCATATGAAGGAAGAATGCATTGATGTTTTGCCTAAATATCAGTGCCAACTATGTAATGCTTTTTTCAGAAGAAAATATCATTTAGGTAGACATTTAAGTAACAAACATCAAGTTAAATTTTAGTTTGTGCCTTCAGATATTAATTTTCAAACATATTCTTAAAGTCTCATGGCCGCGTGCCTGCGTGTCTGCTCGCGAATCTGGGGAACCGGGTTCGATCCTGATTGACGCCAAATATTTCAATTTTTAAATGGCACAAAATTGACCCCTGTGGTGCACTCTCCACGCCAGCAATGAGTGTCCGTGAGGTGACGTCTGGTAAACGCCCGCACGGTACAAATATGTCATCATCATTACCGAATTCTGTGTACAAAGCAGATTGGCACACCCAGCAATGGGTAATATGCCGTGATGATATATTTATATTTTATTTATTTATTTATTTCTTAAAGTTTTGTCAATTTTTTTCCCACTCCCGATTTCGTAAATATGGTGTTGTGATGTTCATTTTACCTTCAAGATATCGGAAGCTATCTTACATCCCTGTGTGCCACAAATTTTCCAAGGAGTACCTACTAAGATTTTTTTTATTGTATCATTTTTCAATAGTTATACAAGAGGTTCGAAAATAATCAAATATACAGTTGACAGTATGCGATGTGTTTTCAGGTAACACATCGTGTCCGCAAACTGTATATTCAGATGATTTTCGAAGCTCGAATTGTATATTTTAAGACTATACAACGAATCTTTCAACTATATTTTTACGAAATGACAAAAATATTAAGTATCATTCACAACAAAAAAATTAACGTAGCGGTAGAAATAGTGGCAGTGGTAGTGGCCTGGGTAAAAGATTGAATGCGTTATAGCAAATGTATTCGTTCACATCCAAAAATTAAGAAAATTAGTAGTAGCGCAGTGGCAATGGCAGCGGTAGGAGTTTGCATACTCCAAACTTCTACGTTGCCACTACGCTACCGCTTAATTTTTTTGACAGTTTTGACGTTTATTGACATCTTATTTCTTATTTCATCAGATAAAATGAGCAATAGAAAAACGATCATTTTGTGGTGTGCCTCAGACGTTGCGCTATATAAACAAACATACTTATTAATAAACTTTGCACAATTGAACACGTAACCATTTTCGCTTATTTCAAAGGCAATTTGTGCCCACGCATTTTCTTTATTTGAAATAATTTTAAACTCCCTTGATCTCTTCACTTATCTCACACAATGGAGTGCTTGTGGATAAGTGTAATTAATAAGTCATCATCTATGTCAGTTGCTTTTTGTGCAAAAATAAAATGACAGCTGTAACTGTCAATCTTGCATCCTAGTAATTTATAATAAAAAAAAAAGTATAATTTCAATAATTTTTCATTGTGAACGGAAATAATTTTTACTATAAATTTCTTACACTACCGATGCCACTAATTCTTACACTACCGCTAATTTTTTTTATTTTGAATGGGCCTTAAGACTTTAATGTACAATTTTCAGGCAGTAAAACACATGAAATTAAAAATAATAACTTCTCAACAGTTTAAAATTAAAATAAGTCAAAACATTGGGCTTGTCAAAGTGACATTGTTCTTGTCAAAATGACAAGCGCACACAAATCAGCTGATTCCTAGCACGACAAGGGCGCTCGAGTCACGTGTCTGCTCGCGCCCTATAGGTGGTCTTTGAGTCGCCAATCAAAATAATATATATATATATATATATATATATATATATATATATATATATATATATATATATATATATATATATATATATATATATATATTATTTTGATTGGCGACTCAAAGACCACCTATAGGGCGCGAGCAGACACGTGACTCGGGCGTCCTTGACGTACTTGGAATCAGCTGATTTGTGTGCGCTTGTCATTTTGACAAGAACAATGTCACTTTGACAAGCCCAATGCCCTTATTTCTGAAGTATTTCAATCATATCATTTTATTTCTTTATTAATATTCATTATTAAGCATCTACTTTTATTATTTTTTAATAATTCGATTGAGCTGTAATCCCCTATTATGTTCTTCTATTATCCAAAAATAAATTTTGTCTATCAGCAATATTTTTTATATTTCTTGACGCATAAATTTTAATATTACCTTTAGAGAGTATGTTTGAAAATAATTTTCTGAGATATACATAAATAAAATGCCATATTTTTGTACGTCTTTCCAATAAGTATTAATATTTAATTTTCATTCTTATTGTATCCAAAGAAATGTATGCTTCTAAATAAAAACTATTTAACACGATTTATTATTTTTATTGTTGAAGTGTAGTAGGTATGTATCTATGGTCGGTTACAGAAACGTTCATCAACGGATCATCAAAACGAAAAAAGCAACGCGGTTTTTCGACAACAATGACTTAAAACCAACAAGGAAACAGAACGTTTATGAACGTTTCTGCAACCGGGCATAAGTTCTCACTATATAAGTTGTAAGTAAGGGTGTTCTTATCGACCATTAATCTTTGTCATACTTTTTTCTTTTTTTGAACCGTAATACATCTTAATTTTGTTTCAGGTCTAATAATAACTCCAATATATTTCGTCCCCGGTAACAAAAAGCCAAGGAGAGGTTCTATGTACAATCAGAGCACATGTCCGAAATGCGGAAAAGAATATACGACGAGAAAATCAATGCTGCGTCATTATAGATTTCAATGTACTAATGCTAGGCAGTTTAAGTGTTCATTCTGTGTGTATAGATGTAATAGAAAGGATAATTTGCGATCCCATATGAATTTGCAACATAGAGTGCAGTTACAGATTATGAACTTTACAAATGAGTTAGAGTCTTTAGGAAGTAGTAATTCGCAAGATAATTAAGTAATTTATTAATTATTTATTCATTTATAATTTTAATTGTTCTATTACTTTATGGATGTACATTAAGGTCACTGAATTAAATATGTATATAGCGGGCCGAGAGAGATAGTTAGTTATTTATATAAAACGCGTCTAGATTGTCAGAAACTATAATATTTCGACCGGTTTACATTTTTTGCAAATTATAAAACCTACACAAATTGTTTTTTAAAAAAGACTTAAAATTAAAACTAGGACCCTTTATTTTTGGCACAATGAAAAACTTCGTAAAAATTCAGTGCGTACACTACAACCTATCTTGCAATGGGGTCATACCAAAAAAATTAAATAATTTTCATTCATGATTTTCTTTATAAACATTCTGAGTCTTTGTGAAATAATTGCGTAGGCTTCCACAGTCTGAGTCATGAGAAATATTCGTTTTCCGGGAATGGACTGTGTCAAGAGTCAGAACTCAAAAGTTTCGCATGCAGTCGTATGGGGCATCTTCAGGAGCAAGGGGGATAGTACTGTCTTAAACAAGGTTACCCGACGTGTAAACCACGCTAGAGGCCAAATAAACCAAGTGACGAAGGAAGTCCGTGAAGACAGTTATATATTAATCTAAAGATACGGTAGCTGAGCAATGAGGACCAATGGGAATCGAGTTCGTAATGGTAGATTGGGCGTGTCCTGTTCCGAGAATCACCGGTTTCCACATGTGGCTCAAGAAATAACCATCATCCCGATTGATGTTATTAGGATGTTTCCATATTTCTAAAGTTTCCCTATATTTACGTCTGTAAAACTCAGGGACAGGAGCTAAAATGCGGGAATTTTCAAATAAGATGTTATGTCCTGTGTTGTGTTGGTGTTCTGCGACCGCAGATGTTAATACCATACCATTACGCAGACAGCGTTTGTGTTCTGACAATCTAGTATGAACACTCCTTCCTGTTTCACCTATGTATACTGTACCGCAAGAACAAGGAATACTATAAACACCGGGTGACGACAAGGGTTCGCGTTTATCTTTAGTTTGGGGGAGTATTTCTGAATTTTTTTGTGGAGGTTTATTTGGCCTCTAGCGTGGTTTACACGTCGGGTAACCTTGTAAACAGAGCCTCCCCCTCTTGTTGCTTAAACTCGGCCTCTAGCGTGGTTGACACGTCGGGTAACCTTGTTTAAAACAGTACTATCCCCCTTGCTCCTGAAGATGCCCCATACGACTGCGGGCGAAACCTTGAGCTCTGACTCAAAATATGACAGTCCATTCCCGGAAAACGAATATTTCTCATTCTGAGTCTGTTGTTGTGACGTCATAATTTTGTACACACAACATGGGAGAGACTACACAAGGTCGCAAAATTATGGCGTCATTTGAAACTATTTCTGTAAAACTATATGACATGAAATATATATTTATATAAGTAGTTTTAAAAGTGCATTCACAAATGAAAATTAGGTTTATGGTTTTTGTTTAGGTTTAAGTAAGTCATCCATAAATGTAAGTTTAAATTACCTGAAATTTAGTTTAATATGTACAGACATCTGTGAAAATGCTTCAAAAATAAGATTAAAATATCGGTAGAAACTCAACAAGACACCTGTGCGCCGTGAAACTGTCATTCGCTTGGTATTATTGGTTATATTTCAGCAATTAAGTTATGACAGACTTCGTGTTCTTCTCGCATTTGTTTAAAAAGCCGAATCCACCAAGTGTATACTAAATAAAGATGGGTGTATATATCTATATCATTTCAGACTCGTTCTCATTGGTGAAGTTTGTGACGTCAAATTAAATCATAAACCTAAAGTTTGGACCTTGCAATGTTTAGCTTTCTGATTTGGATTTAGAGACCCTAAATTCTGAAGTGTGAATGGAGTCATTACATAATATGCTGCCAAAGTCATTAAATATAAAGTATAAACCATAAATCTAAACCTAATTTTCATTTGTGAATGCACCTTAAGTGTTTTTAGAAAAAATTGGTAAATGTGATATGACCCCATTACAAGACATATGTGACAATACCCACAGAAAAATTTGCATGGCTTAGGGATAAGTTTAAAATCTATTTTAAACTAGTTTTTGTAGTAATTTCTCGCCATCTTTTATAATTTTGTAACGCACAAAACTCATGATTTAGTTTAGGTTATGCTGTTCGTCTTTTTATAAAATGTCTAGACTGGCCAAATTATGAAATAATGCTAACTATATGATAATTTGACAATCTGGTCTCATTATATAAAATGTCTAGACGTTTTTTAGAAAGATTTTACAATATATTTACGACATATACGTATTATGAAAACAATGTAGAGGATAAAGTGATATTATGATTACTCAATATGTCAGTCATGCCATGATTAATTTCATTATTCAGATTGTATAAACAAAGACAGAAATACATCTTGTGATTGTCCGTCTCTCTCGTTCCGCAATAAGGATGTCTATGAGTTCAGTGATGATTTGAAAGACCAAATAAATAAATATTGTATTCTAGTCAATATTTTGGATGCATTATCCATTCAAGATTAAATGTTCCCATAAGAATTTATAGATATTAATCTATCTACATGTATGTTTATGTATTAATATAAATAAATAAATTTAACTTTAAAAATTATTATTTCTTTCCTAATATAATTTTTATTTTTAGGTTTTTTGGACGCAGATCTTTTCTCAAATCATATATTTTCCTGCCCTGTATGTGGGAAGCAATATACGAATAAAGCTTCAATGGTCCGCCATTTTAGATTTCAATGTCTTCACCCTAAACAATTTACGTGCCCAAAATGTCCATTTTCGTGCAATAGAAAATATAACTTAGGCCTACATATGAAAAAGCATGATTTTTATAAATAATATTTTTGTTATATTTTTGTATCACATTTATTAATAAACTATTTTAGTTAATTTTGTGTTTTCATTTTTTATTAACATATTTTTGAATGATATTAATACACATATTTTTTCAGGGAATACTATTCAACGATTCCAATGTCCCCGATGTCAAAAACTGTATAAACATAGATTTATTTTAATACGTCACTTGAAATACGAATGTGGAATCGAACCAAAATTTAATTGTGAAATTTGTGGGTTCAAATGTCGACGTCAGTACGAATTAAAAAATCATTATTTCAAATACCACCAAAAAAATATTTTATATGTTTTGAATAAACAAAATCAAAATCACTGAGAATTGATATAAAATAAAATTTCATTTGTAATACCTGTACATCCTGCAAAGTACCTGTTAATATTTTTGTAACTCCTAAATTTTTCCTGTAATACCTGGAATTCCTGTGAATGTAATACCTAACATATGTCATAAGTTTTCGAAAAAAAAAAATGAATGGACTATAATACAGTGGTTTAAGCCGTTTATAAAAACAAATTTAATCTATTTATTACAACAATAATAGGGGATTCCACCATTTTTTAAATATAATTTCATCTGAATGTATAAGTAGAACTAAGACTCGGTGAAAATCCCGTGAAAAAATTCCTATTAATAAGCGAGTTATAGTCCCCCGAAATTTGAAAATATAGATGTGACGTCACGTATATAAGTTTTTATATCAAACTATTTTCTTCGTGGACCTAAATGTTCTTGAAATATATGCTATTTTTAAATAAAATAAATAAATATATCATCACGGCATATTAACCATTCCTGAGTGTGCCAATCTGCTTTGTTTGCAGATATCGGTATTGATGATGACATATTTGTACCGTGCGGGCGTTTACCAGGCGTCACCTCACGGGCACTCATTGCTGGCGTGCAGAGTGCACCACAGGGGTCAATTATGTGCCATTTTAAAATTCGAAATATTTGGCGTCGGTCGGGATCGAACCCGGTTCCCCAGATTCGCGACCAGACACTCAGGCACGCGACCACGAGACCCCATAAAAAATATAATTATACTGTACAAGTCTACAGGATTTATAATTGGAAATGTATTTAAATTATTAAGTTTAATGCAAAATATTTATATTCAAATAAAAACTGTTTGAGACTTGCACTACTGGACTGATAGCCACGCCTCCGCTATATGAATTTCTTTACTTCCATTGGTAGTAAGCTCCGCCCCTAACTGGGTATTGGTTATATATTTATAGGCCGCCTTTGAGTCGCCAATCAAAATAATATATATGGATTTCCGAAGTATTTCAATTATGTCGTTTTATTTCTTTATTAATATTTATTATTAAGCATGTACTTTCAATATTTTTTCCTAATTTCTCTTAAATCAATTGCGCTGTAGGGGACCTATAAACATAGCTTAATATAGAGCTAGTGATCCGTTTTCTCTTATACGACGAAGTTTAGTTCTGACTTTCTTGTAACGCTCAAAAAGTTTCAATATATAATTTAATGTGAAAGCAAAGTTTTCAGATTGAATAATGTTCTGTGGCACAATTTTGGATGCAGAATTTACTTGATATCATCAATTAACATCATTTAAACGAATTTTAATTTGGCCCAGCTTCACGCAACTATGCTTGAACAATAACGCAGTGCTTGTATGCAAAAACAATCTTGCTAACGTACCTATAGAGAGACCTATTGAAACTTCATGACTTGTATATGACGTAAGGTTTCAATTTTAATATACAGGTACGTCCAGTGACGTAGAATTAACTGATACGCCACTGGACATATCTATAAGTTGATTTTGAGACCCTACGTTATGTATAAATGTCGTGATGTCAGTGTCACATTCTTAAAGTAATTTTACTCTACCTCTAGCGAGACGTATTGAAACTTTTTAGACGTTACTTATAAGAAAGTTGTACGACAAATTGTAGGAGCCTGAAAATGAAAACAATAAGAATGCAGGATTTTTCAAAAACAAATTAGGTCTATAATAAATATGCAGGGCTAGCCAGGCGACCGCGTGGCACGAAATTGGTTTTAGGGCGCCATTTTTTGAGACTATTTTTTTGCTAAATAAATTATAAATTTATTGACTCGTCCAGTGTGTAGCTTTAATCATAATGCTGACAATTCCAGTTGCAGCAAACTTATATTAATTAAATCCTATTTATAATTTTTTACGTTATATTAAGAAAGAAGAAAGGTTAGATTCTTTGACGAGTATATCAACTAAAAACATTGTCATATCAAATACTGAAGAAGTAATTGTTGTTCAGGAAATTACTGAAAAATACTCCAACATAAAAAAATTGCAATAAAAGCTTTTATACGGAATCCTGTACAGAAAAATACACTGATGCAACAGCCCCTCGCCAATTTGGAAAAAGGCGACTTTTTATGGTGATCCGTATCGAAATTTTATACAAGACAAGATTCTTATATTTTTTACCTAGGATGAACCGTTAAATAGTTCAATTAGATTTTCCGAATTCCAAATTAACGAAAAGTATTTATACCGAGACTTATACCTACACTGAGAAATATTTTTTCTTTCCCTATATACAGGGTTAGTCCCGGAAGAGTTATTTTAAAGCCCGTTTGTTTGCAACCCAAAATACTAATGACAACAGACCATATTTAATTGTTTAAAGTCAAAATGACAGAACCATCACTAGACAGGCAAAGCAATCGTGAATTAAATATTCTATTTTGTTAAGAGAGGAAGCTAGACGCTGTTGTAAATTGTATTTCGGGTTGCACACAAACAGACTTTCATAGTAACTCTCCCGTGACTAATCATGTATATAGTATTCGACAAAAATGAAGCGACTCTGTAGAACCCAAAAGAAAAAATTCTCTGTATTTTAAATATCCAAAATATTTTCAGATTAAGATTCTGTGATTGTTCGCGAGTTATGGACACAAATCGCCTCTTCTAATTTTTGTGCGTATATAATCTAAACAAAATTGTAATAAATGAGGGGCGCAATTTACAATTTTCGCCTGGGGCGCTCAAAAGACTCGGGCCGCCACTGTAAAATATGGGTGTGGCTCAAACCATAGTACCATCCATTTAATTTTTTCCGAAAACTTATGCGACATATGTTACTTGAATGCAGTAATCTCAGTTAAATTTGAGACATAATTTAAGGCTCAAATTTAGATGCCATACATCTTGTATTCTACGTTTGTACTTATTGTACACTACAATATCACCGACCAAGAAACTGCAGGCTGGTCCCAAACTTCAGTTATGACGTCTCATTTGTGACGACAGAAATGGTCAGAATGATTTTTATTTGAAAATATGTCAGGTACAGTTAAATTATAAGTATATTATTTGTGAATTTTTTGCCATTTTAATTTTTAATGTATACCAAAAATTAGGCTATTGTGTATAAAATATTTATTGTCTTTATGTAATAAATAGTATTATATTAACATATTTATATTATATTTGTATGATATCCTACATTTTTTTCAGATTATGATAAATATTATACAGGTTGTTTCGAACCACCCATGCCAGGCATTTTTTTTAAGTACTACGACTTCGTAGAAGGTTCAGGAAAAACTAGCATAACATAATCCTGAAAAAATTAATGGTAGTAGTCCCGATTTCTCGAATGTACCGGGAGTAGACGTTACTACAGTCAGGTACAAAATTTCAAATGGGAACCATTGCATTTTTGCAGCCGAAGTCGGATATTGTTGCCTGCACTTAACACTTCATTTTCACTCACTCAGTAGCAGACGTCTTGAATTCTGTTATTTCTTGTGGCCAGCACAATACCTCTCGCCATTTCCATTTTATGTTGCATAAGTATACCGTGTGTCTATCTTAAAGGTGTACATAGGAGATTAACATGGGAAATCAGTTTTATGAAATTTCCTGCTCGCCTGATTATTTAAAGCAAAAACGCGTCAAATAAAAGTTTTAGGGCACAAAATTCTGCATCTATATCAATAAACAGAACTACCTTTACCTGCTTTGTGACGACAGAAATTAAATATATGAAAATTTCGAAAATTACGTTTAAAATATCGACAGCCATGGAATTGAACAAAAATTGAATAAATGCTTGACGTTTTATCAAATTGTCAGAAACGTCAAATATGTTAACTTACGTTGTGACAGATAAAACGTCAAGCATTTATTTATTTTTTGTTCAATGAACCTTTCCAATTTAAAGAGATAGAAGATATGCGCAATGGGGATCTGGGCATAGTAAGAACAACTGAGATCTATGACGTTTGATTCTAAAAAAATTAGACGTAAAATGTAAGATAACTTTAAAAAATCGTATCGAAATACGTTACAAAAGCTTTTATTGAAGGTAAAATGTCTAACGATGCAAATTTTCACTGAGAATACAGGTATTTTAATGACTGCAATATTTTTGACGTTTCGTTTGACAGCCCAACTGGCAGTTGTTCGCGCCATTTTCTTACTATTTGCAGCGATAGAAAGAGATAGCCCTTAAATTGGAAAGGTCCATTCCATGGCTGTTGATATTTTCAACGTAATTTTCGACATTTTCATAATTAATTTCTATCGGTACAAAGCATGTAAAGGTATTTATGTTTATTTATTTAGATGCAGAATTTTATGCCCTAAAACTTTTATTTGACGCGTTTTTGTTTAACATAATTAGGTGAGCAGGAAATTGCAAACAAACTGATTTCCCATGTTAATCTCCTATGTACACCTTTAAGACAGACACACGGTATAATTTCAGGACATCGTAGTTCTGAGAAAAAGCCCGGCACGGGTAGATTGAAACATCCTGTATATAAAGTGTAGATAACTTGCAAAAGCTTAAATCTCCATGTTGCACAAATGTAAACATTTATGGATATAATTTTCGAAATATCGTAAAAAGTGACGCCTGGTAATCGTCCTTTACAGTTTTACACTACAATCATACTATACTAATATATCCTCTATGTATGGCATATTGGCACACCAAAAAATGGGTGCAACCTGTAATATATTGTACAATAAAACCGCCGTTTACTAAAACTGTAAATAAATAACATAATAATTCATGCGTTCCCTCAATTTTTCTATCTTAAACTAAGTTATTTTGCAGGTATCGGCGAACGTTTTCTAAGCCAAGTACTTTCAATAAACCTGGATACTCTCGATTCGCCTCAACGAAGAATAAGGTATCCGCAGTTTCAATGCAACAGAGAAGGAAGGTTTCCATGTCCCAGATGTCATTCGAGTTATAAAAGGAGAACGCATTTATTAAGGCATTTAAAATACGAATGTGGTGTTGAAAGAAAGTTTGCTTGTAAGTTCTGTGGAAAGAAATTTAAACAAAATGTGCACCTACAAACACATGTAAAGTTTGTACATAGAAATTTTTTGGTTGGAGTCTAACAACGAATAAAAAGAAAAAGAGAATATTTGTTTTTTTTTAACAATTGTTCAATAGTAATTTTTGTTGTATTACTTTTAAGACAAAACGGCAGGAAGAAATTGCCTCGAAATTAGGGACAACATTGCCTTAAAATTTGAGACAAAATTGCCTCAAAACTTGGGCCAAAATTGCCTCAAATTGGGGACAAAATAGCCTCAATTCGAAATAGCCTCAATTAGAAATAGCCTCATTGTATATGGGCCCAAATCTAAAATAACAAGCAAATTATAAAACTTACAAAAATGGTGAGAAATTTATACAAATTAAGTATTAACTTAATTAGTTAATACCGGCTTTAATTCAATTAGGCATTTTATCCTTAAGCCCTGCACAGTTTTCTGTGAGTATTATCCCATATATCTTACAAGGTAGGTTTTACTGTACCCACTGGATTTTCAAGAAATTGTTTTTCATTGTGCCAAACAGTCTGTATATAAAATAGCCGAAAGAATTTTGTAGAAATTTCTAACCAATAGACCTTTTCAATTTAAAGAGATAGAAGATATGCACAATGGGGATCTGCGCATAGTAAGAACAACAGAGATCTATGACGTTTGTTTCTAAAAAAATTAAACGTAAATTGTAGAATATCTCAGATAACTTATCGAAATAAGTTACAAAAGCTTCTATTGAAGTTAAAATGTCTAACGAGGCAAATTTTTACTGAGAATACAGGTATTTTAATGACTGCAATATTTTTGACGTTTCGTTTGACAGCCCAACTGGCAGTTGTTCGCGCCATTTTCTTATTATTTGCAGCGAAAGAAAGAGATGGCCGTTAAATTGAAAAGGTCCATTGTGTAGGTTTTATAATTTTTTGAAAATTCAAACCGGCCGATTATCATTACTTTGGGCCCATAATACAAGATGTTTACGAATTTGCGTTTTTATTTTTAATGTGAGAAACTACAGCTAACATCGATTTATTTTTTTTGTCCATGCTGTTTTGTCCCATATTTCGTTTATAATTTTTGTTGTTTTATGTTATTTATATATTTATGCATTTATGGTTTTAAATACTCTATGTACTAAGGTTTATTAATGGTTGTTAACGTTATATATTTTATTTAACATAAATATTTTTACAAAAATCATTTATTTTTATTTTAAAACCTTTTTAGTTTATCATAGAATGATGATATACATTTTATTTATTTGTAATATATTTCAGATTTACAAGGAAGATATCATCATGATGATATACAACTGAATAGAGGAAAGTACTATTGTTCAAAATGTTCTATTTTCTATTTCAGTGCGGAAGTGCATATTAAATTTTCATAGCCAAAACTTATTTTTTAAGGTCTTATTTTTCCTTTAACATCCATTTTCATACTAACATATTCTTTTGTAATATTTTTTTGTTTTAACATTTTATGATATGTTTTATTTCTTTGTAATAACAATAATTATTTTTCAGGTTTTACGTTCGTACCATCATCAGTATCATCAGAAAATGGATCATCAAAAAATGATATAGAACCAAATAGCGGAAAGTACTGTTGTACAAAATGTTTAAAGACTTGTGACTCCGAAGAACTGATAATGGAACATTTTCGGATTTGTCATAAAGCTAAATATATGTGCATATATTGTAACAAGCCATTTAAATATCTACTATGTCTGAAAAAGCATATACTAAATATACATAATCCAAGACGCGCGTACGTAAAGAAGACGACATTCTAATTTTGTAAAGTGAACAATAAATATTTTCTCCAATACTATTTTGGAAACTATATATTCCACAATTAAAAATTATGTTGAAATCAATATTATTCCAACAAACCGCATATTAGCGCGGTTTATCAAATATTTTGGTTCGGTTTTATAGTTATGACTTTATTTTATATTTATTTCGAATGGGGTATGTGACCATATTCGAATTACAATATATATATATATATATATATATATATATATATATATATATATATATATATATATATATATTAATATACCGTGTGTCCCAAGCAAACCTTGACATAGGCGTTTAACATGGGAAAACTGATTTTTGTGAATAAAAAGTGTCCGGCATAAAATTAAGCCATGCTATTTAACATGATAATAGTACATTACCTCGTGTACCTTATTTAATATTAATTACATTGTTATCATTTCGTAAATTAGAGAAAATTATAAATATTTGTTTCAATATTTTATTACGTAATATCAAAATAATTGCAATTGTCATTGTAGGTCAATGGTTAGCATAGCTGACTGTGGAATGAGATTCTAACATACTTACGGCGTATATCCCTTCTCCAAAACATTAAATTGTTAATAACAAGATTATTACAAATTAATGTTTAGTTTTTATTATTATAATGAGAAGCTACAGTGATTAGTTTTTATATTTTATGACATATGAGCCCAGTCGCACATGTATTGGACCAAAGAACCCTTGTGCAGAAAATCTATTTTCAGAACTAAAATTTATTATACACAAATCATTTATAGAAAAACAAACAAGTATATTAAACACACTGTAGTTGTAGCAATTAATTTACAACATTTAATATACAGGTGTTCTTTGTTACTACTCTATAAGTAGGTATCTCAGCAACGAATTTAAGTTGTGTTATGTCTTGAAGTTATAGAAAAATTATTTTTGTGCGCCACTGGATAAACACTATAATATTGTCACATTTTTATTTGAAACATTTTCCTCGATAACTGATAGTTTAGAAGTAATTTGAATCAGTTTTTCGCCATTATCTAGTGAGCCATGCATTTTTTTGAAAAAATAATGTAATTGCAAAAACTACAGTGAATTTAGTACAATTATCTGCCCCTCCGAAGACAACCTGTATATAATAATTTTTAATTTTGAAAAAATAACCTTCGGCACAAAACTCCTTGGTCCAATACATATGTGACTGGGCTGGGTCATAAAATATAAAAACTAATTACTGTAGCTTCTCATTATAATAATAAAAACTAAACATTAATTTGTAATAATCTTGTTATTAACAAATTAATGTTTTGGAGAAGGGATATAGGCCGTAAGTATGTTAGAATCGTGGACAAAGACAGATAGACTGCGTTTATGTTGTGGTAGTGTGGCAGGGTGTGGCATAGTCACATCTGGTTGTAACTATCTCTTTCCCTCCCAGTCTAACCGTCTTTTTTCATGCTTCTACCATTGTCACGTCACAAATCCCTTCCGCAAATTTTTAATAATTATTTTCTCATAAAGTACGAAAAATTAATCGGTATAAAAAATACGGGTATTTTATTTTTTTGTCTAGGATCATATTATGTAAAAATAAAAATTTGGTCACATACCCCATTTGACGTTTTGAAGTTTGGGAGTTTTCTGTTAACATTTACAGGTTTTTGGAGATCTCTAGAGCAGTAAGTTTATCTAAATAATAATATATTACTTACCAAATTATTAAATTACATTTTGTAGAGAAAAATGTCAAGTGACATTTACGAAACAGATATGAAATGTACGCCACCAGAATCAAGGGAACTTAAATTCAAAAGAAAGATATGAATGGAGTTATAAGCAATTCATGGATGTTATATGATTTATTGTTATAATCAATCAATATTTTTTTTTTGTATGATTACTAAAATCTTGTGGACCCATTACTTGGTGTAGAATGTACTATTCCACACCCAAAACATATTTCGCATGTCCTTACAAATCTTCTCTTTCTCTCCTTTAACATGCATTTTGTTTCAGACGCAGCCGTCCATCAAATGTTACTAACTATCAATGCTGAAGACACAGGAGGTCTGCCGAGATATTTGGATTTTAGAGACTGCATGCGGTCTGACAGAAAGTATTTTTGTCCCCGAAGTCCTAATAGGGTGTACAAAAATAGTAGAAATTTGAAAAGGCACATACGTTACGAAGCTGCAGTCTCAACTGTATGCCATATGTGCAGTCTTAATTTTCCTGATAAGAGTTCGCTTATTCGGCACTTGCATATTAGGCATTCTCGCATGGTTGTCATGAAGTCTTAAGGGGTGGAATGGGATAGCACGAAATGGGATTGGTTGAATTGATTCGGACAAAACAGCGGTCAGAAACACTCATTGATAAGTGCGAGCGACATTGATGTTATTGTACAATTTTCAGGCAGTAATAGCTATTAACATACCTAGGAATGTTATGCACGTCATAACTGTCGCAGATGTCAGTTTGAAATCCGAGCTCGTAGAGCGAGGATTTTAAGACATCTAAGGCTTGTTATGATTAATAACATCCGTGGTTTGTTCAATAGTTTATCGGTTTCAGAAAATTAAGACATTATTGATAAATATAATTTTTTGAAATTCTCTCATTAATACTACTTTTGGATTGCTATGGTTAACAGAACAATTATTTTGACATATGTCAATATGACAAATATTCAAATTATATGCTTTATTCCTCATGTTTATTACTTTAGAATAAAGTAGACCGTATTTAGAACGATAGGCTAACGTTATCTGTATGTATTAATGAAGAGCATTATATTTTCATTTTATTTTATTTTCATTTTGTAGACCGTTGTTGACAAGTCAGTATGGTAATAATATTATCATACAGATACAGTTATTACTTAGTTACCAGCATACTTTTGTACATGTAAACAATGGAATAATATCCTGAAACCGGTAAAAGTTCTTAACAATTCAAAATTAAAATAAATCTAAACATTTGTCTTGTCAAACTGACACGCGTACACAAATCAGCTGATTCCAAGCACTTCAAGGTCGCTTGAGTCACGTGTCTGCCCGCGCCCTAAAGCCTAATATACAGCATATCTCACAACTCGCGTCCCTGACGAAACTGACACTTGCCGACGACAATAGGTTGCCAACAAATAGAAGAAAATAATTTGCGGCTGCTTGCATAACGGAGTTCCAAGACTTTTTAATCCACCAATCCCGGAAGGATATCTTGAGGTGTGATGATATTATTACAAAATAAAACTGGTTGCTAGGTTTTAAAAATACTACTAGTGAGTTACAAAATTTGTTTGACTTACTGCAATTTTGACACTTTAGAGTTGACTTTTCACTGTCAACAAATTTAGGTTAGCGAAGGTGTCATCCGCGATCATCATTTATATCGTACAGTGCAACGTGTTGTAGCACCAGTTTCTTTGAGATCTGGCACAACTTGACCGGTCTCATGCGTCCTTGCGATGGCTCTCAATATCACTTTATGATCCACAAGATTTCTATCCGGAAAACGTTCCGAATAGACTCGTGCTGCCTCTCTGGCGTTACGTCCATATTCTCCGAAAACTATAATCATTTCTAAGTAATCAGCAGCTGAATACATGATAAGAATTTGCCTTTTTTATTCACCTTGTCAAATTTAATTTGACACTGACATTTTTCGAAAACTACAGTCGCCCACACATTTTAAAGAAGATTTGATTTGTATAAAACCCTAGTAACGTAGAATTACGGCAAACACACGTTAAAGGTGTAGGTCTCTGATTGGTCAATTTTAAGACGTCTTTTCTCGAATATCTTTTAAGCTAGATTTTTTTTCTTCGAAATTACACATCCGAGTGCAGTCTCGTGTTTCCTCATTCGCTTTGGGGCACGAGTTGTGAGACAGCCTGTAGAAACAAGTATTTTTTCGTTCAAATTCAGTTTTATTCTGGATATGCGATTTTTAGCATGAATTCAATACCTCTCTTAGCGAGAGGTAAAAAACATTTCTCTGAGAGAGCTATGCGGCTTGTAACTTCTAGATAACCCTTGTATCATCAAAAGTTAAACAAAAAATTCAGCTTGTTTCAATACCTTCTTGTATATCATTATTACTTACCCAGAAATGGGTGATATATTGATAAATGGATAATATACGTTGCAATATTTTGTACAGTGCTGTTTTGTCCGAAACAATTTGTCTGAAAATATTTGTCCGTACTTTGAACCAAATTTGAAACCAAAAATATTTATATTATTTTTATTATAATTGTAAAAGTAAGAGTATGTATGTGAAAGAAATAAATATATATGTCATATTTGTATCTTATATTCCATCCCATTCAATTTTTTTTATTGTTTTCAGTTTTATTTTCTGTTGTAAATTATGTAAATAATTCTTCTTATTTTCTTGCAGAGTGTACATATGTACATATATTATTTTTATTTTATTTTCGTTTACTATTTTTTTTTCTTTAACTTGTAGGTCGGAGACGGTTTTCTACCGGTCGCCATTTTATAATTTCTAACGCATCTTCCGGTATAAAAGGACTTTACAATCGTCGAAGGATAACGCGTTTCTCAGGATTCCGACATCCTTGTCCAAAATGCGACAAGAGTTACGTACAAAAAGGACATCTCACGAGACATCTCAAATATGAATGTGGCGTAGAAAAAAAGTTAGAATGTTTTCTATGCTTCGCGAAATTTCGGTATCCTTCGGATATGAAAAATCATTTTCTCAAAAAGCACGAATCGTATAATTTAAGCTAATCATTCCATTGATAGTTAATCGTGAATTGGGGGGAGTGACGTCAGTATATGGAAATTTGGGCGGGAAATTCAAAATCGCAATATTATTTAAAAATTAAACTATATATGTATAGTATGACTAGCGAATGAATGTTGACGTTTAGATTATTTAATAGATGCGGTTTCTTTTGAAAACATTTCCCTATATTTGATTTGAAAGGAAACTGACCCTTATGTATTCCGTTACAGAAGATTAGAATTGTACTCAATACCAGGATGCATTTAAAATGACCTTAGCAATAGAATTCAGGGATGTATTTGAAAAATTTAATACTGCAAATTCTAGTTTGTTCGTCTCAGGTGTAAGCAACCCTCAAGTCGGAATTACTGTTAGAGGAAATTAAAAATAATCTTATTTATAGAATTTGAAAGGAAACTAACCCTTATGTATTCCGTTACAGAAGATTAGAATTGTACTCAATATCAGGAGGCATTTAAAATGACCTTACCAACAGAATTCAGGGATGTCTTTAAAAAATTTAATACCGCAAATTCTAGTTTCTGCGTCTCAGGTGTAAGCAACCCTCGAGTCGGAATTAATGTTAGAGGAAATTAAAATTAATCCTGTTTCATAGAATTGCCAAACTAAAAGTTTAAAGAAACAAAATATTTTGTTATAATCAACATAAACGAAAAATGTTTAAAATATTTTAAACGCACTCCTGTTTTAATATTCAGTTACCCTAGTCGGCCATTTATTTTCAGCTAGATATAGTAATGTATTTCTGTGCTTTCCTAGTCCAGTATTTAAATGAGTTCATGCAAAAATTTCATACCTGAATATTTCGTACAATTCTTCTCTAGAGTTTTAAAAGAAATGACATCTATAAAATAATTTAAACGTCAACTTTCATTCGCTAGTCATACCATAACAATAATTTTATTTAAAAACATTATTTAAATTTTTTTAAAAATAGTCAACCAACTAAAAATGATGAAATGGATGAGTGACTCTGTCAAAAGCCAGGTCTGAGTAACAATTATTCAATACAACCTGGCATGACAATTTTTAAATTATATAAAAAAAAATAACTTACCATTTTGAAGTGGTCGTATTTTTTTGAGTCCTGTAACAGAAATAAATAAAGTTAATAATTATTATTTCAAATTATTTTTGTACATATGTTGAAATTTGTGTAACACCCAAAAATGGGTATTTATTTTAGTTTGTTGAGAATGTGTGACGTCACTCTCTTTAATTTTTTTCCTAAGTTTATGTACAGGTTTCTACTTTTTTATGGACCATAGGAAATACGATGGTATTCCTACCCTATTGATTTTAGAACTAAAATGTGAATACAAAAAATCTTCAGAATTAAATACTGCATCAAATGGGCCTAAATTTATTGATATAATAGGTTCTTGACATAAATGTAAAATAAAATATCTGTCTTTAAGCTTTTTACAGAGTGCCATGCATGACAAAAACATACAATTCAGATAATCGTACTGTTTGACTTTGATTATTGATAAATAAATTAATTAATGAATTCAATAATTATTAAAACTTTATGACAGATGTCATATACCAAGGTCAAGCAATACACCTGTTTAACATTTTGTGCTGTTCATGGTACTATGAAAATAGCTAAAAATACTTTTATTTTGCTTTCATAGATGTTAGATGCAATTTTAATTCCGAATTTTTTGCATTTACACATTTGTTCTAAAATTAATCCTCAAAAAAATAGACACCTGTAGAAGGATATTGTTAATATATTTTTATAAATTTATACCTATGTATTAAAGTTTATTAAATAAATATATTATATATTTTGCAATATATTATTAAATGTTTATTATATAAATTGCACTCCCAAATTTTGGGAATATAAGTTGTCAATGTATTTATTTATTTATTGTTTATGAATAATTTTTATTTTTTTGTAGATTGTTGTACTGTAGTTCACAAATACAAAAATATATTTATATTAATACCTACTCTTTTTCAGATATCCACTATGAAGATCATATACAAAATGATTTACAATGTTCAAAATGTTTTAAGACATATACACGTAAAAAAAATTTACAAAGGCATATAAATTACGAATGTGGTGGACAAAAAAATTATTGTTGTCCTATTTGTTACAAAAATTTTAGTTATAATTTTCTTGTTATGAGACATATAAAAAAATGTCACAAATATGTAAAAGTTTAATAAACTTATTTATTTATAAAATGCACATTTCATTATCTATGTACAAATAAATAAAATTATAATTAGAACTGTCCTCATTGTTTATTCTGGCTGTGTCCGATGTCGCATTTTGGCATTTAGGATTTAGGTCTACTTCACTTTAATACAACAAAGAATATTTCAAATAATAGTTATTTGTATATCAAGGCCGCGAAATCACTCTTTAGCGTACCGAGAGAAAAATTGTCTCCGAGGCCGCTTGCGGCCGAGGCAAGACAATCTCGAGGGCGCTAAAGGATTTCGCGGACAAGGTGTACACAATATTTTTTGTGCAACCGTAAAAAATATGTAATTACAAATTTTATTAATTTTAAACAGTTTCATTGTAAATAGAAAATTAGCTTTCAAGGTGGCTATGAGATTGACATTTGATAAACAAAACCATGCAATTCTCAAGTGTCAAAGTGATTGTTTACCTAATTTCGCGGCCGCTACCATGACAACGGCCGCGAAATGAATTTCGCGGCCGTTACCATAACAACGGTTGCGAAATTCAATTTCGCGGCCTGTATTGCGGCTGCGAAATGCTTATTTCGCGTCCGGTTGCACAAAAATACTTTTTTCGTACCTCCGTCCATTTTGACTAGTATTACAGAACTCAAAATCGTCCAGAAAGCGCTGTTGCTGACCTAGGCCGGCAAAAGGAGTTAGCATTACTGTTCTGGTGATATGTCAATTTAAAATTATTTTCAACACAAGAATTAGCAAAATGTGTACAAATTTTAGGGCTAAATCTTTAATTGTTGTAACTTAAATAACTAAATTTTGTCATAAAAATAATATTCTATCATTGCTGTCATCTCGTATAGATTAATAATAAGTTTCAACTTTAGGACTAATTTGTTTCGTTTGTTTTGTAACTACAACTAACTTCACGTGATACAATTGAGTTTCCGCTATCTGTTATTGAAAATTTGCTAAAGTATATAAAATATAACTAATGTTTGTATGATATATTTTCAATAAATATAAAATAATTACGCATTTTAAGCTCAAATGTAAGTAATTATATTTAAACTTGCAATGCAAAACCGTTAAAAATATATGTTCATTTTTTAGGTAAAATAGAATAAAGTGTTGAGAAATATACGAAGAATTTATGGAAATGTCGGCACAAAAATCTTGTGTATCACACGCGCAGAAACTGTTTTGCGAGATCTCGTATTTATATTTGTCTATTTTGACTAGTGATACAAACAACTATTTTCTACAGTCTATATACAAAGTAGCCATTTGCGCTCTCTTTTGTCAACGCAAAATGTCACTTTGCCGATCAAGAGCGACAAAGTAGAAAAAACGCTCGCTCCTCAAATTTCTAACTATACAATGTTGAGAAATGTTACTTGGCTACATTCTTAATGGAAACGTTTAGTCAGGAATTAATGACACTGTAGTTACACATTACCCACTACATAATCAAACAAAATGCCGCACTGCTGTGAAAATAAAATAGGGCATTCATTTACAAAAACGAAAGTTTAAAATGATTAGATTAGATTGAAGCAATAGCTCAAGAAGAATGGAAAATACCGATAAGTAAAAATAAATAAAAAATAAATTTTTGTTATGGTGGAGGACCCCATTGTGGCGACTGTAGAAAAAATCTTGTGTGTGTTTCGAGCGCAAATGGACATTGTCGATTTCGAGAGAATGCCTCGCTCCTGCGTCGCGCGGCAACAACCTCTCAATCGACAATGTCCCATTTTGCGCTCTTAATACACAAATAGCTATTGTGTAACCATACGTTTCCTCTGTCTGAATAAACGGAAAACGATTTACGCCCTCAGAGCGAAAAAGTTCGCAATAAATACATAAATGAAAAACGCTATTAGATCATTGTTGTTCTTCTAATTCAAACCCTTTTTCAGAATTCTTATGGAGCGCAATGAAGAAGGAAGCAGAGTCAATATTTCGCAGTTGTCCTCGCTGTAAACAAATGTTTTCCTCTCCGCATACTTTAAAACGGCACATGTTAAATGTTGTATGCGATCCTAGCCATTTTCTAGACATAAATGCAGAGAAAGCCAAAATGCTTAAAGGTTCTACAAAGTGCCCAGATTGCAATAAGATATTTTTTTCGCAAAAGAATCTTTTCAAACATGTCACAAACGTATGTGGAGGAAAGAAAAGATATTGTAAAGTTTGCGATAAGGAATTTGCGTACAATTATTTATTGATACAGCATAATGTCACTGTTCACAATAAATAAATAGAAGATAAATAAAAAATACATAGTTAAGTAACATTATTTTGAGTTTTTTATTTTGTTTTTTGCTTGCTATTTTATTTTTATTATTATTATTATTATTATTATTATTATTATTATTGTACTATAAAAAGAAATATATGACTGTTCAAATATATTTTGTTTTTTATTATTTTTTTTATGGAACATATACTGGGAGTTCCACTTGCTTTACATGTATTTTTGTTTGTTCACAAATTGACAGGTTCAAAGAAATATAAATGCCGAAAGGGATTTTCTATTTTGCGTCTGTAAAAAAGCTATTACAGCCCCCAAAAGAGTGCGTTAATAGCTCATTCGAGTGCTGTAATAGATTAGTACAATTTATTTTTTTAAGTTTGGTGGCAATGATTGTCAAAAATATCAAATATCACATCTCGCTGAATAAAAAAATTGAGTAGTAAAGTTAGAATTAAATACAAAATATTGTAGATCGTTAACTGACACAAAATTCCCTAAATTTTGATAGTACGATATTTTTTATAAACATACATACATAAAATCACGCATTTCCCACTTAGTGGGTTAGCACAAACCCGAAAGAATTAAAATAACATCAACCAAAAAATAATCACTCTCTTTCAACAACATTCTTACTAACCTGACATCATAGGTACAACATATATTCCTCACTCTTAACATATTAAGGTGCATTCACAAATGAAAATTAGGTATGGTTTATACTTTAGATTTAAACACTTTGGCCCCATATTGTGTAATGACTTCATTCACATTTCAGAATTTAGGGTCTCTAAATCCAAACCATAAAGCTAAACATTGCAAAGTCCAAACTTTAGGTTTATGATTTAGTTTGACGTCACAAACTTCACCAATGAGAACGAGTCTGAAATGATATAGATATATACACCCATCTTTATTTAGTATCCACTGGGTGGATTCGGCTTTTTAAACAAATGCGAGAAGAACATGGAGACTGACTTGTTGAGTACTGCTCTACCGATATTTTAATCTTGTTTTTGAAACATTTACACAGATGTTTGTACATATCAAAACTAATTTTCAGGTAACTTAAACTTACATTTTTGAATGACTTACTTAAACCTAAACAAAAACCATAAACCTAATTTTCATTTGTGAATGCACCTTTAAAGTGACCGATTTTCGGTAGCGAAACACCGCAACCGGACCACAATAATAGTTACGAAACAATCATCCTTCGCCACACATTCCTGTCTAAGCACACTTCTTTCGTCTCGGCGATATTCATAATCTCATTCATATACGCTCTTCTTCTCTCCCACTCGGAAACTTTCTCTCTTTTAGTACCTTATCAATCACATCCATCCACTTACATACTGGACGGCCACGCAATCGAACACCCTCAATTTCACCAAGATATATACGCTTTACAAGACGTTCACTCTTCATTCTCTACACATGACCAAACCATCTCAACTGGCTCATTCCTCTTAACAACATTCTTCCTAACCATAGGGCGTAAAAGGCGCAAAATAGAAAAAAAAAAATAGTATAAAGAAATTTCATATTCATCATAGTTGTCGATTATTTTGTGAGAAGGAAGTTTGGGTCACGAAGCAGAGCGGAGTGGCCCAGCCCTTCGAACATTCGTTTCTTAATATACTATTTAGGCAGTTGTTACATAAATCGTTTTACGTATCTTTAGCAACTGTAAAGCATTACTTTAATTTTAACATCTGTCAAAGACTACTTCACGGCCGCTTTAGTTTATGGCCGTATTTACTTCACGAACTCAAAAATACTTCCAACAGTTTGTAATGTATTTTAGTATATTTGTAATTATTTTAATTTTTTTTTAATTACATTTGTTTTCTTTTCAGAACTTACAAAGAAGAAGGAAAAACAACACCTTGCTACGGAAAATAAACAAATTGATATTAAGGTTAAAGAAAAATTAACCAAGTCTGTAGCTAAACCCCGAACGGTACTTATGGTACGTTTAGATCGTCTGCCAGAATCCATCCTCCGTGCAAAGTTTGATTCTAGATCTTCACAAGCAAAGGTCATTACAGAATATATAACAGACACTTTACCCAGCACTAGCAAGCTAGGTACATTTGAATGTCCCAAGAAAATAATAGTCAGCTCTAAGATTTCTACAGCTACTCAAAAAGATCATATCATTTTTAAACCTCTGGCAGCATCAACACTTAAAAATAAAAAAGCTAGAGCTACCTATGGAAGAAAACCACGAATTACACATGTTGATAAATCTTCCAAAGAAATGGTCGTTGAAGGACATGCAACAAAGAGCATCAGTCAGCCTCCCGAAGATTCAAATAAACCTGACGACCTTGAAGAACAAGAATCGACACTTAAAAATAAAAAAGCTAGAGCTACCTATGGAAGAAAACCACGAAGTACACAGGTTGATTCTAAATCTTCCAAAGAAATGATCGTTGAAGGACATGCAACAAAGAGCATCAGTCAGCCTCCCGAAGATTCAAATAAACCTGACGACCTTGAACAAGAATTATTTGGGTGTTCTAAATGTCCGCATAAATATAACGAACGTCTCGATCGCGACTTTCATCAAAAACATGCCCATGAGAAAGGTATTAACTTAAAAGATTCTTCAATAAGAACTCTAAAAATAATCTATAAACAATTGATAGATAAAACAACTGCTTGCTAATCACCCGTATTCACATAAAACTGGCTTTTAGATCGTTTTGAATTTAAATGCATCAATGGTCATGAAATCTTGTAACTTCTGAGCGAATTATGGATATAAATTTATTATGTTTTATCTGTAATTTTACTGCACAGTTTACACCAAACACTATATGGTTTTCATAGCATGAACAATTGTAATTTTTGCATTTCTTTCTAGGTATAGACAGGGACATACCTTTAATAGAAGATACTGAGAAAGAAGCAATTGTAAATGAAGTTATTGTAAAAGAGGAAATTGTGAAAGAAGAAGCTATTGCATTAGAAGATACTATAAAAGAAGAGACTGTCGAAGAAGCTACTGTAGAAACTATCGAAAAGCCTTCTCAAAAAAGAGTACATTTCAGTTTAGCAAGTCCAGATACAAAAACCATAAACTCAGGTATATAAATATTAATTTAATATCTCATAAGTTTTGGTACAAATTTCAGCATTTTTTGTTTGTAATATAAATGCATTTACTTCAATTTAATAATTAACTATTTCATAATCAAGAAAATTATGGACTTATATAGATGAGCGTGTTCTTCCACAAGACGCAACTTTCTATTGACACCTAGCATTGAGTTTTCGGCGACATTTACATAGATTTATCGGACATTCCTGAATTCCTATAAATTTTGCGTTTTTACATTTTAGGCTTCCTAACTTCAAGGTAGAAGAGTCCAAAAAACCTTCTATGGGGCAAGAGTGGGGAAGTTTAGGTGGTTGTCGTTTCGCAGAAAAAAATGTACGTTTTGGTCCCTAGGTTCGTCCCATAGAAGGTTTGAGTTCTTTTATCTCGAAAAGTTTATGATGGAGGTTGGACTTCAACGCAAAATATACACGAATATAGGAATGTAAATGTCGTCAAAAACCTAATGCTAGGTGTCCGTAGAAAGTTGTGCCTTGTAGAAGAACACGGCCATGTTTTACTTTAAAAAAATTGTTGAAAGTTGTGCTAAAGCTTATGTGACATACGTTATTTTAAAATTAGTACTAACTAATATGTTTCAGAAACCGTACGAACTGAAAAATTCTCCCTTAAAGTAAAAGATTTTGAAACTAAGTCAACCAGAATGCGTCAAACACGTACAACAGCCTCGAAAACACCTCAAGAGCAATGTTTTAGATGTGGAAAATTCTATGCGAACGCTAGCGCTCTGGAAAAACATATCAGAAATAAAATTTGTCTGCGTGTGACCACTGAAAAACAGTGTAAAAAGTGTTCGAAGTATTTTCAAAATGATGAACATGGTAAAGAAATGAAACATGTTTGTCTGCCAGAAAAAGAATATTGCTGTCCTATTTGCAAAAAAGAGTATATGGCATCATATATTTTAATTCGTCATATGCTTATTGTTCATGGTCTATAATAAGCAGTTATATATCTATGTATATGTATAACAATCTTTTATGCTGTAATAGCTACTCGAATAATTTGTGTAATGGTAAGAAATACTGTTTAATTCTGTAAGGTATACCTTATTATATAAATTGCATATGAAAAATAAATATATTATTTTTTTCCTCAAACCCTTCCTATCGCCCAAATATAATAAAAATTATAAAATATTAAAAAAACCTGAATATTTTATTTGTACCAATGTTTATCTTTGTTTCCTTCGAGCTTTACCTAACTCTTGTGTAATAAAAAAAAAAACAATTATACAGGTGTCTCACAATTCGCGCCCCAGACGAAACTGACACTTGCCGACGACAGTAGGTTGCCAACAAATAGAAGAAAATAATTTGCGGCTGCTTGCATAACGGAGTTACAAGACTTTTTAATCCACCAATCCCGGAAGGATATCTTGAAGTGTGATGATATTATTACAAAATAAAACTGGTTGCTAGGTTTTAAAAATACTACTAGTGAGTTACAAAATTTGTTTGATTTACTGTAATTTTGACACTTTAGAGTTGACTTTTCACTGTCAACAAATTTAGCGAAGGTGTCATCCGAGATCATCATTTATATCGTACAGTGCAACGTGTTGTAGCACCAGTTTCTTTTCGATCTGGCATAACTTGACCGGTCTCATGCGTCCTTGCGATGGCTCTCAATATCACTTTATGATCCACAAGATTTCTATCCGGAAAACGTTCCGAATAGACTCGTGTTGCCTCTCTGGCGTTACGTCCACATTCTCCGAAAATTATAATCATTTCTAAGTAATCAGCGGCTGAATACATGGTAAGAATTTGCCTTTTCTTATTCACCTTGTTAAATTTAATTTGACACTGACATTTTTCGAAAACTACAGTCGCCCACACATTTTAAAGAAGATTTGATTTGTATAAAACCCTAGTAACGTAAAATTACGGCAAACGTTAAAGGTGTAGGTCTCTGATTGGTCAATTTTAAGACGTCTTTTCTCGAATATCTTTTAAGCTAGATTTTTTTTCTTCGAAATTACACATCCGAGTGCAGTCTCGTGTTTCCTCATTCGCTCTGGGGCGCGAGTTGTGTGACATTCTGTATAGTAAAAAAAAAAGACTGAAACGCGGTCAGAGTGTCAAAACTTCGTTGACTTATCGATGATTTACAATACGCCTAATTCTCTAAATGTAACAACAATAATATAACATGACGCACAAAATTTGGCCTATGTTTTTCAAGCATGACTTTTGTGTATTAGGTTAGGTTATTGTTTAGAGAAATATACAAGTTATGTTAGTTGTCCGTTATTATAAAACGCGTAGACGACTAGCCACATTGAAAAAATATCGCTAAGTCAACGAACATATGACAATCTGGCCGCGTTTTATTAAGACAGGTTTTACAACTAATGAAAAAATAAAGACAATTCAACAAAATAATATAGTACTAAAGACAAATTTTTGTAACAAATTCGTGGACTTTAATCCCTTCCATTTAGTTAGAGGGGTCCTGGATTCAATTCCCAGAGAAGTCCATGATTCATAAAAATATTTCTTCGCAATACTTGAACATTATAAAAATAATTCAGCAAAAACAGTTTTAACATAAAAATTGTTTAAACCCTTTTTGGTTTTGATTCTAAATATTGCATTTTATTCTAGATATGTGTCAACTGGACGAAAGAATGAGGGAAATAAGACAGAATTATCAAGCAGGCTTACATAAAAAAATCAGAAAGTACCCTTTAAGGAATCTAATGAAAATGTGCAGAGAGAAAAAATATAATCAAGAAACTATTTGTTCGTATTGCCCAAACTGTAAAATGGAATTTTCTGAATTGAATAATTTACAATTGCATATGGATATTGAATGTGATGACCGATGAATGTATCATCACTTTTATCATCCATTTTGCACAATATATATCATTATAAATTAGTCATCACGGCTTTTAACTCATTACTTTGTAATGTCAATTTGTTTTAGTGTATTTCAAAGTATATCAAATTGACTTTAATTGACACCCCTATGAAATTGTGAAAATATATTGACACACCCTGATACGGGTAAAAGCTGTTACAATTTTTTTCCGACACCTCTTTTTTATTTCTAAGTATTCTTTAAATTAGTATCAAATTTAAAATTATCACAAAATATCCATTAATTATTGAAATTTGTGTAATATTTTGAAAAAGAATGTGACGTCTGAGTTCATACAGCTAACATTACGACAAACTATCGCCTACTTTTATTTATAGACGTGGCTACAGTCCCGACCGCGGGACCATGTTATTTAAAGTCCCGAAGAGATAGATAAACACGGTCCTGCGGTCGGAACTGTAGACATTTTTATATAAATAACGTAGGTGTTGGACAATCTGTTTTGCTATTGACTATTGTATTGAAAGTAAAGACATTTTATCTACTTGTTGATAAAATATGTCTTTACATACTTGTACTATAAATATTGTTTGTGCTTTTTTTACAGGTTTTTATTAAGTAAATTTTGTTCCTTTTGTGTATATTTTTTTGTATTGTGATACCAATAAATATAAAAAACCATTTTATTTTGAGTCTATTTTCTCACTAACCATTTTGGGTTGAAACCATAGGAGCCTAATGTGCTTTGTGTTAATTCGTGTGCATGCTTCCACATCATAACCGCTTGTGTGGGTTCTTGGAAGTTTGTCTTTGTAGAAATTAACTCTAATTTTTTTTAGCGTTCTTATTTCCATTTACTGGCATACTCGACGATAAAATGGACCCCGAAAGACCATTTAAATGCCAGAAATGTGGAAAAACTTATAAACACAAGCCAAACTTGATTCGACACACAAAATATGAGTGTGATAGAATACCTCATTTTCAGTGCGAAGTCTGCAGGAAATGGTTCACACAGAAATCCTCCTTGCAGTACCATATTAGAGTCAAACATGAATTGGTTATCACTTAAAGAAGATATTCGCTGTGCCAAATATGGTTTTGTACTTTAGTTTTAAGACGAGGCAAGAGCAATAATTTTTAATGTTCCTTTAATGCAGAAAACATATTTAAAAGCTGTGCCATTTGTACCTTTAGTTATCAAAGAAATATGTGCCATATATTTTTAACCGAAATTTGATATCTCGTATCAAGATATTTTCAGATTTATGCCACGGCTGAGTTACCAATAAATGTTAATTTTTCCTAATTCCGTTTTATGTATGATTGTCAAAAGGACATTTATTTACAGGTAAAATAATTAACACTTGGCTAAATTTCACAAACTAGGATTTATCTTTATCGCGATTTTGGCTTTTGCGCCATCTACAGAAACCTGAACTTAGTTAAGTGTTAATTATTTAACCTGTTTAAAATGTTTCACCTACTGCCACCGACGGATTCAATCGAATTGACATTTTTTCCCCACGAGTGCGTTATAATATTTTTTTTTTATAAATTGCTGTATTATTTCTGGATTATTTTTGCTCAGTTCAAATAGTAGGGCGCTAGTTTTGACCTGTCCAGTTAGATATCTATACTAGGCACCCTTTTGGATCTGTGGTCATCATTTGAGAAACATCTGAACGGCTAATGTAATTTTTTGTCGTGTTTAACGATGTCAATGGCAGACATTAAAGTTTTGTTTCTTGTAATGGAAATCAGCAGCGAAAACGGGAAAGAATATTAGAGTCAAGCAAGAGTTTAAGAGTGGTTGACTGTCCTGTTCGAGGTTCATCTTCAATTGCTTCCAGAACAGTCGAAAGCATTGAAAAATCCGTAATGCGACCATGTCTGATCATTGTAGAACAATCAATGAATTGGAAAATCGTGAAATATTTGGGAATTTATGCCAAAGAATTGTGATTAATAATTTGAATAGGAAAAGTGTAGCAATGGAGTTCTACGTTTGCTTCCCAAAGAGCAGAGAACCAACTATTTGAGTGTGTGCCAGGATATGAAAGAACAGTCAGAAATTGATCCAGATGTTTTGTAAGCTCTCCCAAGCATTGCTGCTGATTTCCATAACACGAAACAGAACTTGTTGTTAACAAGATGCTTTTTAATGTCCGCCATTACGAAATCGCCGATTACATCAAACAACGCTTACGCTTGGGAAACAGATCTAAAAGGGTGTCTGGTAAAGATACCTATCGGGCGAAGTCTGAACTAGCGCCCTGCCTTTAGAATAGAAAGAGTAATTCCAATTCTTTACCGTTGATATTTTTGTTTTCAAATTGACATTTCTTCTCACAACATTATCCCTTCTACTGGACTAAATGACTTAGATCATTTTGAGTTTATTTCGCAAGAAATACAGCATCTGTAAGGGGGAATGCGAGTACATTTTGTACCACTCAGCTCAGTTATCTCAAAAAGAACAATTTACCGAGTTTATATTTCAAGTGAGCTGAGTCAAACTGAGATTTTGACCAAAAAGGATACAGCTAATGTTGTATCTAAACGGAATTAGAAAAAACCCTAATATGATTTGTTGCAAAATCGTATTTTTCACAAATTAGTGGGAAAAACACTATATTTTTGCAACGAAACACAAATAGCTGTTTAAATTTTTGTATTCTGCTGGCTCTGTTATATATTAAGGGCTAATTTGTGCCATTTTGTGCCATATGGCATCTATGTAATTTAAAAATAACTCAGGATTATACCAAATAATATTCCAAAGATCATATTATTGTTTAGTTATTAAACGGGTTATATTTTGATATTTTAGGGGAATAATATTTTTATATTTAGGGATAATATGTGCCTGTAAATTTATGTACAAAATATATAAATAAATATTACCAAAATGGATATGTAATTTTTTATGTTACCAATTATTTTCGTATATTTCTAATAATTAAATTTTGTTGTTTAATTTTTTTTTATCTCATTTGTTTTTCTTTTCAGAACAAGCAAAAAAGACGAGAAAACTAACCACTTCTAAAACGCCTGTAGCTAAACTCGAACCAGAACTTGTGCTGCGCCTGGATCCTCTGCCAGAATCTGCACTCCTTAAAAAGATTGATTCTAGATCTTCAAAAGGAAAAGTCATTTCAGAATATATAACAGAAACATTACCCGGTACTAGCAAGCAAGATATTATTGAATTCCCCAAGAAAAAAACAGCTAGTTCTAAGAAAACCACAGCTTCATCCGAAAAACAACAAACCCTTTTTGAACCTCTGCCAGAATTGACTCTTGAAACTACAAAAAATACAGATGCCTATGGAAGAAAACCTTTACAACGTACACAGGTTGATCCTAGATCTTCAAAAGAAATAGTCGCTGAAGGACATGCAACAAGCAGCATCAGCCAATCTCCCGAAGTGTTTAAAAAGATTGATTCTAGATCTTCAAAAGGTAAGGTCATTAGACAATTTACAACAGAACCATTATCTGGCGCTAGCAAGCAAGATATAATTGAATTGCCCAAGAAAAAAACAGCCAGTTCTATAAAAAATACAGATGCCTATGGAAGAAAACCTTCACAACGTACACAGGTTGATCCCAGATCTTCAAAGGAAGTTGTCGTTGAAGGACATGCAACAAGCAAACCTCCCGAAGTGTATAAAAAGATTGATTCTAAATCTTCAAAAGGAAAGGTCATTACAGAATTTATAAAAAAACCATTACCTGGCGCTAGCAAGCAAGATATATTTGAATCCCTCAAGAAAAAAACAGCCAGTTCTAAGAAAGCCACAGCTACATCCGAAAAACAACAAACCATTTTTGACCCTCTGGCAGAATCAACTCTTAAAACTAAAAAAAATAAAGATGCCTATGGAAGAAAACAGTCACAAAGTAAACAGGTTGATCCTAGATCTTCAAAAAAAATGGTCGCTGAAGAACATGCAACAAAAAGCATCAGCCAACCTTCCGAAGTGTGTAAAAAGATTGATTCTAGATCTTCAAAAGGAAAGGTCATTACACAATTAATAACAGAACCATTACCTGGCACTAACAATCAAGATAAAGCTGAAGACATTGAAGAAGGATTATTTGAGTGTCCTGTATGTTTTCATAAATTCAAGATACGTTCTAATCGGGACATACATTATAAATATGCGCATGCGTAAGGTACTAAACTAAAAATTTCTTTAGTAAGAACTAAAAATGGGTTTATATCGACCATACCACACAAGAAAAATAATCAAAACTTTAATTGATTTTTTTTTGTTTGTTCCTTTTATTATAATTTTACTTTTGTTTTTTTTTTTGGTATATTTTGTTTTTCTTGTCAATGAAAATTAAGAATATGTATATTTTGATTTTTATTTCAATTTCAGGACATTTTAAAAATAAATAAATATGTCTGTAGCTTTAATATAGGAACAAGAATTATTAAATTTTAACCAAAATTAAATTAATTGAACAAAAAATAATATGGGTAAAAATGAACACGTGTCTGATCAACCGTTATAGGTCTGCGGAACCCACCTCGCAGAAATTTTTGTCCGAGATGCCCACAGCCTCTGCCATTTCTCGAATTTTTATTCGCAAAACTTCTACGACCATATCGTGAATCAAATTGATGTTTTCTTTACTGGTAACATTTGTAGGTCTTCCATTTTTAAATTCAGCTGTTTACTTTTTTACCATTAAAGATGTTCCCAAAGTATAGAAAGGGGTCTAGAAACTTATTTTTTTAAGCAAATATTGCTGATAGACAAAAATTACTTTTGGTTAAGGAAAAACATAATTTAAAGTTTTAAATCGTGCAGTTTTGAACAAAACATCTTGAAGGTTGTGGTCACCGTTCTCTTGTCTGCACGTTCCAACATTCGGGCTATTTAATACCGAATAAGATTCTTCAGCTGAAGATTTCTAAAGGCAGAAGTTTACAAACACCGCTCTACAACCATGTTTCAGCTGAAGATTTTTATTCGGAAAGAAATAGCCAATTATTATTTAAAAAAAAAAATCCTTCAGTTTTGCAAACTTGCTTGGTTTTAAGATGTTTTTGAAGGTATTTGATCACTGCACGATATTCTATTGTTTCCATTTTCAAAAAATCAGTGCATCCGTTACTGCAAAATTAATATCCTTTACTTTTTTTTTTTGAATGTTGTAAAATCGAGGCGATAGCAGAGATTTTATAATCAACCGTGTCTGTTATTTGTATATCAGCCGTGTGACGTTCAGTATTTTTCATAATAACATAAAATATCTTCTTAAAATTCTATTTTCTATGGCATATTGACAGGTGACAGCTCTTCATGAGAATTTCATGATGCTGAGATTTTTTTTAGGAACACATGATTTTTAATAATTGTACTGTTATAAAAATAACGGCCGTGGCTGTTTTGATGCATATATCGGTTGAGCATATAGTACTGTTAAAGCACATTTAAGAGTATGGTATTATAAAAAAAAATTACGGGCTGTTAAAACCATAGCAACATATATACAGATTATTCATTATTTCGCTTCGCCATATGTTTCCAAAGACTATTTGGATCAAATAGTTTAATGTATTGTTTTGTAGGTTCCAATAATTTTTTTAAAAAATTATTTACGATTCAGTATATCATAAAACATTGTACAATGCTCAACCGTTACCCGAAATTTTCGTGCTCGCTTCGCTCGCTCGTTAGCTACCGTGCACGCCCGCAAAGTTCTGTGTAACGGTCTTGCAATGTAAAATACTATTACATTTTTTTTGTGTTGTGTTGTTACAAATATATATTAATAATGTTTATTTTTGTTTCAGAAGTTACAAAAATAGTTACTCAAACTACTACAGTACTCTTTTGCCGAAAATGCAAAAAGGTATATGTCAATTTAAATAAATGTTAAATATTTAACTGTTTTTAATTTTTTGTAGGAGTATGAAGATAAAGTCGAATTAGATCAACATATAAAATTTGTGTGCGGCACAGAATTATCATACTTTTGCCGCTTATGTGATATGATTATAACACAAAAGTCGATTATGAAAAAACATATGGCGTTCAAACATCCGAATTACGTATATGTTTTTAAAGACGAATAATAAGTTTACTCGCTAATTTCAATATTCATTATAATAATTATAATAATGTAATCTACTTATAAATACTTATTTTTTTCATAAATAAAATATTTTTTTCAATGCTTATAGCGTTCTTCATTTATATATTTATAGCGTTTTCTATTGGCGTGCTTGCATACCCTCGATCAGCCGTATTCATGGGCGCCCATATAATGTTGTTCGGGGAGAGGGGGGGGTGTGTTAAGTCAAGAATACAAAAATATAATGTACTAAAAATAAGTATGTTCTTAAAAATATAAAACAACATAAATATTTATGGAAAAAATTACAATACAGTAATAGTACATTACTAACCGAGGTGGAAAGTGTTTCATTACTGTCGAGGGCGAAGATAGCTGACCAAGGCGCGAAGGTTAACAATAACTAACTTCCCAACTTTTTAAAAGTCAGAAATCGTTGTATAACCAACTGATTGTGAATAAACAACATTACCTACTTATTCTTTTTCCGAAAATGCTAATTTAAAATTCCTTGCATCTTTGGCAAATTCATTTAGAACTTCGTCTATATATTTTTGTTTATTTTCGCTTATGTAATCGCGATGGAATCTCATCATACATAAACCGTCTAGCCGATCTTCGCTAATAATAGATCTAATCCATGTTTTCACTCTTCTTAAAGTGCTAAAAGATCTTTCCACAGTGCATGTAGTTGGAGGAAGACAAATTAAAATTTCTAAAGCTTTGGAGATTGCTGGGTAAAATGTACAATGTTGTAAAAGTTCTGTTACAGGAGTTCCTTTAGTAATAATCATTTCTTTATTTCAAATCCAATATTCGTGCCATACTAAAGCTTCTTCAAAAAAATTGTTAATTTTATAATATGAATGAATCTCTTGGGCTAGTTTAGTGAAATTATTATAGTTTATTTGTTTTAAATTAATCGGATGCAAATTATAGAGCAAAAAGGCAACATTATCATCTTTCGAAAACCGAGAATTTAAAGAACTAATTAAAAAATCTAAGTAATTTATAAAAATTGCTTTTTTAAAATATTCTCGCATAGAATTAGCTTCGTAGTTTGCACGGTGAATTTGTCTTCCACCACTAGCGACTCTCGGCATTTTTAATTCAAGATCAAAATTTTGTGCAACTTCTTCAGCGCTATTAAATAGTTCAGTAAAAATTATTTCTAAATCAGAGTTCCTATGTTTATTAAATATATCCAATAAGTGATTAATATGTTTCTGTACAGCTAGCATATCAACAGAAATACCCTGCAAAATATTTGTTACGGGTTCCAGAAGTGCCGAATATTTAGAAATTATTTTAAGGGAAACAATAAAATAGCTCTCAACAGTAGCACTTGATAGTTGTTGTGCTCCTAATCTAGTAGCACGATTAACTTCAGCTATGGTATTGGTAATATTTTTATTTATAATTTGTACTGCGGATGTATCTTTTAAATTATGTGCGCGCGAAGCTTACGCTAACTTCGTGATGAAGATTTGAACGTTAGGAAACAGAACGAAAGAAGAAAACAACAGGGCGATGTAAGGACATTAGGATGCGACATAAGTAGCCGTGGCAAAACAATTAAAAATGGTAACTTTGCTTTTAAAATTCTTAAAATTAGAGAAAAGCCAGCCCTCTCCCCTATGGGCGCCCACGGCCGTATTGCTCCGAAAAAGACAGTCGACCTCTTGAGGTCGAGCACAATATCTTTTTATTCTCAATCGAATACGATGCTCGCTTGTTCTGAAATTCCCAATCGAATACACCTGTTGCTCGCACCCAATCGAAAACGCTATTAGTTCTGCACAATAAATCTGCCGTCAAATAAGTATGAATTGGAGATTTCCACACTGTTGTCAGTTCAGTGGCTAAGCTATGAAGAAGCGGCAACACCGTATGAGAATTTGAATATCATTCCACATTTATTTGATGGCGACTCCAGTTGTTACAACACAAGCGTAGTGTATTTCATATGAAACATGTTACAAAAGTCCGGTGTAAGTTTGGTAACTGTCACTGCCAAAAACAGAGGTTATTTAGCAATGGATATCACTACACAAGTTCCCACCAGTTTTGTTGGACTCTGTATATTTTTGTTATGAATAAAAAACAAAGACAATTTATTTATCTTTCCATTATATTTATTCCTCCCATTATACGTTGTATATTTATTATAAATACATATCTTCATAACGTTTATTTTTGCAGATATTGTTACAGAAATGGATAAATCTATACATAAACAAGATCATAAGTTATATTGCCATCAGTGTGGACGGGTATAAATAAATTTAAAAAGTTGTTAAATGTTGACTATATTTACATTTTTGTAGGACTATCTTCAAAAATGCAGCCTAAATCGTCATTTAAGATATGAATGTGGAAAAAATCCAGCTCTGACATGCCCTATATGTAATATGATTATGACACATAAGTCTAGTATGAGAAGACATGTAAAACGTGTACATCCCGATTATAGTTGTATTTTTGTTGATGAAGAAGACAATTAATTTGTTTTTTAAAATAAATTTTATCAAATTATCGATGTACATTTTTATTTTTAATAAAATATTTAATACAATAATTCCCTACCAACAGCGTCCCAATAAGATAATTATTAAATATTTTTTGGTTCAAACATTATCCCAGCCGAACTATATCAGTTATACATGCTGACATTTTCAAACCTAATATCTTACGTTACGAAACATGTTAAATTAATTTTGTTTATTGATTCAGATGTAGAATTTTATGCTCTACAACTTTAATTTGAAGCTTTTTTATTTAAAATAATTAGGAAAACAGGAAATTACGAAAATATGATTTACGTGTTAGTCCTAAGTTCGGATGTTCGAGTCAAAACTGTGTAGATCTCGAAATATAATGGTGGTTCATTTAAAATTAAAACAGCCTGTATTCAATCAATTAGGGATGATGAAAAATAATATTGGAGATGCAGTCGTGGTAGACAGTGTTTAGTGTAATAATAATTTAATTAACTTTCCTATAGGTTTCGATTCCAAATGAATCAGTACAGTTGGAAAATAAAATCATTACATTACAAAATCAAAAATGTAAGGATGAAAATGTCGTTCAAAAATATCATAGGTAATAAAATGCGTACATACGTCAGAAAACAACTAAACATAACTAATTGGATTAGTTATCTTTAGTTACTTTATTACCTGATACTTTTTGATTTTCATCTTACATTTTTGATTTTGTAATGTAATGATCTTATTTTCCAACTGTACTTTAACTATCTCAGATGATGATTCATTTGGAACCGAAACCTAGGAAAGTTTACTTATTTATTTACAACCTCCCAACAGGATACAAAGTATACCAATAACAGGGGGGTTGGATACACCAATAAATCACAACAACATGGATAGGCACACATACAAAAATATACATTTTATACAATAAGAAAACAACCAAGTACAACAACAAAAGTAGATATTGATTTTAGAACATTACAATAAAAGTCTGTATAATTTCAGTGTTACCAGTTTTTATTAAAAACGAGTCGATTCGGACAGGAATCTATTTAAAACGTTGAAAAAGCAAACTGAAACACAATACCTCTAAACACACTAAAAATTACAAGATTTTTGTCAAGATAAAAATTATATAAATGATTACCTGATTTTTATTTAAGAAATAGTCATCCGAATACCATTCGTGTTAAATTTTATCCTGGAAAAATTTTCCGATTGCTTTACTCGAGCCTGTTGCCAATTTATCCCGTGACATTGATCAAAAATCACTCATTTGAAACTCGTGATTTTTTTGTCAATGTCACTCAATAAATTGCTAGACAACCGGCTCTCGTAACAATCTGAAAAATTTTCCGGCAAAAATTTACCACTTATGATATTATATATGATAAAGTCGCGGAGTAACTGTATGTAAATGAATTAAAAAGAGAAGATTTTATCGCGCAATATCGTACAAACTTTCTTTGTACCCATTCAATTTTGATAGTATGCATATGATACAAGGTAGAAAAAAGTATAAAGACTTGAGAGTTGTAATATTAGTGAAGTTACGTGAATTTCTAATAATGAAACCTAATGTTTTATAGGATGTATTCACTAAATAATCATAATGAGGACTGCATCTCATTTCTCATCATCCCTACAATCATAATAACAGTCAAGTAATACCAATAAATTACCAATAATACTTAAATGTCTTTTCAGAAATAGACGACAATGTGATGTTTGAAATTGTTGATTTTCCTCCAGTAAATCGTACAGTTCAAAGGTCGCAATCATTAGATGATATCGAATTAAAGAAGAAAGAAGAGTCTTCTAAAACAGATGTACGCAGAAGTGGAAGAACCAGAGTACCCACTAAACGATATGGCGATGGTATGGCTTTAAAATACCATATACTCGGTATATAATTTGACAGTTATAAGTTTTGAAACGTACAATCAGTAGTAACAAATTGAGATATGGGTCCTTTCCGTCAACACCCTGTATAGAAAATTCGTTTCTTTGAAGAATAACTACATAAAGGCTAATACTATCATCCCACTACGTATTTATTTGTGCCCAAATTAAGAAAATTAAAAAGTTTGGAAAATGAGATGATTCGTAATTATTTTTCTTAAAATCGTCAACTTACATATCGAGTATATAAATATGTCTTTACGTACTTGTGCCATAAATAATTAATATTAATTTTTTGCAGACTTCGTAGAAGGTGCAGTAGTGGACCAAATATTTAATAAACAGGACAAAATATTTGAAAAAAAACATTGTTTAACCTGTAAGGAAAAATTTGACAACCCCTTAGCTTTAAGATTACATATAAATTGGCATAAGAAAAAAGCACTGACGGACCCGAAACCAGTTTTGTATTGTAATCGATGTAAGACTGGTTTCATTTCTTTGGACTTCTTTAAAAAACATGATGTAAATGCATGTAAGTTAAAGCAAAGGAAATTACGTTGTAAAAAACCATCTTTGTTTTGTAATAAATGTCTGACGGTTTTCACTTCGAAACAACAATTAGAAAAGCATGCTGTGAACATGTGTAATGGTAACTTACGATTCTGTACTCCTTGCAATAAGAAATTTACTTATAATATTCTTTTGGAACAGCATAATGATTATGTGCACAAATAAATAAATACTATTTGTCATTATTATATTTTTTATTTGGCATACCATTTCTGTTCTGTGTAACAATTATTTTTCAGGGATAAATATATCGACTGTTGATTATCATAAGGTTGGTAACAATACATTTGCATAAAATCGTCGTACAGGGTGCGACAGAAGAACCTCCCTAGATTTGATAGTGAATATAAGCCGCTTTCGTTAATAAAATTGATCAAAGTGAACATGATCAAGAAGAATCATGTTTCTTTGTACGTAATGTATTTGTGACGTTTTTGTTTACTAGTCGCCGATCTTTTGCTCTACTTTATCGCCCGCTAATTATATTCATATCCTGAACATACATGGGAAGTTGATCGTTCGTCCAGATTATGATTATTTTATTATTATATTACAAGAGGTGGTCTCCTGTGGATCCCTGTACTGCGACCTGTAGATCTATTGTACCCTCCAGATTTACTCCTATTCTAGGAGTCCTGTTTGTTTAATAAACTCCAGGGTTTTCTTCAGATCTAAATCTTTTAGCATATCCTGCTGTATCTTTTCTGCCCCCAGGATATTATATCTGCTGCTCGTAAAGGCTTCACAGTGGCATATAAGGTGCTGAGGGGTTTCTTCCTCTTCACCACACCCCCTGCATGTTGGTTCTTGTGTTAGTCCCATCGTGTGCAGGTGTCTGTTTAGTAGACAGTGTCCTGTTATTAATCTAACGTCTTGTTTGCTCATTAGGAGTAAACGTTCCGTTCTTTTCTTGGTTGGTTCATTTAGGAAGAGCTTTGAGTTTCTCTCCAACCAGTGATTCTTGTGCCATTGATTCAGCAATGTTTTTATTTCCAGCTTAACTGTCTCCGCTGAGATTCCTAAAGCCGGTTCTGGTCCTGTGAAAGGAAAACTTGTCCCCTTCTTAGCCAGATTATCTGCTACCTGGTTTCCTTCGATCTCTAAATGCCCGGGTACCCATATTAATTTCAATTTGTTCCTCGCTCCTAGTGCATTTAATCTGTGGATGCACTCTAGATTATGATTATGCTTGATTTTTTTATTTTACGACCTCTACTCGCTTTACAATGCCATAATAACTAGGGAGTTTACTCTTCCGCGCCCCTGTATTATGGATGACCTTAGTGTCGATTTCAAATAAAAGATTTCGACACTTAAACTCAAGCTAGGTAAGATCTTACAGATATATAAGCATAAAATCAGATACTCACAAATACATTCATTTATAGGTATATATATTTTGTTTTACAAACTTCGTACAAAAATTAGAAAAAAAATACGTACACATATGTTTGTTAGCAAATTCTACAACAGGAAGCAGTAACAGTTATAGTTTTACCGACAGAGAATAGAAACTCCATTGAATTTAAATGCTTCAATATGATTATTTTTAGAACACATTTGTATCGTTAATTTTAAATATTTTTATGATAAATAAACTTTTCTTTGTACCATGTAGCTATAATATCGTAAATGTTCAAAATATAATATCATCTTTACATCATTACAGAATCCTTTTTATTTCAGATTCTGCCGACCAATATAAAATAGGAAACAGATACGTTTGTCCTTGTGGCCGTAATTACAACAGAAAAGCAAATTTGCAACAACACATGCATTTTGACTGCGGCAAAGGTCCCAGATTTTCCTGTTATTTTTGCCCTTTAAAATCAAGAAGAACGCATGACGTCAGACGACACATGATTAGAAAACATCCAGACGAATATACAAAAATGAAATATTGACTGGTGTATCATAGATTTAATAAATTATTCGTTTATAAATCATGAATTTTTATAGATAGATTTTCAGGTTTTTGTTTAGTTTTCTGATTGTTGTTTAAATTTTTTGTTTCAGATATAAAACCAGAGAAGAAAACTTCATACATATGTGAAATTTGTAGTAAAACATTTACAAAATGTTGGGCTCTTGAACGACATATGAGAAATGTACATAAAAAACTCATATATTATTTTAATTAGGTCAAAATATTTGTATAAATTGTAATTAATAAATTATTACAATCACATTTTTGTAATAGATTTCTTTTATTGTTGACTTATTTTGTACATAATACTTATTTATGGTAAATAGTATATTACAACAGAGGTGGGATATATTTTATTACAGCCAAGGGCTTATGTAATGAGGTCCTGCATCATAACAAAAAATAATAAAATGTACACTTTATACTTAAAGTATTACTAAATAAATAGCGACGAAGATGAAAAAAAAAACAATTTTATAATAATTACTT
Organism: Harpalus rubripes; assembly: GCA_963082715.1. Lineage (NCBI taxonomy): Eukaryota > Metazoa > Arthropoda > Insecta > Coleoptera > Carabidae > Harpalus > Harpalus rubripes. Next base: position 1,757,867 of record OY720462.1, read on the forward strand.
TGCGAGATATTTGAGGGTTATTGTCAGTGTCACTGTGACGTCAAATTAGTTCTATCTTTCTCTCACTGCCTACTATAGAGCTTGTCCCAGAGAAAGATATAGCAATAGGTATTGTTGTGACGTCATGTTAACATTAAAATTCAAATGCAGTTAAACTAAAAACAATAAAGATTTTTTAATACTACGAATTGCTTCAAAATTAAAAGAACTTTCATTTAAAATAATAAAAACATCAGAATGCAGGACTCCATTTTCAAAATATATCAATGAGTTATAACCTTTACCGGTTTCAGGATATTATTCCATTGTTTACATGTACAAAAGTAGGCTGGTAACTGAGTAATAACTGTATCTGTATGGTAATATTATTACCATACTGACTTGTCAACAACGGTCTACAAAATGAAAATAAAATCAAATGAAAGTATAATGCTCTTCATTAATACATACAGATAACGTTCGTGTATCATTCTAAATACGGTACACTTTATTCTAAAATAATAAACATGAGGAATAAAGCACATAATTTGAATATTTGTCGTATTGACATATGTCAAAAAAAATTGTTCTCTTAATCATAGCATTCTAAAAGTAGCATTAACAAAAGAATTTCAAAAAATAATTTTTATTAATATAGCCTTTATTTTCTGAAACCGATAAACTATTGAACAAACCACGGATATTATTAATCATAAGCCTTAGATGTCTTAAAATCATATCAAACCGACATCTGCGGCAGTTATGTTATACATAACATTCCTAGGTATGTTAATAGCTATTAATTTTATTAATATTTTTGACAGCTCTATTAAAACTTGTTTAGCTTACTTTATTGTAAGAATCTATGACAATTTTGCTGGGCAACCCTTACATAAACATTTCCAGGAATGACATATTTTCCAACCTATAAAAGGTTGGGAATCGGCATATTACTATAAATATTTTGAATAAAAAAATTTCGTGGTCCTGAAAAAATAAAAAATAAAAATATAGGTGCGCAAAAATATATCTACGTCCTTAGAAACAATGTTTCGTTGCTAAGGTTTTGCGGGCAGTTTTCCAGTGGCGTGCAAGGAGGAATTTTTAGAGAAGATGCATCCTCACAATTTTATTTAAAGCAGGATTGACATATCCTAAATATTTATATTTTCATATTTTGCTTTTTATGTCTTTGTATCTATGTTTATTATATTGCATTATTATTGTATGGTTTTGGTTTGGATACTGCTTTTTTGGGTATCATTGTGCTTACCAAAAATTGTTATAATGATTATTTCCACATCTGATTTGGCCATTTTCAATTATTTCGCTATAGCAATTGAAACTAAAACTATTATGATTACCCCTTAACCTTAAAATTAATTTTAACAAAAACTAAATACGTATTTCGAGAACTAAGTTCTCATCATCAGTAGTACAACAAGTGAACGTTAAACAGAGTACTCAAGATTACTCAACATGTCAACCATGCCAGAGGTCCTAACAACTCTAAGAGAAACACAGAGTTGTTAGGACCTCTGGCATGGTTGACATGTTGAGTAATCTTGACTTCTCTGTATAACGTTCACTTGTTGTACTACTGATGATGAGAACTTAGTTCTTGAAATACGTATTTAGTTTTTGTTAAAATTAATTTTAAGGTTAACGGGTAATCATAATAGTTTTAGTTAAAATTTAGCCTTAGACTCCATCTATTATTAATTTTTATAGCAATTGAAGATCCAGGGGAAAAGGGATGAATGTCCATTTTCTAGTAAAAGGAAATTATTGGTCCTACAACAAGACTGAAGGTCCAAGCATTTTTGCTTAGTAGATTTGATAGGTCCCACATAAGTTAGAACTCGACCCATCTGAGGGTTTAATAATGACCAATCTGAGTTTTGAACTAAGATTGCATACATTGTCTCACTTCAAAAACGTTCCATAAGGGTTCAAACTTTATAATTTGCATGAAAAAACACATTTTGGGACATTCATAAATTCATATTTTTCCCCCTGGTTTTTCAGTTGTATCCAAAAATGTTGAATTTCTGCAGTAATTCTTTCTTATAGTCACAAATCTCAAAATGACTTATTGTATTGAGAAATATTTGTTTTCCGGGAATGGACTGTGTCATATTTTGAGTCAGAGCTCAACGTTTCGCCCGCAGTCGCATGGAGCATCTTCAGGAGCAAGGGGGATAGTGCTGTCTTAAACAAGGTTACCCGACGTGTCAACCACGCTAGAGGCCGAGTTTAAGCAACAAGAGGGGGAGACTCAGTTTACAAGGTTACCCGACGTGTAAACTGAGTCTCCCCCTCTTGTTGCTTAAACTCGGCCTCTAGCGTGGTTGACACGTCGGGTAACCTTGTTTAAGACAGTACTATCCCCCTTGCTCCTGAAGATGCCCCATACGACTGCGGGCCATTCCCGGAAAACGAATGTTTCTCATGACTCATGACTGGTTTATGCTGGATTTAATTTATAAATTTAGATTTACAAATTTAGATTTGAAATTTACGATTTATCTTGCTGGTTTATAGTGAATTTAATGATATGAAATATGCCCAATCAACTTACGTGGTTTGACACAAATGGGATGACAGTTATATGATATTTATCATTTTTATCTAATCAATCTGTATTGTTCTATAGATTAAATTAATAATATATCCATATTTTCAGAATTCATTTGTCAAATCAAAATTAAAATGTTTCAACTGTCACTTGAAACTGTCATTTTCCCCACCAAAAATCATTGTTTGAAATACTGTGAAATGATTGGATGCATTTACAAATTTACATTTAGAATATAAAATATGGTGATATTTTAAATGTAAATTCTAAATCATAAATTTCTTAAATTCATCATGAACCAGTAAAGGCAGATATGTACAATTTATATTTATAAATTTAAATTCGTAAATCTAAATTTGTAAATTAAATCCATCATAAACCAGCCATCAGACTGTGGAAGCCTACGCTATTATTTGACTTATTGTATTATTTAATAGCATAGACTTATAATAATAAAGAAGGTATCTTTCAGGTGCTTTGAGGAATAAAAGCCAATGAATTTTTTGTCCTTTACTTTACATAGTACAGTTTGGAAAAGGGATCTACTTCTTTAAACCAATCAAACCTATAAAATTTTCATAATTATTGGGTCTTTTAGTCTAGTCTAGTGCATGCTATAACCTAGTCTCGAATCTGTACCATTCAATCCACACTCCATATAATTTTACAGTAGTTGCTTCACTAACGACACATACTACAACTCTCTGTCTTTTTCAGAATTAATATTATACGCTTCATCTATAGAAGATTACCTACACTTACAAATCCGTTACGGAGATCCAAACGTAAGATACGCATGCGCAAAATGCAATAAAAACTATGCGCAAAAGAAAAGTCTGGGACGACATCTCAGACTAGAATGCGGAAAGAATCCTACGTTCAAATGTCAAGAATGTTTGAAGTTGTTTCGCCATGGATATCAGTTGTTAAAACATTTGAGATTTGTTCATGGATACAATATAAGCAATCTTAGAAAAAAACAAAATAAGAAGAGGTGTTATATGTTCTAGAAAACACTTTCACTAGTTGACAAATATATGAAAAATAACAAGTATTCATAATATTTAAGAATATACATTTTTGTTACATTTTTACAAACTTTTTTAGTTTTTATCAGTATATACTAGCCCTGGCTACTAATGGATCGAGCGGCTTATATTTTCAACAAATTAAAAAACCTACCGAAAGGGTCATCTTCTAGACCAAATTTATATTCTACTGAGACCCAGACCTTTTGGCATAATAAAAAACAAATTCGTAAAGTCTAATGTGTACAGTAAAACCTAGTTTGAAAGACATATGGGACAATATTCTAACAGAAAAATGTGCAGGCTTTGTGGATATAATGCCGAATAGAATTAAACAGCGGCAGATTTAAGGGTAAACAAAAGGACACTTGCTCCCTAGGCCCTCGTCAAAAAGGTCCTTCGGGTCCTTATCTGAAAAGGCATTAGGTCGCCGTCAAATAAAATTTATAAATATATTTTCATTAGACGAACTAAATAAAAGTATCCAGGTTAATATTACTGGTTAATAATATTGACGCAATTTCACCATAAAGAGGTTTAGTTTCTAGTCGCGAATGTGAAGTGTGGCTGTCGATATTTTCAACGTAATTTTCAACATTTTCATAATTAATTTCTGTCGTTACAAAGCATGTAAAGTAATTCTATTTATTGACTTAGATGCAGAATTTTATGCCCTATAACTTTTATTAGACTCGTTTTTGCTTAAAATAATTAGGCGAGCAAGAAATTGTATAAAACTAATTTCCCATGTTAATCTCCTATGTACATCTTTAAGACAGACACACGGTATAAAAATCGTCAGAAAACGTTACACCCGAATCAAAAACCGAATACGTGGACGTGGCCAAGCGGGGGTCACTGTAGGTTAGGTTAGGTTTGGTTAGATTAGATACGCTTTTTGTTGAACAATTCACAATAAATGTTAACGTATTTACAGTTTGCTGCAGTACAAACACCATTTGCAGTGGCCGAAATAAGCCAGGACAAAATTAGACACTGTGGCAATTTGTGGTGGTGTATCATTTAGACCCTGTAAAAATTGGGCGCTGTGAAATTTAGACGCTATGGCACGTACTCTTTTAATGGGGGAATACTTTGTAAAAGTAAAATCTATATGTTAAACTAGTCGAAAAAAATTTGTAAATTTTTTCATCATTCACGTAGGTTTTATAATTCATTGAAAATATAAACAGCCGAACTATGAGCCTGAGCTCGTATATGTATATATGAACTATTTTTTTTATAGTTTTGATTTGTAGAATTAATTCTTAAAGTAATCTATTTATTAATTTTTAAATCATTCCAAAAATATACAGCTGGAATATTATTTTACTTATATTATATATTAAAGAAAAGCTTTTTGTGTACCGTTTATACCAAATATGTTACCTTTTTAGTGCCATTTATATACCAAATATATCATCTTTTTTTTTAAATATAGTTACCAATGTATGTACAAATTGTGATGATATATTTATAGTCATCATATATGATATATGTTACTTTGTCTAAACAAATATTTGTTGTACAAATAGAAATAACAATAATAATAATTGTGTGTAAGAATATGCTAACTTTTATTTTAAATACTTATTTTTAGGAGGCGTTATTATGAGAAAGGTGTACCTATATGCATTTTCTGTACTAACATTTTTTTTTTGCAAATTAGATTATTTTTCTGACACTTATTTTTGTTCTAGATGGCAGAAAAGTATTTACTTGTGGAAAATGCGGACGTTGGTATTCTAGAAGCAACAGTTTAAGCCGTCATGTGCGGCTTGAATGTGGCAAAAAACCAACTTTCAAATGCAACCAATGTTATTTTGTTTGTAAACATAGATTTTACCTCTTAAAACACTTAAGAACTAAACATGGCGTTTATACCTAGTAGACTGTACACAATTTTATAAATAAAACTTTTAAAAACCAATATGTGTATAATTATTTGATTCATTGAACACAATAAGGTATGTCCCATAAGCTTTGCTACAAATTTTAACAATTTTTTTGTAATAAAAAATTCGTTCATTCAAAGTTTTGGGTTTTAGACAAAGTTTATTTCGATTTATTGGACTTCGCACTGAGTAACTCCGAAATTAAGGGAAATGATAGTTTTTATACTGACAATATTGCAGAGATAACGATTCACTTTGAATTAAAACGATCTTCAACTTCCATTATCTTTATTTGTAAAAACATAAATTCTTCACAACGTTTCGAAAGCGAAAATCTGCTGTCGTCATCTGGTGAACTGACACTACTGAATAATTCCTGAACATACGAGCTTTATATCTGATGTTATAGAGGTGAACATTAGTGACGGGTGGCTGGTCGGGTCCATTGGGTGGGTCGAGCGTCTTGGATGTTTGGGTCACAATGGTTAGGCTGGAGTCTACCGAATTTCCACAGCCGGCTGACTGAAAACTGTTTTTTTTTTGTTCTTTTGAATGATGGTAGCTTCTTTGAACCTCCTCTTGTAAGAAGAACATTGGTACAAGAGGAAGTTCAAAGAAGCCGCCATCATTCAAAAGAACAAAAAAAAAAACAATTGCGTAGGCTTCCACAGTCTGAGTCATGAGAAATATTCGTTTTCCAGGAATGTCTGTGTCATATTTTGAGTCAGAGCTCAACGTTTCGCCTGGAGTCGTATGGGGCATCTTCAGGAGCAAGGAGGATAGTACTGTCTTAAACAAGGTTACCCGACGTGTCAAACACGCTAGAGGCCGAGTTTAAGCAACAAGAGGGGGAGACTCAGTTTACAAGATTACCCGACGTGTAAATCACGCTAGAGGCCAAATAAACCAAGTGACGAAAGGAAGGCCGAGAAGACAGTTATATACTAATCTAAAGATACCATAGATGAGCAAAGCTAATGAGGACCAATTGGAATCGAGTTCGTAATGGTAGATTGAGCGTGTCGTGTTCCGAGAATCACCGGTTTCCACATGTGTCTCATGAAATAGCCATCATCCCGATTGATGTTATTAGGATGTTTCCATATTTCTAAAGTTTCCCTGTATTTACGTCTGTAAAACTCAGGGACAGGAGCTAAAATGCGGGAATTTTCAAATAAGATGTTATGTCCTGTGTTGTGTTGGTGTTCTGCGACCGCAAATGTTAATACCATACCATTACGCAGACAGCGTTTGTGTTCTGACAATCTAGTGTGCACACTTCTTTCTGTTTCACCTATGTATACTCTGCCGCAAGAACAAGGAATATTATAAACACTGGGTGACGACAAGGGTTCGCGTTTATCTTTAGTTTAACTGTCTTCTCGGCCTTCCTTTCGTCACTTGGTTTATTTGACCTCTAGCGTGGTTTACACGTCGGGTAACCTTGTAAACTGAGTCTCCCCCTTTGTTGCTTAAACTCGGCCTCTAGCCTGGTTGATACGTCGGGCAACCTTGCTTAAGACAGTACTATCCCCCTTGCTCCTGAAGATGCCCCATACGGCTCAGGGCGAAACGCTGAGCTCTGACTCAAAATAATAATAATAAAAAAGCCAACCGAGTGTGAAAATTCGGCCAATCTGGAGGAAACACATCGTAGCAGACTCCAGCCTAACCATTGCGACCCAAACACCCAAGACGCTCGACCCACTCATTGGACCCGATCAGCCACCCGCCACTAATGTACACCCCCATAACACCAAATATAAAAAGTAGTCAGTAGTGTCAGATCACCTGATGACGACAGCAGATTTTCGCGTTCGAAACGTTGTGAAGAATTTATATTTTTACAAATAGATATTGGAAGTTCAAGATAAAATCATTTTAATTCAATATTGCTTCAATATTGTTTCTAATAATGTCAGATATAAACAAAAAGCCAAAAAGAGTGAGGTGAAACTCAGGATAAGCAAGCAAGTCTAACAAAATTGGATAATTTTATTGAAGAAAAATATGCTTGGGACGTTTGTATCTTCTGCCTTCAGTTATGATGCCATGACAAACTCAAAATTGGCTAACAGACCAAAACGTATCATTTGTTCCACGAAACGACAATCCGATGGAAGGTTTTTGGGTTATTTTACGTTTACGATGGAGTTTGAAAACCCCAAAATAAGGACACAGAATATGCAGGAATTCAGGAATGTCCGAGAATCCGATGTAAATGTCCTAAACCCAATTCAATTTAAGTTCAAAACTGTATTGTTTATAAAACAGTTAATTGTTAAGAATTACAAAACTTTAAGTAAATACATACTTGCATTGTTGAAATTTGTGCGAAAACTTATGGGACATATGTTATATACGAGGCCAATCTCATATCAAACAAAATTGTTTCGGCTACTTTAAATATTTAAACCTTAAAAAAAAACTATGGGCCCAATGACTGGTAATAATAGTTCGACGGGTATTTTAAGGGTCATCTTCTAGTCCAGATTTAGCTTTTGCAAAGACCCTTTACTTTTGGCACAATGTAAAGCAACTTCGTAATAATTCAGTGCATTCAGTAAAATCTATCTTGCAAGACATATGGGCCAATACATACAGAAAAATGTGCAGGCGATGTAACGCAATATTAAATGGCGGAAAACTTGAACAACAAATTCAGTTTTGTAAGTTTAAAATTTATATTTGAAACTAGTCGAAATAAAAAAATGAGTTTGGGTTCGTAAACTGGAACGCTATAAAAAGCCTCAGCAAGCCACCAAAGACAGATATACTCCTTGCTAGGCTCTCTCTCAGTCCGTAATTCCAATATTTATACTGAGTCAGTGTTTGTATTATACTATGTTTATTTATTTTCCTTTTATTGATTGTAGTGTATTTTTTAGAGTTCCCAACAACTATAAATGAAATATGGCACATAAATGATGATAACGAAGAAAGAATTGTTCATCAATGTCCGAATTGTGGTAAAAGATATACCAGGAAAATATCTTTAAGCAGGCATATACGATTAGAATGCGGAGGGCCGAAATTCGAATGCCACATTTGCAGACATAAGTTTAAACGCATGTATACGCTTAAAAATCATATAGTTAGTCAGCATTATGTTCAAAAGTTGTGATAAATGTGTCATATTATTATTTAATATAGAAATATTTGTGTTTGTTACCATATATTTGTCGCAAAACCGTCTTTTAATAAAACGTGGCCAGATTGTCAAACCTTTATAAAACCTACTTATATATTGAAGGTGGTGCTTTCAAATGGTATATTTAAAAGAGGCAAAAACGGTAACAGTCCTAAAATACAGGCCTCAAAAATTGCAATACGAGAGCTAAAAAAGATAAAGGTCCAAGCGTCAGGGTATAAAAAGATGAATGTCTATTCAGGGCCTCGATTTTGTAATTCTGTTTGATTTCAAATTCTGTCGGAATTGTTTTTGCCCATTACGAATTCTACTGCTCCAGACCAGTAGAATTTGAAATCTGACAGAAATGAGTTTTCCCCAGTTCTTTCTCCGGATAGATTTGAAATTCTACTTTCTGGAGTATTAGAATACGTAGTGGGGAAACCCCAATTCTGACAGAATTTAAAGTTAATCGAGGCCCAGTACGAGATTCGAGATTTGTTAATTTAAAAGCGGTATCAATGGCTATCTGATGATAATTGAGCCTATTCTGCAATTAACTCAGTGCATGGGCGCCCGCGATAATTTTCATAAGATGGGGCTGAAAAATAATTTACCGTCGAAAGGGGTATTACTGACGCATTTCACTAGTTGTACGTAACAGAGACATAGATTTCATCACCTCAGTTACTGATTTTTTTTTTAGAATCTCAAAGGTCAGTTTTTCTTATTTTTGAAAATCAAGTCTTATTATTATAAATGTATATAAAATAGTACTATTTTCTCTGATATATAAAATTGGCAATAAATATTTTTTAAATTAAATTTATTGTTTTTTTCTGCGGGCGGCCATTATTCAGTCGTTAATATATATATATATATATATATATATATATATATATATATATATATATATATATATATATATATATATACACACCGTGTGTCTGTCTTAAAGGTGTACATAGGAGATTAACATGGGAAATCTGTTTTTTGCAATTTCCTGCTCGCCTAATTATTTTAAGCGAAATAAATAAAAGTTTTAGGGTATAAAATTGTACATCTAAAACAATAAACAGAATTACCTTTACATGCTTTATAACGACAGAAATTAAATATGAAAATGGCGAAAATTACGTTAAAAATGTCGACAGCCATGGAATTGAACAAAAAATAAATAAATGCATGACACAACGTAAGTTAACTTATTTGACGTTTCTGACAATTTGATTTGAACAAATATCGTTAATTATGGAAATAATAGAAATATAGAAATAATAAATAAAGCTAAGAAAATGCAGTTTTGTTTAAATAATATGAATATATCAAAAATTCAACATTGCTTAACAAAATTATGTATGATGCTGTTATGCGTACTCTCAACTCATTTCCAATACATCTATCTTAGTACTACAGAAGGGGTCTACACTTATCATTCCTAACACTCTTAGAGTAACGTATGTTCTGCTCGTCATATATTTTGATTACGCGGCTCACATGTATTTTTTGAAGACACATTAGCAGTCTTTTCAAATTTTGTCACGAATTTAGCTCTTCATTCGTATAAATGTTCAATTTTTCATCATTTCAGACAATAAAACTAGAGACAAAATTAAATTGTCAGAAACGTCAAATAAGTTAACTTACGTTGTGACAGATAAAACGTCAAGCATTTATTTAATTTTTGTTTAATTCCATGGCTGTCGATATTTTCAACGTAAATTTCGATATTTTCACATTTAATTTCTGTCGTTACAATGCAGGGAAAGGTAATTCTGTTTATTGATTTAGATGCAGAATTTTATGCTCTAAAACTTTTATTTGACGCACTTTTGCTTAAAATAATTAGGCGAGCAGGAAATTGCAAAAAACTGATTTCCCATGTTAATCTCCTATGTACACCTTTAAGACAGACACATGGTATAAAAGATTTAAAGCATAAAATTCTGCATCTACATCAATAAAAATAATTACCTTTACAATTTATAACGACAGAAATTAAATATAAAAATGTCGAAAATTACGTTAAAAATATCGACAGCCATGGAATTGATCATATTGTTTATTAAATATCACAAGAATAGCCTAAAGTTTTGTGTGATAGGTGATGTTATATTTAGTAAAATATGCAAGTTAAGTATGCGGTTCGTCGTTTTATAAAACTGTAAAGATTTGACAATCTGGGTTGTGTTTCACTCGAGTTTTATTAAAAGACAGTTTTTACAATCTGGCTACGACATATTGACTGTGCCATTGCAATATACTTCATTCAGTGGTGTAAGGTGTAGGTAGGCCATATGTCATACCCATTTTTGGGTATTACACTACAGTACAATTAAATTATATTTTTATATTATTAATAATTAATATAGTGTACATATATGTGTATAAACTTAAAAGAAATAAACTAATTTTTGCTAAATATGTAGGTATATTAAGTTTTATATAAAAAATTTAATAAATAATTTCAGTAAATATTTCAGCCACCACATCCAAAAATCATCTTGTACCATCTGCTTTACGCATTAAAATACATACCATAATTACCAGACATCACCTAACGGGCTCCAAAATTTTGAAAAAGATCCCAAAATTCCCCATCTAATTTCTGTTCTTTTTCAGGCACACTGAAATTTTCTCTATTGTCCCTACAATGGTACCCTTGCCCCCAGTGCCCTAAAAGGTACCGTGGCAAATACACCCTCAACAGGCACCTTAAATTGGAGTGCGGAAAGATGCCCAAGAACATTTGCATTCATTGTGGGCAGATGTTCTTCCATAGGCACAGGTTGTTAAGTCATATTCGGTCTTTACACGAAGATAAAAAATAAAATATATCTACAAGGATATGTACTTCAAGAATTCTAGTCGTAGGAAGAATATTTTTGTATAAAAATATAATAATTTCTGTGATTTTTACACCAAATGTAGATGTATGTATGTGATTAATAAATATTTTACGTTGAATAATAATTTTTAATTGAATATACGAGTCCAAACTCAGCAGCAAACAATAGATTTTAACCTTATAAAAACTGGATAGTAATAATAAACCTTCTTTATTTTCCAGTGAGTATTGTGCCATTTGTCTTACAAGACAAAATAGGTTTTGCTGTAAGCACTGGATTTTTATGATTTTAAGGTATTTGTAATTTTTTAAAATCATTTGTGTAGATTGGGCTCGTATATCATCATGGGTTTCTATTCCCAGGTACTCAAAGCTGCCGTAGAAAGGGCACCACATGGGTAACATTTGATGAAAATATCCTTGTCCATATTTATTTACAACGAAAACAACAATCAACTATTAACAGTGCTTACCTTGTTTGCCGACGGTAGCAAGCTAATTTTTCAGTCACTCACAAACACATAAAAAAATTGATTCATTACACAAATTATGCACTCTAATGTTCACGAAAAAGTACAGAATCTATTTTTATATAATTTATTGTTTATATAAATTATTTTATCACGGAAAACTATAAGAAACTACGCGACAATATGCACTATCTCAAAGCACGCTCGGGAATAATCAAAAATAAATGAACTAATTTGAACGTTTGTCGACCTGGCACAGCCTGCTTGCCGGAAAAATCTCGCATTTTATATTTTATTATATGGTTTTAATTTATTAAAATATATAAATTTTTAAAATTAATGGTGTACGGCTTATTGCCCATTTCTGGGCGTGCCAATTTGATTTTATTCTCAAATTTTAGGCACTTTGAGTTGTAGTGCACCACAGTTATATGTATACAGGTTGTCCCAACTCGGGAACTCTAAGGGCCAGTTGCATAAAACGTTGTTAGCTGATCATGTGTTTAACTACACATTGTAACCATGGATACGTATCAAAAATACATTGGAAAAGAAGCCTTGTTAAAGTTAACAACGTGATTAAAGTTAACAATGCTTTATGCAACTGGGCCTAAGAGCTACATAAATTTTCGACCGGTGGTTCTCAAAATTCGGGCGTAACTTTTTTGTTTTAAATAGGAACATATTTTGTACGATTTTATTCAGAAAAGTGGCTATAAAGTTGTATATTAATTTTATATAAAAATGACTGTTATAAGAGTGCCAAGAATGGAATAAATAAATTCCTTTTTTACATAGGATTGCCATGAAGGAATGCCATGAAAGAAATATGTGAATATTTAGTTATTCTGACAGTCTAATTCTGTGTTAAAAATGATTAAACAAATAAAAATATCTGTTTTCATTTAAAATAAAATAAAAAATAGATAGATAGATACCTATATTTGTTGAGATAAGAATAGTGGCATATTTAAAATGAACACCTTGTATATTGGGGTTAGTTTATATTTATTGAAACTCAGGGTGATTAGCTAGTAGTTGACTATACTCGTAAAAAATTGACTGTCGAGACCAGTAATAAAACTATAAATACCCTAATTATGACAAAGCGGCATAATCGTTCACTGTTTTCTTTATAATATTGGATGCCGCCGGGCCATTATTTTCACCGCTCTGTTAAAGAGTTAAAAAATTATAAAGAAATTAAATTTCATAAATTAGCCATCTATGCTATAACTATGGAAACAGCTACTATATTAAGAAAATTATGATTGAAAGATGTCAGTGTCAAGTGCAATTGACATAGTATGTTTGTGTTATAATTTTACTGGAAATATAGGATCTTTTGCTAGAAACTTTCTGTATGGAATTTGTATAAAATACATAAATCTACCAGAAGGTAATATACGGAAAGAAATAGAATATTTTGCAAGGAACTTTCTGTATGAAATTTGTACAAAATACATAGAACTGACGGAAGGTAATGTGCTGGCCACATCATATTTTTGTACTTTCTATATTTAATATGTAGCCTTCTAGTAATGTATTCTTCTACTACCGGGTGTCACTAATTTAGGTATCTTTATCATAAGTAATGCATTTTCTCCCATATTCTTATGAAGTATAACCAGTAGATATAATTTGTTCAGAAAATGAAAATTAATAACTTTGGATACTAATATAATTTAGAACAATAAACTAATTTGGTATCTTCTTTCATTTTCTAGACGAAATTTTCTGACTATTCTTTAAGCTCCCTGTATTGTAGTTGCATGCAGCTATCTGTAATTAAACTATACTAAAACTCTTTAATTTTTAGGGCATATCGACGATCCTTTAATAACAAATAGATTCTTTTGCCATCGGTGTGGTACCAACTATTCTTTGAAAAAGAACTTAGACAGGCACTTAAAAATGGAATGCGGAGTTGAACGCAGGTTTAGTTGTAAATTTTGTCAACGTAGATTTAAAAGAAATAACCATTTAACTAGTCATATTATCAGTAGACATTTTAATTCAGCCAGAAAAGGACAAAGAAGTACTTTTCTGGTTTAATGGTTGTGACGTACTAGTCACCTTTGTATGTACAAATACTATGTATCTATAATAAATAAATATAAATTATAACAAATACTTTTGCAGTTTATTATTGACGCTAATACTAAAGTTCGTTTCCACGACTTGATCCCTACGTCATCAATCGTAAGCATGTGGTTCAAATTGACAGGGGGAAGGAAATTGATGACGTCATGTTGTCAGGAAGTATTCTTACAAATCAAAGCTGACAAGTATATAATATAATACAATAATAAACGAATTCAATAAATACGATATAAGTATAATGGAAGAAATATACCTCTTCTTATTGTCCAAAAGCAGGATGTTGCAATAATTGTCAGAAATCTTAGAAACACCGTCTTTACAACTACCCACTAATCAGTTGTTTATTGTACCAGCCATTATTTTTTACCTTCCGTCACCTTTTGGTAAGGAAGGCATTGTCTTTAGTCAAAAAATTCGGTGATGAGTTTTTAATCAATAAGAACCTTTTAGGACTCCTAGAATACGATTTTACTATTTTTACCATGATGTCTGTATGTCTTTATGTATATGTGTGTGTGACAAAAATTTGCCCTGCGATAACTCTAATACTACAATTTCAAAAATGAGAATTCCTTCGTATTTCTCTTCGTTACATCCATATGAAGAGCTGATTAGATTTTGGTTATAATTGGCCAACCGGAAGTACCCACATTTGAAGATTTTAACAGTTTTTCTTGAAAAAACAATGTTAACTATCATTTTTTCACATTTAACGTTATTATAAATATAAAATAATATTTTATTCTTTATACGATATGACTGGATTTTATACTTCATATTAAATGGATAAAGAGTTAAAAAATTATGAAGAAATTAAATTTCATAAATTAGCCACCTATGCTATAACTATGGAAACAGCTTCTATATTAAGAAAATTATGATTGAAAGATGTTAGTGTCAAGTGCAATCGACATAGTATGAATGTGTTATAATTTTACTGGAAATACAGGGTGTCTCACAACTCGCGTCCCAGACGAAACTGACAATTGCCGACGACAATAGGTTGCCAACAAATTGAAGAAAATAATTTGCGGCTGCTTGCATAACGGAGTTACAAGACTTTTTAATCCACCAATCCCGGAGGTGTGATGATATTATTACAAAATAAAACTGGTTGCTAGGTTTTAAAAATACTACTAGTGAGTCACAAAATTTGTTTGACTTACTGTAAGTTTGACACTTTAGAGTTGACTTTTCACTGTCATCAAATTTGGGTTAGCGAAGGTGTCATCCGAGATAATCATTTATATCCACAAGATTTCTATCCGGAAAACGTTCCGAATAGACTCGTGCTGCCTCTCTGGCGTAACGTCCACATTCTCCGAAAATTATAATCATTTCTGAGTAATAGCGGCTGAATACATGGTAAGAATTTGCCTTTTTTTATTCACCTTGTCAAATTTAATTTGACACTGACATTTTTCGAAAACTACAGTCGCCCACACATTTTAAAGATGATTTGATTTATATAAAACCCCAGTAACGTAAAATTACGGCAAACACACGTTAAAGGTGTAGGTCTGTGATTGGTCAATTTTAAGACGTCTTTTCTCGAATATATTTTAAGCTAGATTTTTTTTTCTTCGAAATTACACATCTAAGTGCAGTCTCGTGTTTCCTCATTCGCTCTGGGGCGCGAGTTGTGAGACAGTCTGTGTATGATCTTTTGCTAGGAACTTTCTGTATGGAATTTGTGTAAAATACATACAACTGCCGGAAGGTAATGGACAAGAAAGAGAATCTTTTGCAAGGAACTTTCTATATGAAATTTGTACAAAATACATAGAACTGACGGAAGGTAATGTGCTGGCCACATCAGATTTTTTTACTTTATATATTTAATATGTAGCATTCTAGTAATGTATTCTTCTACTACCGGGTGTCACTAATTTAGAAATCTTTATCATAAGTAATGCATTTTTATCCCATATTCTTTTGAAGTATAACCAGTAGGTATAATTTGTCCAGAAAATGAAAATTAATAACTTTGGATACTGATATAATTTAGAACTATAAACTAATTTGGTATCTTCTTCCATTTTCTAGACGAAATTTTCTGACTATTCTTTAAGCTCCCTGAATTGTAGTTGCATGTAGCTATCTGTAATTAAACCATACTAAAACTCTTTAATTTTTAGGGCATATCTACGATCCTTTAAACTCTATGCAGTCAATAACAAATAGATTCTTTTGCCATCGGTGTGGTACTAACTATTCTTTGAAAAAGAACTTAGACAGGCACTTAAGAATGGAATGCGGAGTTGAACCCAGGTTTATTTGCAAATTTTGTCCACTTAGATTTAAAAGAAATAACCATTTGACTAGACACATTATCAATAGACATTTTGATACAGCCAGAAAAGAACATAGAAGTACTTTTCTGGTTTAGTGGTTGTGGCGTACTAGTTACCTTTATATGTACAAATACTGTGTATCTATAATAAATAAATATAAATTATAACAACTACTTTTGCAGTTTATTATTGACGCTAATATTAAAGTCCGTTTCCATGACTTGATCCCTACGTCATCAGTCGTAAGAATATAATTCAAATCGCCAGGGGAAAGGAAATTAATGACGTCATGTTGCCGGGAAGTATTCATACAAATTAAAACTGACAACTGGCTGTATATAATATAATAATAAACGAATTCAATAAATACGATATACGTATAATGGATGAAATATACAGTGTGTTTTGGCATCAAAGTTTTTCTTCTTGAATTTTATTTTAGAAATGGCAACAATTTAGAAAACGGTGAATGGCAATATACTGTATCCTTCTTTATTGTTTTTTCTCCTTAATATTACATTTCAAGATCAATTTTGACATCTTGACTTTTGAATTGAACAATGATCGGACTTACGTTTCTCTGTTCATAGCCTACTCCGAGTTAGGAATTTTATTGAGCACACTGTACCTCTTTTTATTGTCTAAAAGCAGTATGTTGCAATAATTGTCAGCAATCTTAGAAACACCGTCTTTGCAGCTACCTACAAAATGAAACACATTTTGACAGAATGACATGATTATTCAAATATTTTAAAATGACATTTGTTATCGTGGTTACAATACTTATTCTATTTCATTTTTTGCCGTTGGTTGGACGAAGATAGCGTATACCCCTTTGAAACTTCTACAATAATGAAATAGCGAATAAAAGTATCATATATGCCATGTATGTACGACAAAGATGCTAGATAAAAGTTTATTAATTCCTGTATCAGAAATTGATGACGTGGGGATCAACTCGGAGATAGAGTGTATGATTTTGTGTTACGTCTGTTTTCTTGCTAGCGGTAGAATATTTTCTACTCTTTCTTATTCTTATTCTAACTGAAATATTTCTTTTCAGGTCGTCACAGAATTTTGAGATACGCGGGAAGATACAAATGTAATCAGTGTCACCACCGACGATATACAACTAAAAGCTCTCTGATGAGACATTTAAAATACGAGTGTTTAAAAATACCACAATTTCCGTGTCCATTCTGCAACAGATATTTAACGAGAAAATCATCGGTTATAACGCACATTAATAAGATGCATCCCGAAATTAAAGCCTTGTAGAGTAAAATAAGATTTAAATTTAAAGTGGCTGCTGTAGATTTATTGATTGTTCGTGTTATACCAAAAATTGATCATGTTTTATAAATAATCAGAACTTATCATAATCTTGATATTAAACTGTATGCTTCAATATGGGACGAAACACATCGGACAAAATTATGTGCGAAATAATACGAACAAAATATGTGACGAAGTAATGGACTCGATATATAAGTTCATCATTTTTAAAACTATATATGTTCTTCAGCAATTTTTGTTCAAATATTTTATATTTTCTTAGAATTTCTTTTCATTTTTGAATTTATATTTTTGAACGTATATATTAAGTCCGCTGTATATTACAAATACAATGGGGTCCTTTATTATTTATGTTTAATTTTTTTATGAAATTTTATATAATTTGAAAGCAACTTGTAATTCTAGAATGTTATACTATCTAGTATTTTTTACGGCTCATTTTATCCAAATATTGCATAACTGTTTTTTAACTAGCTTTACTTGCATTTTACTACTTAATTTACAGCTTTCATTTGTTATTTAAAAACTTCATTTACCGGTTTGAAGATATACGTTGTTTATATAAACAAAACTGGTTGGTAACTAAGTCATATCTGAATCTGTTCGGTAGTATTAGCTGTATTCTTTTTGGACAAAATCTCAGCTCATCTCATATCACTTCAGATAAATTCAGGAAATCGTTGTTCTTTTTAACACAACTGATCTGAGTTGTTCTGAGTAAACTTACTTCCCCCCTTTCCGATGCTACACTACCAGGTTATAAAACTCAAAATGATTTGAAACACTCAGTTTGCATTTTAAGGTTATATAATACAACAAATTTTATATTCCCATGTACAGATATACATACAGTAATATAATTTCAACATTATCCATTTTTCGTTTATATAAACAGTATCAAAGATCAGAAAATAAGTCAATAATTTTGACAACTGTTACAGCAAATACTATCGGTAAAGAAGGAAGTGATAAAATGGAATTAAACTTGTTCTTTTTGCACACATCACAACTCACTTCATCTCAACTCAGTTATGTACTGAGCTGAGTTTCAATTGGGTCAAAAAGAATACAGCTATTATTACCATAGTGATACGTCAACAACTGTCAACAAAATGAAAATAAAATAAAATGAAAGTATAATGCTCTTCATTAATACATACAGATAACGTTAGTGTATCATTCTTAACACGGTTTACTTTATTTTAAAATAATAAAAATGACGAATACAGCACATAATTTGAATATTTGTCATATTGACATATGTCAAAATAATTGTTCTGTTTATCATAGCATTCTGAAAGTAGCATAAATGAGAGAATTCAAAAAATAATATTTATTAATAATGTCTTCTTTTTCTGAAACCGATAAACTGTTGAACAAACCACGGATGTTATAAATCATAACAAGACTTAAGCCTCATTTCCACCGATTGTCTTCATTAATAAGAGCAATGTGTAAGAACAAAAGTTTGCAAACTCTAAGGTTGAAGGCGTAATACCTAAGCGTAATTGTGGGATGGACATATATATCTGTCTTTGTTTATTTTATAATCTCGACTGTCAGTCTATTTTATTATTATTATTCGGTGGAAATAAGGCTTAAGATGTCTTAAAATCCTCGCTCCTTGCGGCAGTTATGATATTCATAACAATCCTAGGTATACTATAACAAAGTCTTATAGTTTATATTTTTATTTATATAAAAATTAGTCGAAAATTTCAGATATAGTAACTAACATAGGACAAAACAATTGGGACAAATTTCTAACCATAACTATGCTCTGTTCCATTTAAGCCATTCAGTAGATGGCACTGGCAACAGTGCAAATCTGAAGTAGCCGAAATTACATTGGGTAAACTTGTTTCTTGTCTCTAATTTCAGCCAATCGCAGAGAGGTCAAAACTATTCCCTATGCTCTGCAATACTAAATGGCTTAAATGGAACAAGATATAATACATTATGTAGTTGTTAATTTCGTCCCCAAAAAAGTAGAATTTTGCCCGGCGTGTTTCATCTTTTATCCTGCAAAAAAATGATACTCATTCTAAAGTTCTGATTATAAATACTACATTTATTAAGGCTAAAAATTATGCGATATATAGTATTAACAATATATGTATATTGTATTTATTATAAAATGCGTACAATTGTGAAATTTTTTCAGATAAACGATCATATGAAACAATGTATCGCAGGCTCTCTGAAAAAGTATTTGAATGTCTTCAATGTAAACGCCGATACACTACCAAAGGCTCTGTAGTGCGCCATCTTAAATTTGAATGTTGTAAGGAACCACAATTTGTGTGTGAATTTTGTGACAAGAAATTTACTAGAAAAACATCTGTTATCCTCCATATAAACACTGTACATTACCAATGGAATATTCAATAAAAATATTAAACCAACATAGATTCATTTCTTTTCAGTTTTTTTTTTTTGGTTTTTTTTTATTCAAAGAACTGTAATTTATAAATATTTTTGTTTCAGATCAACTTATGTATGAATGCCACAAATGCGGAAAGCTATATAGATATTCTTTCACGCTTCAAAGACATTTAAAATATGAATGCGGACTGAACCCTAAATTTTTTTGTGTATACTGTACACACAGATCGAAAAGAAAATGTAATTTAATGGAACATGTACATACTATGCATCCTGGAAAGCCGTTTCAGTATGCGTACAATGATGTCTAATTTATTATAATAAAATATTTATTGAAAACATATTTTTCGTTTAATTTTTCGCATCTACCCTGTATTGTACAATACGAGCCACACCCCTCATATTTCGGCCTGTCTATCTTTTCAACAAACAATTTACAAAATGGCAAATGGTGAGAAATTTATACACATTTCTTTCGACTGAATATGTTATACAAGTATTGTAATGGCAAAATGAAAGGCGTGTGAAGCCTGTCAACTTTACTCGACGCTCTCTTCAGTTCTCCTTGCTGTCAAAACGGGTTTCTCGGGCGCCAATCGATCGGTCGATAACACAGCACAGATGTGAAGAACGCTATGATAGCGTCTCTGAAAAGAGTGCCTTGAACGCCAAAAGGGCTCGGGTAGCTTAGTGGAGACAGAGTTCGGTTTTTGACAATGAAATCATAATGAATTTTAATATTTTATTAAAACGATAATAATAACAAATAAATGAAAGTAGCAATCGTTAGCCTACTATAGGATAATACAAATGCACCAGCGGTACTTGCAGGATTTGTTCATAAAAATAAATGGTCAACAATGAACGGGCAACAATGGCACACACCAAAGTTACGGGGCCGCGACACGAACGGTCAACAACGGCACTCACCAAAATTAAAAAAAAAACAAACAAACGGTAACAGTGTTGTCACTTGACAACACTCATCAACAATCGCGATTTCGAAACGGAGCCGTGTTGACACACACCAACACTCCTCGACAATCGCGATTACAGCATCATCTATCAGGTAGCATCTATGCACCCCAAAAAAAAAATTTAATCGTGCATAGTTGCTACTTTCGGTTATTATTTTTTAAAATGTGTTACAGAATTCGGATACGAGAATAACGATTGTCGTTAAGTAGACATAACGAATTTCATAATAACGATTTCGTTAAGCGAATATTTTACAGAATAGGCCTATAAGTCCGGCAAATTTTTCTATTAGTATTGTCTCATATGTCTTGCAAGATTTTACTGTACACAATGGAATTTACCAAGTTATTTTTCATTGTGCCAAAAGTAAAGTGTCCCGGAAGAAGCTAAATCTGGCCTAGAAGATGGCCATTAAAATGCCGGCCGAACTATTATCACCATCATTTGGCCCACAGTTTTTAAAGTTTTAAGTGTATATTTAAAATAGCCGGAAGAATTTTGTAGAAATTTCTAACCATTTTTGTAAATTTTATAATTTGTTGAAAGTGTAAAGTTTGGGCTTGTATAGTGAGGTTCCCGTTGTTACTTTAAAATGTTTAGTATATATGGAAGGATAAAGAAGAAAGTCATTTGAAGAAGAACAAATAAATAAATAAATATAATTTCTTTTTACTACTTTATATTATACTTAAATAACTGTATTTATTTCTAACATTTTTGTATTTTTAGGTGAGTGGCGTTACGTTCATGTCCATCAAATGAAAAAACCTCAATTCCAATGTGCAAAATGCAATAACGCATATACTTTAAAGAAAAATTTAAACAGGCACATACGATATGAATGTGGAAAACAACCTACTGCACAGTGCCCTTATTGTCCTTATAAAAGTATTTACAGATATACAATACAGAGTCATATATCTTTAGTACACAGGGATAAAATAAATTAAAGTGTATTTTATTTGTTAATAAATATTTTTATTATACCAAACTATTTATTATAATATTTAGAATAGTTTATAAGACATAACTAACATCGGACTTTTGTTTGGGACATATTTTGAACCTTAACTAATACATATGCATAATTCGCTGAAAGGGGCCCAATGCACCAAGGAGATTTTAAAATAAACGAAAAAAAATGGGGTCCGTACTCATTTTTCAATTTATTTTCTGAAAGATTTAATAAAATGATGAATTTTAGCGTTTGTTACACTTTCCAAATGTTTATAGTTTTTGAAATATAATTTTTAAAAATTTAATTAATATTGTGTGACGTCATAACTATAGGGCGCGAGCAGACACGTGACTCGAGCGACTTTGACGTGCTTGGAATCAGTTGATTTGTGTGCACATGTCATTTTGACAAGAACAATGTCACGTTGACAAGACCAATGTTTTTTTTATTATGATTTTTAATTGCTAAAATGGTATTATTTTTAATTTCATATGTTTTAGTGCCTAAAAATTGTAAAATAATAACATTAAAAGCAGTTCAAAATCAAAATAAGTCAAATCATTAGTACTGTCAACGTGACATTGTTCTTGTCAAAATGACACGCACACACAAATCAGTTGATTCCAAGCACGTCAAGGCCGCTCGAGTCACGTGTCTGCTCGCGCCCTTGTACCTTGTCAAAGGAAAAATCTGTTGTTATAAAGATTTTAAATAAATATGATTTATTTTAATAAAAATGATGAATGTATCATACATTTTCATGTAAAATAGAACTGTATATAAATATATGCATTTTATTTTCACAAGTTATGAATAATATAAAATTATATTGTTTTCGCTTGGTACACTGATACAAAAATACAGTTGTGACGTCGTATCATTGTAGTGCTAATCGTTTTTATCAAAATTATGAATGAAAAGTTTAATATTTTAAAAATATTTTGGTACAAATTCAGTTAAAATTGGTCATATTTTCATATGACAAAATATATGCAACTTTTTTTTAGTATCACATTGTGAAAAATTAATGAATCTCGCTGGGATTCAAACCCAGGACCTTTGTATATCTTGTAGAACGTTCTAACAATGTGAGCTACGAGTTTCCATTGATTTCATCTCTCTAATTATGCAAAAAGGCTTGTGAAAAATTCATTGATTTCAATGGAAACTTGTACCTTAGAAGATTAAAGCGTCCTATTAGATATAGACTTTTCACAATTTATTTAAAATCCATTAGGCCCACTTCACGAATGAAACATTTAGGGAGAATCACAAATAATTATATAATACATATGTAGTTGTTAGTTTCGTCCCAAATATGAAGCACCTACAATATTTGTATTTTTAGGTGCCCAGGGATGGCGTTATGTCCATGTTCCACAAACGAAAAAACCCGAATTCCAATGTGAAAAATGCAATAACGCATACACCTTAAAGAGAAATTTAGCCAGGCATATACGATATGAATGTGGAAAACAACCTTCTGTACAGTGCCCTTTTTGTCCTTATAGATGTTTTTTCAGATATAAATTACTACATCATATTTCTTTTAAACACAAGGATAAAACATATCCAAATTATTAATTATAATATTTAAGTATCATTCACAACAAAAAAAATTAACGTAGCGGTAGAATTAGTGGCAGTGGTAGTGGCCTGGGTAAAAGATTGAATGCGTTATAGTAAATGTATTCGTTCACATCCAAAAATTAAGAAAATTAGTAGTAGCAGTGGCAATGGCAGCGGTAGGAGTTTGCAATCTCCAAACTTCTACGTTGCCACTACGCTACCGCTTAATTTTTTTGACAGTTTCGACGTTTATTGACATCTGATTTCTTATTTCATCAGATAAAATGAGCAATAGAAAAAGGATCATTTTGTGGTGTGCCTCAGACGTTGCGCTATATAAACAAACAGTCTTATTAATAAACTTTGCACAATTAAAAGTGAACACGTAACTTATCATCTTCGCTTATTTCAAAGGCAATTTGTGCCCACGCATTTTCTTTTTTTGAAATAATTTTAAACTCCTTTAATCTCTTCGCTTATCTCACACAATGGAGTGCTTGTGGATAAGTGTAATTAATAAGTCATCATCTATGTCACTTGCTTTTTGTGCAAAAATAAAATGACCGCTATAACTGTCAACCTTGTATCCTAGTAATTTATAATAAAAAATTCCTAGAAACTATAATTTCAATAATTTTTCATTGTGAACGGAAATAATTTTTACTATAAATTTCTTACGCTACCGATGCCACTAATTCTTACACTACCGCTATTTTTTTTATTCTGAATGGGCATTTAGAATAGTCTATCAATTTAACTAACATTATACAAAATAAATGGAACAAAGTTCTAATCATGCAGTTGTTAATTTTGTCCCAAATATGAAGCACCTACCATATTTGTATTTTTAGGTGAATGGCGTTATACTCCACAAAGAGAAAAACCCATATTTCAATGTGAAAAATGCAGTTACGCATACACTGTAAAGAAAAGTTTAACCAGACACATGCGATATGAATGTGGAAAACAACGTACTGTAGAGTGCCCTTATTGTCCTTATAAAAGTTTTTACAGACATGCGTTACAGAGTCATATATCTTATAAACACAAGAAGAAAACAAATTAAATTGTATTTTATTTGCTAATAAATATTTTTACAACACCAAACTATTTATTATAATATGTAGAATATATGTAGTTCATCTATTAATATGGAACATAACTAACAATGGACAAAATTATTGGGACAAATTTTGTACCATAACTAATATATATATGTAATTGTTAGTTTCGTCCCAAATATGAAGCCCTAACATATTTTCATTTCTAGGTTATGAACCACGTCCTTTTGCCCATGGTCATCAAAAGAAAAAATCCAAATTCCAATGTGCAAAATGTGATAAGCCATACTCTAACCAGGAAAATTTCAACAGACACATGGATTACGAATGTGGAAAACAACCAAATGAACAGTGCCCTTATTGTCCGTTTAAAAGTTTTTATAAAAAAACAATTCAGAAACACGTATCTCGTAGACATAAGAAAAAAACAATTTAAAATGTATTTTATTTGCGAATAATATTTTTTTCTACGACCACCAACAAAAGTTGGTATTTATGTTCTCTTTTGTCATCATAATGATTATTTATTTAATTAAGTTACAACTATAAATATATTTCATAATTAACAAACTTAGTGGATTTAATCATTAACCGACAATGTTAAAATTGAATGTGCAGTTTTGTATATTTATTCCAGAGCTTGATTCAGCTGACGAGGATAAATTAGATTCTGTGACTGTGACATTCTCACTAGAATATCCAGTTAGTGTGGCAGTGGCAAATTTTATACGCTGTATCAGTTTTATTTTTCAAACTTTCATCAACATAATCTTCTGCAACAGCTGATGAACGCCAGCCACCATGACGTTTTAGAGTCATAATGTCAGCTCCGGAATTAGCTAGTAATGTAGCAGAGGATCTGCGGAAACAGTGGCCTGTAAATGATTTCGAATCAGGTAAATTCAGATATTGTGCAATGTTAAATGGAATTTTTCCTATAGTGTTCATTCCAACAACTTGTGCGGTACATTTGCCATGCTTATAATTTATGAATAATCGCCGAGATGATATGTTAGAGGGTCGAAGAGCAACATATCTTCTGTACATTGACAAAAGATTATGATCATCAACAATAAATGTTCGCTGCACATTAGTTTTTGAGTCTGGAATCTTCATATTTGAAATGGACCCATTATCCTCAATATCATCTACAGTCATCCTAACTAATTTGTCGCGTCGGCATGCTCCAGCAATACCCAATATAAGAGCAACTTTCATAATAAGGAAATGATCATCTGGGGCTTCAGTCAGGAATTTATTTATTTCATCTCTTGTTAAAGATTTAGATTTTTTGGTCTATAACCAACTGATTTTTGTTTCAAAAAAGCAGTTAGTTTTTTGAATTTGCTGATATCAATATCGTTCTTAACTGCTAGTGTTGATTTTAGCATGGAATAAATGGACCAAAGAGAAGACGATTTCATTACATTATATTTTTCCAAAAAGTAAGCTAGTAAAACATTTTCACTGTAATTCTTGATTTTTTTTTAACTTACACCATTCAATGAAGAGGTTATAATTCTTTTCGTATAATGCTCTTGATTTTGCAGGTAATAATCTCAAGGAAGCATTTTGCGCCGTTTCGAATATATCTGGAGGAGTGTAAGAAAAATCACTATCTTCATTACTCGTATTTTCGGAGATTTTTGAGCACATTTTTGATGTATGTGTGAAAAATTTTCATAAAACAATGATTGTTGACATCAGAATTTCGTAGAAAAAATTATGTGTGCATCTCTAGCGTAAAGTATCTTTATTGCTCTAGCTCGATTGTAGCGCTCGCTACGCTCGCGCTTCAATTTACGAGCACGAGCAATAAAGATTCACTTTACGCTCTTGATACACAAATAACTATTACTATACCAAACTATTTATTATAATATTTAGAATATATGTAGTTTGTCTATTAATATGGGACATAACTAACAATGAACAAAATTATTGGGACAAATTTTGTACCATAACTAATATATATGTAGTTGTTAATTTCGTCCCAAATATGAAGCCCTACCATATTTGCATTTTTAGGTTATGAGCCACGGCGTTTTGTCCATGTTCTTCAAACGAAAAAATCCAAATACCAATGTGCAAAATGTAATAAGCCATACTCTAATCAAGGAAATTTAAACAGACACATGTATTACGAATGTGGAAAACAACGTACTGCACAATGCCCTTATTGTCCATATAGAAGTTTTCATAAACATACAATTCAGAGTCACATATCTTATAAACACAGGAATAATACAAAATAAATTGTATTTTATTTGATAATAAATATTTTTTCTATACCAATCTATTTATTATAATATTTAGAACACTATCATTTTATATGGGACATAATTAATAATGGACAAATTTAGTACGGTAACTAATATATATGTAGTTTTTAATTTCGTCCCAAATATCAGCATTTACCATATTTGTATTTTTAGGTGATGGGCGATGGCGTTATGTCTATATTCCACAAATGAAAAAATCCGAGTTCCAATGTGCAAAATGCAATAATGCATACACTTTAAAGAAAAATTTAAACAGGCACATACGACATGAATGTGGAAAACAACCAAGTGAACAGTGCCCTTATTGCCCGTATAAAAGTTTTTACAGACACGCAATACAAAGTCATATGTCTTATAAACACAAGAATATAACAAACTAAATTGTATTTTGTTTGCTAATAAATATTTTTACTGTACCAAACTATTTATTATAATATTTAGAATAGAATATGGGACATAACTAACAATGGACAAAATAATTGTGACAAATATCGTACCATAACTAATACATATGTAAATTAATTGCGTAGGCTTCCACAGTCATGAGAAATATTCGTTTTCCGGGAATGGACTGTGTCACATTTTGAGTCAGAGCTCAACGTTTCGCCCGCAGATGTTAATACCATACCATTACGCAGACAGCGTTTGTGTTCTGATAATCTAGTGTGAACACTCCTTCCTGTTTCACCTATGTATACTGTGCCGCAAGAACAAGGAATACTATAAATATAACATAACATCTGCGGTCGTAGAACACCAACACAACACAGGACATAACATCTTATTTGAAAATTCCCGCATTTTAGCTCCTGTCCCTGAGTTTTACAGAAGTAAATACAGGGAAACTTTAGAAATATGGAAACATCCTAATAACATCAATCGGGATGATGGCTATTTCTTGAGCCACATGTGGAAACCGGTGATTCTCGGAACACTACACGCCCAATCTACCATTACGAACTCGATTCCCATTGGTCCTCATTAGCTTTGCTCATCTACCGTATCTTTAGATATAACTGTCTTCTCGGCCTTCCTTTCGTCACTTGGTTTATTTGGCCTCTAGCGTGGTTTACACGTCGGGTAACCTTGTAAACTGAGTCTCCCCCTTTGTTGCTTAAACTCGTCCTCTAGCGTGGTTGACACGTCGGGTAACCTTGTTTAAGACAGTACTATCCCCCTTGCTCCTGAAGATGCCCCATACGACTGCGGGCGAAACATTGAACATTGACAAAGTCCATTCCCGGAAAACGAATATTTCTAATACATATGTAGTTGTTAATTTCGTCCCAAATATGAAGCACCTACCATATATCTATTTTTAGGTGATGGTGATGCCCATATTCCAGAAAAGAAAAAACCCGAATTCCAATGTGCAAAATGTTATAACGCTTACATTAGAAAGAAAAGTCTAGTCAGGCACATACGATATGAATGTGGAAAACAACCTACTGTACAGTGTATTTATTGTCCTTATAAATGTATTTACAATGATAAAATGCAAAATCATGTTTATTTAAAACACAAGGATAAATTAAATAATTTGTATTCTATGTACTAATAAACAATTTTTCTGTACCAAACTAATTATTAAAATATTTAGAATAGTTTGCGAATTAACATGGGACATAACTAACATTGGACAAAATAAATGGGAAATATTTCTTACTATAAGATTTTAAAACTAAAGTTTAAATACAAAAAATCTGATGTGGCCAGCATATTACCTTCCGTCAGTTCTATATATTTTGTATAAATGTCATACAGAAAGTTCCTTGCAAAAGATTCTATTTCTTGTACATTATCTTCAGGCAGTTGTATGTATTTTATACAAATTCCATACAGAAAGTTTCTATCAAAAGATCCTATATTTCCAGTAAACTTATGACACAAACATACTGTCAACTGCACTTGACACTGACACCTTTCAATCAGAATTTTCTTAATATAGCAGCTGTTCTGGCATAGCTGGCCAATATATATTTAATTTCTTTATAATTTTTCAACTCAATATCTATTTAATATTTAATAATAGATGGAGTCTAAGGTTAAATTTAACTAAAACTAATATAATTACTCCTTAACCTTAAAATTAATTTTAACAAAAACTAGATACGTATTTCGAGAACTAAGTTCTCATCATCAGTAATACAACAAGTAAAAGTTAAACAGAGTAGTCAAGATTACTCAACATGTCAACCATGCTAGAGGTCCTAACAACTCTGAAAAACAAGGGAGAGAACTGGGATTATATAGGGATAGACATTTTTATCATCTAAAAAGCGGTAATCCAGAAAAATCTAGCGTAGCTCAACATATGTTCATTAATAAGCACAAAGTTAACAATTCTAATATTAAACTTTTAAAACATATTAATAATGATAGATATTTAGATGCATACGAGAGTTTAATAATAAATAAATATAAAAATAATTGGATGAACGCAACTCAAAACTTTTCAGTTTATTACAAAGTTAAATTTTATTGGACGATTTAAAATTTAATGACTCATTATTGGATGAAAATTATCTTAGTTTATAGGTAATCATTCATCTGTGACTCCCATCCCTATATAATCCCTCCTCTCTCTCCCTTGTTTTTCAAAGTTGTTAGGACCTCTGGCATGGTTGACATGTTGAGTAATCTTGACTACTCTGTTTAACTTTCACTTGTTGTATTACTGGTGATGAGAACTTAGTTCTCGAAATACGTATCTAGTTTTTGTTAAAATAAATTTTAAGGTTAAGGAGTAATTATATTAGTTTTAATCCATTTAATATAAAATATAAAATGCATTCAAATCTTATAGAGAATAAAATATTCTTCAATATTTATAATAACATTAAATGTTAAAAATCTTCAAATGAGGGTACTTCCGGTTGACCAATTATAACCAAAATCTAATCAGCTCTTCATATGTATCTAACGAAGAGGAATACGAAAGAATTATAATTTTTGGAATTGTAGTATTAGAGTTATCGCATTAGAAAATTTTGTCGTACGCACACACACACACACACACACACGCACACACACCACACACACACATACATACATAGACACACACATACAGACATCATCGTAAAAATAGTAAAATCGTATACTAGAGACCCTAAAACTCGCCATCGAATTTTTGACCAAAGACAATACCTTCCTTACCTAAAAGTGACGGAAGGTAAAAATATTTAATATCAAATAGCTAAAAATTGTTAAATTAAAATTGTTAATTTCGTCCCAAATATGAAGTATCTACCATATTTGTATTTTTAGGTATTCGGCAATGGCGTTATGTCCATGTTCCACAAACGAAAAAACCCAAATTCCAATGTGCAAAATGCAATAAAGCATACATCACAAAGGGAAGTTTAACCAGGCACATACGATATGAATGTGGAAAAGAACCTTCTATACAGTGCCCTTATTGTTCTTACAAAGCTTTTTACAGAGATAAATTACTGTATCATGTATCTCATAAGCACGAGAATAAAACGAACTAGTTTGTATTATTTTATTTACTATAATAAACATTTTTTCTATATGAATATAATATTTAGAATACTTTATTAATTAACATGGGACATAATTAACATTAAACAAAATAATTAGAACAAATTTCTGACCATAACTAATACATAGTTGTTAAGTTTGTCCCATATGAAGTACCTACCACTATTGTATTTTTAGGTGGATGGCATATTCGTATTCAACAAACGAAAAAACCCAAATTCCAATGCGCAAATTGCAATAACGCATACACTTTAAAGGGAAATTTAAACAGGCACATGCGGCACGAATGTGGAAAACAACCTACTGCACAGTGCCCTTATTGTCCTTATAAAAGTATTTACAAATATTCAATACAGAGTCATATATCTTCAGTACACACTAATAAAACAAGTTAAATTGTATTTTATTTGTTAATAAATATTTTTACTGTACTAAACTATTTATTATAATATTTAGGGCCGGTATTTCCATCTTCGGATAAAGTGCTGGATAACTTATCTGTCGGATAAATGAACAATATCGCATCATAAAATGTAATTCAATATAATTTACTTCATTTATGCTTTTATTTCGATGCGATATTTTATCATTTATCTGATAGATAGTTATCCTGAACTTTATCCGGAGATGGAAATACCGGCCCTTAGAATAGTTCATCAGTTATCCTGGGACATATAACTAACGATGGAGAAAATAATTGGGACAAATTTCTTACCATAACCAGCAATAAAACTAAATGTAATGCCAACGGGTCATTATTTGCATCGCTCTGTTAAACTAAGACATACTCTGTATAGTAAAATTAATGTTACTTTATAGGCCAGCCTGCAAGGGATTTATTGTGGAAATAAATGGTGGCAAGCTTGAATAAATTTTATTCTCTTAATT
This sequence comes from Harpalus rubripes, assembly GCA_963082715.1. NCBI lineage: Eukaryota > Metazoa > Arthropoda > Insecta > Coleoptera > Carabidae > Harpalus > Harpalus rubripes. The sequence continues at coordinate 1,789,113 of OY720462.1, forward strand.
TGGACCTTCCAAAAGACATACTAATTTTAATTTTGCACCCTCTAGCGGACCCGGATTGTCATAATAGGGTATTCTCTCATATTTTTTAAATTTATTTTTCTTAAAGAACAGTTATATCTAAGAGTATATGTGAAAACCCGAATAAAAAATCCTTTTAATAAGCGATATATTAATTTTTAAAATTTGTTTTTCTTGTGTCACGTAATAGTGACGTACTAGTTGTACAGTACCAGCGGTGTGCTATCAGTGGTCTCGAACATGAAGTAGGGATTTCAACTGGTCTCCCATTGGAAGGTCATCTTGTACATCAGCAAAATTTAAATGCTTTATATCTTTTGTAACAATCAATTTATATTATGATTTTTTGTTTTTTCACTGTTGTTTACCTATCAACACTAATATTTTTAATAAATTTTTAATATGAGTAATCCTCAGAGAATACCCTATTACGATATTTACAGTTCTATTTCTGGACGCGACAGTCAATATTTCTGACTATTGTTGTTAATTTCATTTCAAATATAACGAACCTACCATATTTGTATTTTTAGGTGTTCGGAGACAGCGTTATGTCCATATTCCACAAGTGGTAAACCCCAAATACCAATGTGCAAAATGCAGTAAAGCATATACTTTACCGGGTAATTTAAACAGGCACATACGACACGAATGTGGAAAACAACCTACTGCACAGTGCCCTTATTGTCCTTATAAAAGTATTTACAAAGATAAAGTACGGCGTCATATATCTTCAGTACACAGGAATATAACAAATTAAATTGTATTTTATTTGTTAATAAATATTTTTTCTATACCAAACTATTTATTATAATATAGTTACTGGTATTTCTTGACTGTTGGTATGATGCTATGGAAAAAAATATTGGAGAAGCAATGATTTTATTACAAAGTCAATTATTCCTAATGAAACATTTTCAGGGCACGCATTTTATCACTCTGTAAATTGTGTGACGATACGTTCATCCTTCTATGCTCTGTTCCATTTAAACCATTCAGTAGATGGCACTGGCAACAGCGCAAATCTGAAGTAGCCGAAATTACATTGGGTAAAGTTGTCTTTAATTTCAGCCAATCAGAGAGGTCAAAACTATTCCCTATGCTCCGCAATACTGAATGGCTTAAATGGAACAAGGTATAGTATTTTCATTTTCGTAATATAAATGTCAGTTTTCCAACTATACATTACATAGCCCTCATGATGGTTTATTGGGAACCGAAACGTCGGATTCTTAATTAAATGACAAATTAATAAAATCAATAATCCAATAATTTTTTCCCTAATATTTATTATAATGATAAAATAAATAATGGATTTAATTTATTTTATCAATCAACAAGTACGGCGTTACTTCTTCTATTTATTATAATATTTATAGGCCTATTCTGTAAAATATTCAGTTAACGAATCGTTATCGTAACGAAATCGTTATTATGAAATTCGTTATATTTACTTTACGACAATCGTTATTTTCATATCCGTATTCTGTAACTGTAACACATACTGCTACTATCTGTAGACAGATTGGCAAGCTTGCGCTAAACGCTAGGAATATAAAACTTATTAAATTATTTAAATATATATATATATATATATATATATATATATATATATATATATATATAAATAAAAAAAAAAACTATAATATGACGCGTTTTTGAGATCACTATTCAAGATAATAGCAAGTTAATTTTGACACTAATATTGACAAAACGTTTATGTAACGAATCATTTTTCAAAGTCGTTAAAAAATAACGTTATAGTTATCTTTTTTTGCGTAGAATTAAATTATTGATAACAAAATATTTATTTAACAATTATCAGAAGTAATATCACAAGATCTCTTAATTTTATTGATTTTTATTTTGCACGAATTTTTTTGCTTAACAGCAAACACAAAAGCAAACTGCATGGTAAATCCCGACTTCGAAGAAGGAGAGGTTTTACCTAATGTCTTTTTGCTTGAGTGATTTTGCTTAAAAGCAAAAAGAATGAATGCTTAAAAATATAGTTATTAACGTCATAAGGCTGATATGTAGCAAATAACAGATGAGGTTGAATGTTGTAAAATCGAGGCGACAGCCGAGATTTTATAATCAACCGTGTCTGTTATTTGTATATCAGCCGTGTGACGTTCAGTATTTTTCATAATATAAAATATCTTCTTAAAATTCTATTTTCTATGGCATATTTACAGGTGACAACTCTTCATGACAATTTCATGATGCTGAGATTTTTTTAGGAACACATGGTTTTTAATAATTGTAGTTATAAAAAATAACGGCCGTGGCTGTTTTGATGCATATATCGGTTGAGCATACAGTACTGTTAAAGCACATTTAACAGTATGGTATTATGAAAAAAGTTTATCTGACAAAATCAGAAAGATCGTGTGGTATTTACTGAGATAAATTCCAAAGACAACACAGAATAAAACGATTTAATTATTATTATTTTATTTTTAAACAGTTATAAACAATAATAACTATTTATTTACTTATAGCGGAAATTTATCGCCGCAACGAAGTTTTATTAGTATAAAACTGTTCCCATTGGTTGAATTTTCAAGTGTTTTGCATCATAATTGGTTAAAAAATAGTCGTTAGAATTTATCGTTATAATGATCTTATAACGAACGTTTACAGAATAAGTCTATTAAACGTTTATCGTTATTATTATCATCATCATAATACAAGGCTCTTTCTGGCAGCACATCGTCGTTAAATATTTTGATAAATAGAAACAAATATACACATATTTTGATTGGATTGTTAGCCACGTCTTTTAATATAAGCGATGTGGTACATGATTCAGCTGATAATATTTTAACGATTCGTTATGTCATAACGACTCTTACAGAATAGTCCAAAATAATTTGGAAAAATTTCTATCCATAACTAATTAATATGTAGTTTTTAATTGCGTTCCAGATATTTAACATCTACCATATTTATATTTTTAGGTGAATGGCGACAGCGTTATTACGATGTTCGACAAACAAAAAAACCGAAATTCCAATGTGCAAAATGCAACAATGCATACACTTTAAAGAAAAATTTAACAAGGCACATACGATATGAATGTGGAAAAGAACCAACTGTACAGTGCCCTTATTGTCCTTATAAATGTATTTACAGAGATAAAATACAGAGTCATATATCCCATAAACACAGGAATAAAATAAATTAATTTGTATTTAAATAAAATGAATATATCATCACGGCTTATTACCCATTGCTGGGTGTACTAATGTGCTTTGTACACAGACATCGGTAATAAACATTTTTTCTACACCAAACTATTATATTATTTAACATGGAACATAGTTAACCATTGGACAAAATTGTAACCATAATAATACATATTATGCAGTTGTTAATTTCGTCCCAAATATAAACCACCATTGTATTTTTAGGTGAATGGCGCGTCCATGTTCCACTATTGAAAAAACCCGAATTCCAATGTGTAAAATGCAATAAAGCATACACCGTAAAAAGAAGTTTAATCAGGCATGTACGATACGAATGTGGAAAACAACCTACTGTACACTGCCCTTATTGTCCGTATAAATGTATTTACAGAGATAAAATACAGAGTCATATATTTCATAAACACAGGAATAAAATAAATTAAATTGTAATTCATTTACCAATAAACATTTTCTCTATGCCAAACTGTTTATTTTCATATGCACTTTTGAAATGCTCATCGAACGGATGTATTATGTATTTGTTAATTTCGTCATATATATGAAGCAGCTATCACTATTGTATTTTTAGGTGACTTGCGTCTCCGTGTTCTGCGAACGAAAAACCACAAATTCCAATGTCCATATTGCAATAACGCATACACTTTAAAGGGAAATTTAACCAGGCATTTACGGAACGAATGTGGAAAGGAACCTACTGTACAGTGCCCTTATTGTCCTCTTAAAACTTTTTACAAATATCATCTACAGCTTCATATAGCTCGTAAGCACAAGATGAAAACAAAATAAATTGTATTTTATGTCTCAATAAATCTTTTTTCAAATCCAAAGTATTTATTATTAATATTTAAAATAGTATGTCGACTAACATGGAACATAACTAACATTTGACAAAATTGTATCCATAATTTATATGTACATACAGGCTGTCTCACAACTCGCGCCCCAGAGCGAATGAGGAAACACGAGACTGCACTCGGATGTGTAATTTCGAAGAAAAAAAATCTAGCTTAAAAGATATTCGAGAAAAGACGTCTTAAAATTGACCAATCCGAGTTTAAATTACCTCAAAATTAGTAAAATATCGGTAGAGCAGTATTCAACAAGACACCTGTGCGCCGTGAAACTGTCATTCGCCTGGCATTATTGATTATATTTCAGCAATTAATTTATGACAGTCTCCATGTTCTTCTCGCATTTGTTTAAAAAGCCGAATACACCAAGTGGATACTAAATAAAGATGGGTGTATATATCTATATCATTTCAGACTCGTTCTCATTGGTGAAGTTTGTACCGTAAAACTAAATCATAAACCTAAAGTTTAGACCTTGCAATGTGTAAGAAAAAAAATCTAGCTTAAAAAATATTCGAGAAAAGACGTCTTAAAATTGACCAATCAGAGACTTACACCTTTAACGTGTGTTTGCCGTAATTTTACGTTACTAGGGTTCTATACAAATCAAATCTTCTTTAAAATGTGTGGGCGACTGTAGTTTTCGAAAAATGTCAGTGTCAAAACGATTTTAAAACGCAGACGTACATTCTTTTAACACTAGACAAAAAGATTTATTTTATATAACTACAGTGAAGCATAGTTCTTTGAAAAATACATCACAAATACAAGTTATAAATATATTTAATAAGTTGCCAAAAAATATTAGAGAAGAGAAAAGCAAAAGTAAATTTAAAACTTTACTAAGGGCCACTTTTACAATCATTAGATAAACCTCGTATAACGCTATACCAGGTATAAAATAGGAAATTGTATTTTACAAACCTCGGATAAACCTCAGATAGAATAAACACCAGTATTTCTTATCCCATGGGAATCGGTCGTATAAACCTTGGATAACTTTAACCCTGGTTCTTGTGGTTACCACATAAACATAAGACGATGTGTTGTTATTCATACGTTTGACAGTTGTCAATAAAGTATTTCATCGTCACTGTCAGAATCAAAAATAACATTTATATCATCTACCATCGTGAAAAATGCAAATTAAAAGGCAGAAATAATAACAGTATTGAAGAAAACTACTATAACAAGAAGAAAATTTTATTGTGTCAATACCAACCTATAGTGATTTAACGTAATTCCTATCTGATAGATAAAAATGCATTGTAAAAGACAGCCTTGTTTATCGAAGGTATAGTTGCTAGGATAAAGTTATACCTCTGATAGTTATACCATAGTTTATCCATCAATTGTAAAAATGGGCCTTAAAAGCTTTCTTTAGGATAAAACGTATTATTCGTTAATTGAATATCTGAGCAGTTCATAATGAAGTCTCCTTTTTATTTTTATTATTATATTATCATTATTATTGTTTTTTAAAAGAAGTATGTACGAATGAACATTCTATAAATATGTATATATGTCGATGGAATAAAATTATTATTATTATTATTATTATTATTATTATAATTATTATTATTATACACATCGAACAGATAACATGTATTATGTAGTTAATTTCGTCCCAAATATGAAGCACCTATCACTATTGTATTTTTAGGTGAATGGCGTGTTCATGTTTCACAGTTGAACAAACACAAATTCCAATGTGCAAATTGCAATAACGCATACACTTTAAAGGGAAATTTAACCAGACACATGCGTTACGAATGTGGAAAAGAACCTACTGCACAGTGCCCTTATTGTCCTTATAAATGTATTTACAGAGATAAAATACAGAGTCATATATTTCATAAACACAGGAATAAAATAAATTAAATTGTATTTCATTTACTAATAAATATCTTTTCTATGCTAAACAATTTATTATTAATATTTAGAATAGTTTTTCAATTAACATGGGACAAAATAATGAAGTACCTACCACTATTGTATTTTTAGGTGAATTCGTCTATGTTCCGCAAATGAAAAACCCAAATTACCAATGTGCAAAATGCAATAACGCATACACTGTAAAGAGTTGTTTAGCAAGGCATATACGACATGAATGTGGAAAACAACCTACTGTGCAGTGTCCTTATTGTTCTTATAGGGCTTTTTTCAGATATAAAATACATAGTCATATATCTCGTAAACACAGGAATAAAATAAATTAAATTGTATTACATTTACTAATAAATATTTATTATTAATATTTAGAATAGTTTTTGAATTAACATGGGATAAAATTATAACCATCATTAATACTAATGTTGTTGTTAATTTCGACCCATTTATGATGTACCTACCACTATTATATTTTTAGGTGGATACGTCTATGTTCCGCAAATGAAAAAACCCAAATTCCAATGTGAAAAATGCAATAACGCATACACTGTAAAGAGAAGTTTAGCAAGGCATATACGATATGAATGTGGAAAACAACCTACTGCACAGTGCCCTTATTGTCCTTATAGAAGTTTTTTCAGATATAAAATACATCGCCATATATCTCATAGACACAGGAATAAAGTAAATGTATTTGTTACTCACTTATAAACTTCATTAATTGCGTACTACTTTCGAAAATTAAAAATTTGTTTACATGTACAATAGTAGGCTGGTATCTGTACGGTAATATTATTACCGTACTGAATTGTCAATAACGGTCTACAAAATAAAATGAAAATATTATGCTCTTCATTAATACATACAGATAACGTTAGCCTATCGTTCTAAATACGGTCTATTTTATTCTAAAGTAATAACATATGGAACAAAGCACATAATTTGAATATTTGTCATATTGACATATGCCAAAATAATTGTTCTGTTAACCATAGCACTCTGAAAGTAGCATTAATGAGAGAATTTCAAAAAATGGTATTTATCAATTATGTCTTAATTATCCGAAACCGATAAACTATTGAACAAACCACGGATGTTATGAATCATAACAAGCCTTAGATGTCTCTACGAGCTCGGATTTCAAACCGACATCTTCGGCAGTTATGATATACATAACATTCCTAGGTATGTTAATAGGTATAATGGGTCGATTCTGTTCACACCTCTAAGTCTTACAGATCTGTAAATTTGTAAAAATCTGACAAAAACGCATCTATTTTTGTTGATTAATATTAAATTATGCATAAGAGTGGTAGTTTTCGTTGCGATTTTGTTGATTATTTACAAATTTACAGATCTATAAAATTTACAGATGTGAACCGAATCGACCCATTAATTTGATTTGTGTCAGTAACAAAATATTGTACAATACATACCATGTAACTACCTTGCTACCTTAGTGAAATGACAGGTTCGCCTACTCGTCTCGTTTTACCTGACTCGTAATGTAAAATACTGTAAATTGTATTTTATGTGCTAATAAATATTTTTATTGTACCAAACTATTTATTATAATATTTAGAATCGTTTATCAGCTACCATATATACACAGTTGTTAATTTCGACCCAGATATGAAGCATCTACCATATTTGTATTTTTAGATGAACGGCGACTGCGTTATGTCGATGTTTCACAAACGAAAAAACCCGAATTCCAATGTGCAAAATGCAGTAACGCATATTGTTCAAGGGGAAACTTAAACAGGCACATACGACACGAATGTGGAAAACAACCTACTGCTCAGTGTCCTTATTGTCCTTATAAAAGTATTTATAGAGATAATGTAAAGCGTCACATATCTTATAAGCACGCGAATAAATTGTATTTTATATGTTAATAAATATTTTTACTATACCAAACTATTTACTACAATATTTAGAACAGTTTAACATGGGACATAAGACTTAACAAATAATTGGGTCAATTGAAACCCCAGAGAAGAATAGAATTGTACGAAATATTCAGGTATGAAATTTTTGCATGAACCCATGTAAATACTGGACTAGGAAAACATAAAAATACATTACTATATCTGACTGAAAATAGATGGCCGACTAGGGTAACTGAATATCAAAACAGGGGAGCGTTTAAAATATTTTCATAATACCATACTGATATATGCATCAAAACAGCCACGGCCGTTATTTTTTATAACGGTACAATTATTAAAAATCATGTGTTCCAAAAAAAATCGCAGCGTCATGAAATTGTCATGAAGAGCTGTCACCTGTCAACATGCCATAGAAAATAGAATTTTAAGAAGATATTTTATGTTATTATGAGAAATACTGAACGTCACACGGCTGATATACAAATAACAGATACGGTTGATTATAAAATCTCGGCTATCGCCTCGATTTTACAACATTAAACCTCATCTGTTATTTGCTACATATCAGCCTTATGACGTTAATAACTATTTAAACATTTTTCGTTTATGTTGATTATAACAAAATATTTTGATCTTTAAACTATTTAGTTTGGCAATTCTATGGAATAGGATTATTTTTAATTTCCTCTAACAGTGATTCCGACTCGAGGGTTGCTTACACCTGAGACGAATAAACTACAATTTGCGGTATTAAATTTTTTTAATACATCCCTGAATCCTGTTGCTAATGTCATTTTAAATACCTCCTGGCATTGAGTACAATTCTAATCTTCTGTAACGGAATACATAAGGGTCAGTTTCCTCTCAAATCATTTGATTTATATTTATAGGGAAATGTTTTCAAAGGAAACCACATGTATTAAATAATCTAAACGTCAACTTTCATTCGCTAGTCATATATATAGTTCTTAATTTCGTCCCAAATATGAAGCAGCTACCATATTTGTATTTTTAGATGATCGGGGATGGCCGTATGTCCACGTACAAACGAAAAAACCCCAATTCCAATGTGCAAAATGCAATAACGCATACACTGTAAAGAGAAGTTTAATCAGGCATATACGATTCGAATGTGGAAAACAACCTACTATACAGTGCCCTTATTGTCCTTTAAAATGTATTTACAAATTTACAATACAACGTCATATATCTTGTGAACACAAAGACAAAACAAAGTAAATTGTATTTTATTTATTAATAAACATTTTTACTGTACCGAACTTTATTATAATATTTAGAATAGTTTACCATTACCATGGAACATAACTAACATTGGACACAACAATTGAAACAAATTGCTGAATAATATATAAGTTAATTTCGTCCCAAATATGAAGCACCTACCATATTTGTATTTTTAGGTGCATGGCAATGGTGTTATGTTTCACAAACGAAAAAACGCAAATTCAAATGTGCAATATGCCAAAAAGCATACACCTCAAAAGGAAATTTAAACATGCACAGACGATGGGCACATAACTAAACATTGGACAAAATAATTGGACCAAATTTATAACCGTATCTAATGTATAAGTTGTTAATTTCGACCTAAAAATAAAGCACGTACCTACAATATTTGTATTTTTAGGTGAATGGCGATGGCGTTGTGTCAATGTTCCAGAAATGGAAAAACCCAAATTCCAATGTCTAAAATGCAACAACGCTTACACTTTGAAGGCAAATTTAACCAGGCACATACGCTACGAATGTGGAAAACAACCTACTGCACAGTGCCCTTATTGTCCTCTTAAATGCATTTACAAATATTCAATAAAACGTCATGTATTACGTGAACACAAAAATAAACCAAATTAAATTGTATTTTTTTGTTAATAAATATGTTTTCTATACCAAAATATTTATTATAATATACATATATACATATGCAGTTATTAATTTCGTCCCATGAAGCACCTACCATATTTGTATTTTTAGGCGAATGGCGATGGCGTTATGTCCATGTTCCACAAACGAAGAAACATGAATACCAATGTGAAAAATGCAATAAAGCATACACTTTAAAGGGAAATTTAAATAGGCATATACGATACGAATGTGGAAAACAACCTACTGCACAGTGCCCTTATTGTCCTTATAAAAGTATTTACAGAGATAAAGTACAGCTTCATATATTTCGTAAACACAGGAATAGAAAAAATTAAAGTGTATTTTATTTATTAATAAATATTTTACTAAATCAATCTATTTATTATAATATTTAGAATAGTTTAACAATTAACATGGGACGTAACTATTATTGGACAAAATAATTAAAAGTAGTCAAGTCGAATTTTAAATAACATTGGGTATTGACGCATTTTGCAACTTTCAAAATCTATTCAATATTGGAATATATACTTGAATGACCCGAGAATATGTGGACAAAATTTAAAATCTCAATCATTATTCTTAATTCGAATGGAATTTAGCTTTTAGGGCTTTTATGCGATAGTTTCACCATTGACATCTTAAGAAGAATGATTGGGATTTCGTATTTTGTCCACATATTCTCGGATCTTTCTAATATATATTCCAATATTGAGTCGATTTTTAAAACATCTTATTACTTCGGAAAAAATTAAGTTACAGAAATAAATCAAGTTCAAATATTAATATTAAACGGAATCATTGCCAGCACAATTTTATTTATTTATTTGGAACCACTTTGGTTGGCGACCCTGTTAAAATTCGACTTGCTCCCTTTTAAGGTCCATTCTAATATGTATTTTTTAATTTCGTATTAAATATGAAGCACCTACCATATTTGTATTTTTAGGTAAGTGGCGACAGCGTTATGTTCCGCAAACGAAAAAAGCCAAATTCCAATGTGCAAAATGCAATAAAGCATACACTTTAAAGAAAAATTTAAACAGGCACATACGATTCGAATGTGGAAAACAACCTACTGCACACTGCCCTTATTGTCCTTATAAAAGTTTTTTCAGTTATAATGTACAGCTTCATATATCTCGTAAACACTGGAATAAAACAAATTAAATTGTATTTTGTTTGGCAATAAATATTTTTTCTATACCAAACTATTATAGTAATATTTAAAATAGTTTAACAATTACCATAACTAATATTGGACAAAATAATTGTGACTAATTTCTTACCATGACAAATATATTATGTAGTTGTTAATTTTGTCCAAAATATAAGGCAGCTACCATGTTTGTATTTTTAGATGAATGGAGACAGCGCTTTGTCCATGTTCCAAAAACGGAAAAACCCGCATTCCAATGTGAAAAATGCAATAACCCGTACACTTCAAAGGGAAATTTATCCAGGCACTTACGATATGAATGTGGAAAACAACCAACTTCTCAGTGCCCTTATTGTTTTTATAAAACTTTTTTTAGATATAATCTACAGCTCCATATATCTCGTAAACACAAGAATAAAATATATTAAATTGTATTTTCCTTGCTAATAAATATTTTTTTATACCAATTTATTATAATATTTAGACAAGTTAATAAATGTTAAACATATGTAGTTGTTAATTTCGTCACAAATATGAAGCAGCTACCATATTTGTATTTTTAGGTGAATGGCGTATCCATCTTCCACAATTGAAAAAATTCCAATGTGCAAAATGCAATAAAGCATACACATCAAAGACAAATTTAAACAGGCACATACGATTGGAATGTGGAAAACAACCAAATGAACAGTGCCCTTATTGTCCTCTTAAAAGTTTTTTCAAATATAATCTACAGCTTCATATATTTCGTAAACATAAGAATAATATAAATTAAATTGTATTTTATTTGCTAATAAATATATTTCTACACCAAACTATTTATTATAATATTTAGAATATACATAGGATACACTAACATGAGTCAAAATAATTGGCACTAATTTATTAGCATGATCTATACCTATATAGTTGTTAATTCGTCCCAAATATGAAGCACCTACCATATTTGTATTTTTAGGTGAATGGCGTATCCATCTTCCACAATTGAAAAAACCTAAATTCCAATGTGCAAAATGCAATAAAGTATACTGTCAAAAGAAAACTTTAAGCAGGCATGTACGATTCGAATGTGGAAAACAACCGAATGAACAGTGCCCTTATTGTCCTTTTAAAAGTTTTTTCAAATTTAATGTGCAGGTTCATATATCTCGTAGACACAAGAATAAAACAAATTAAATTGTATTTTATTTTTATTTATTATAATATTTAGAATACTGTAACGTTTTTTATTTATATCAACTGTCCGCCTACCGACCTCCATAGCGTCTATGTACTCAACTGACTCAACAGCGTCTGTATATTCAACTGCTCGGACAAAAGTCACACTATCTGTCTATTTATGTAACTCTCCGTCTAACTTCCACTTCAGTATCACTGACTGTCCGTATGCCACAATTCTTCAACACCACTGCCGAGTATTCACTTCCACTTGCCGTTACTTTCCCCGTATATCTAGCTTCCCAATACTCTTCAACACTACCGAGTATTCTCTTTCACAGCTATTCCGGTATACCAGTAACTTCCCGACTCGCCGTTACTGTCCTTGTACACTATAGCTTCCTAATACTCGTCAACACTACCGAGTATTCACATTCACAGCTATCCCAATATACCAGTAACTTCCCGAATATCTACTCGACACAAACTGCATACGCTCACCACGATACAGCTGTGCTTCACTAACACTCTATATGAATGTCTCTATATGTGAGAAATATTCGTTTTCCGGGAATGGACTGTGTCATATTTTGAGTCAGAGCTCAACGTTTGGCCCGCAGTCGTATGGGGCATCTTCAGGAGCAAGTGGGATAGTACTGTCTTAAACAAGGTTACCCGACGTGTCATCCACGCTAGAGGCCGAGTTTAAGCAACAAGAGAGGGAGACTCAGTTTACAAGGTTACCCGACGTGTAACCTTGTTTAAGACAGTACTATCCCCCTTGCTCCTGAAGATGCCCTATACGACTGCGGGCGAAACTTTGAGCTCTGACTCAAAATATGACACAGTCCATTCCCGGAAAACGAATATTTCTCATGACTCAGACTGTGGAAGCCTACGCAATTGTCTCTATATGTCTCTTCATGTAACTAACTAACTCCCGAACATAGCCGCGTCCCTTTTATACAGCTGCCATTAATTTCCAGAGAGCTCTAGAATGTTCGACCGCTTAATAACAAACACAAAAGGTTTAGGCGACCGGAAGTAATTAAACATGTCGCGACTCGATTGTTTACGGCTGCCAGCGCGTTTACGTCATCTCTATACTTAGACGCTTCTTCAGCGTAGCATGAACAATACATATGTAGTTGTTAATTTCGTCTCAAATATAAAGCACCTACCATATTTGTATTTTTAGGTGAGCTACTGCAGCGTTATGTCCATGTTCCACAAATGAAAAAATTCCAATGTGCAAAATGCAATAAATCATATACTTTAAAGGCAAATTTAGTCAGGCATATACGAATTGAATGTGGAAAACAACCAACTATGCAGTGCCCTTATTGTCCTTTTAAAACTTTTTACAAATATGATCTACAGCCTCATGTATACCGTAGCCACATGAATTAAACAAATTAAATTGTATTTTATTTACTAATAAATATTTTACTAAACCAAACTATTTATTATAATATTTAGAATAGTGTATCAATTAACACGGACTTACCTCTTACCGTGACTAATACATATGTCCCAAATATGAAGCACCTACATGTTTGTATTTTTAGGTGATCGACGGCAGCGTTACGACGATGTTCCACAAACGAAAAAATTCGAATTCCAATGTGCAAAATGTAATGCCCCATACAGGAATAAGGGAAGTTTAAGCAGGCACATACAATATTATTGTCCTTATAAAAATATTTGTAAAGATAAAGTACAAGACGATGTTCCACAAACAAAAAATGCCAAATTCCAATGTGCAAAATGTAATGTCGTATACAGGAATAAGATAAATTTATTCAGGCACATACAATATCATTGTCCTTATAAAAGATAAACAAATTAAATTGTATTTTATTTTCTAATAAATATTTTTTCTATACCAAACTATTTATTTTAATATTTAGCATAGCTTATATGACATAAAGATTTATCATAGAGTCTATAATGAACATGAATGTGAACTACTCCAAAGTAATTTAATAGCTATTAACATACCTAGGAATGTTATGTATATCATAACTGCCGAAGATGTCGGTTTGAAATCCGAGCTCGTAGAGCGAGGATTTTAAGACATCTAAGGCTTGTTATGATTAATAACATCCGTGGTTTGTTCAATAGTTTATCGGTTTCAGAAAATTAAGACATTATTCATAAATACCATTTTTTGAAATTCTCTCATTAATGCTACTTTCAGATTGCTATGGTTAACAGAACAATTATTTTGACATATGTCAATATGACAAATATTCAAATTATGTGCTTTGTTCCACATGTTTATTACTTTAGAATAAAGTAGACCGTATTTAGAACGATAGGCTAACGTTATGTGTATGTATTAAGGAAGAGCATTATATTTTCATTTTATTTTATTTTCATTTTGTAGAGCGTTGTTGACAAGTCAGTATGGTAATAATATTACCATACAGATACAGTTATTACTTAGTTACCAGCCTACTTTTGTAAATGTAAACAATGGAATAATATCCTGAAACATGTATAGTATTCTTCATTTAAGAATGTTATTGTGGGATAAAAAGTGTACGATCCTCGACATACGTAATTAAAGTATTTTCTGTTCATAAGGCGATGTATGTCGTAACTTTATTCAGGGAGTAATTTGGAACTATCAACATTGTTCGTATAAATTGGTGTGTATTTTAGCATTGCGCGTGATTTACGAATAATGTTATATGAAAAACTACCGAAAAGGATTAGAAAATAAAGTCTCCATATGCGTTTTTACCTCTCGCTAAGAGAGGTATTGGATTCATGCTAAAAATCGTATATCCATATTTTAGTGAATAAGTACGGTTTAAGGTGATGTCCGTATGTGTGTGTGGATGTGTGTGTAGATGTTGGATCCACGATTTCTCAAATTCTATAAGACTTAAGACATTTTTAATTACGGATTCCTCAATCTAACAATAATGGGTCGAGTTGATTAAGTTTTGGTAACAATTGGACAACCGGAAGTAGTAGTTACAAGAAAAAAATCATCTAAATATTATTTATCGAAAATTTATGTAAATACATATATTAAAGAACGTTAAATTCTTTATTCGATAAAGATAAATTCATTATTATATCTTCTATAGATTTAGAGATAAAGAAATGCATTTAAAATAATTTGATGTAAAAATTCTCAGATCAAACTACTTCAAGACAAGAAATTCAAATGTTTGTAATTGACACATAAATGTCACTGTCAAAAATATTATGTATGCCACTGTCAAAAATATTTGTACATCATATGAAGATTATGAAAATAAATAAAAAGTCAACAACGCAAAAGAATATACGTAAAAAGGATATAAAAAGAATTTCCGAAAAAATGACGTATATAAAGAAAAAGAAAATTTCAGGATATTGAATATAAAGAAAATGTGTGTAGTGTACATAATTTATATTAAACTATCCCATAGATTTTGCAAATATATGTGAGAATTATTTTGTAGTGAGATATGAATATATGTATTTAAAAATATTTTTCGTTTTATGCGTACAACCAGGTAAAATATCTGGCGAGAAGTTATGTACTGGCCACATTAGATTTTTTAGTGCAGATAAGCGAATTAAGCTACCTATATTTTTAGGTAAAGAATACCATAAATTTAACAGTTCATAATAGTAATAATAATGCTTATATGGGCCATAGGACAAAACAGCACTGGACAAATTACCAAGGATAAACACAAAGCTCATTATTTGTACCATGTTGTTTTGTCCGAAATTAATGCTTATTTTCCCAATTCAATAATTTATTTAAAGCTTATTTGAACCCGGATTTCTATCTACCGATCGCGCTAACAGCTTCCCACAATTCACCCCTTCCCGTTTTAACTCTTTGTTTATTTTTAGTTGCTTGGGATCTTCGAGTGGACACAATGGACATTTTAAAAAGGCTACCAACAAATGTTTGCCCGCAATGTGGAAATGGGTACAAAAGGGCCAGTTCGCTTAAAAGGCACCTGAAATACGAATGCCAGAAGGAACCACAACATACATGTCCGATCTGTAGCAAAAAAACTCACTTGAAAAGTAATCTACTTCAGCATATGAGATTGAGGCATAATATAACAACGTATCTTTAGCAATTAGTTAGTTATATGTCACAGACAATATAAAAAGAAAGGTGAAACATGAAATAGGATTATTTCAAATTTAAGACATTAAAATGTTTGAATATTTTTCTTTTATAACATGTTAAATTGTTTTTTCTTCTTTTAATCATTTATGGATTATTTTAAAGATTGGTACACCCAAAAATGGGTAATAAATAATAAATTAAAAAGTTTTAAATTTGAAATAATAAATTAAAATCTGTGATGATTGTTAAAAATGAGACAAAAATTCTTTAATTCAAAAATAAAAATTGTTAAATTATTTTGTGTGCACTCTCCTCAACAGCTTTGAGTGCCCAAAAATATGTGATCTATATACAGGGCGATTCATCGGTCTGTCCTCTCTTTATAACTCTTTTATTTTAAGTCAGATAGAAAAACTCTTCAAATATAATTTATATGATATATTATTGTCTATCTACGTGTCATATGCATTTGTATACAGGATGCTCCGTTTAAGCGCAACAATATGCAACTTTATATTTCTTATATCTTATAAATTAAGAAGTTATTTACCTTTATTCGTTGAATGATATGTTTCTATCATATTATTAACAAAGTAAGCTATGGATAATTTGATCAATTGTTTCGAATTTAAACAAACATGTTGTCCAAATACTCTTAGTATATCATTGTTGATGTTGATGTGAAAATGAATAATACAAATTTTAGTAAAGATGAGATGGTTAATATAATATTTATAATAGAAAAATCTATTGAAGTTGAAGAACAAGTTTTCGAGCATTTATTATAATTTTGCATTATTTAGTCTGTCACTAAATTTTAATAGCTTCTTTGGAATTAGTGTAATGTTTAAAATAAGTATTAATAAAAAAGGATCAAAATTTTGTATTATAGTTTTTTCCACACTGAACTACAATTTTTTTTGAACGTAAATAACTTCTTAATTTATAATTTTAGACCCCTTACTACTTAATACTTTTTTAAAGGGAATCTAATTTACTATCAAAATAAATAAATAAATATAGGATGTCCCATTAAGAAATATAAAGTTGCATATTGTTGCGCTTAAACGGAGCATCCTGTATACAAATGCATATGGTACATAGATAGACAATAATATATCATATAAATTATATTTGAAGAGTTTTTCTATCTGACTTAAAATAAAAGAGGTATAAAGAGAGGACAGACCGATGAATCAGCCTGTATAATGAACCTGGTAAAGAAATGTGATGATATTGTAAGAAAATGAAAGTTTTTTTGTCTCCTTTATTTTATAATTGTATCCTAGAAATGTTATATTTCTGTTATTTTACTTAGTGTTAGATTAGGATAACAATTTTTATTTAAAAAACTGAATGTTACTCTTTTAAAATTTTATATGTAGCATACGGTGCAATACTGTAAAAAAGTATTATCTTTTTATACGTATACAATAAATATATTTTATCATATATACATTCTTTCATTTATTCTTTATTTATCTTATTGTAATTCTTAATTAACTAATTTTTAATTTTCAGGAACAGGCAAACACAAATGCAAAAAATGTGGAGCTAGTTACACTTGGAAACAATCATTAAAACGTCATCATCAGTATCGTTGTAATAAACCACCACAGTTCCATTGTATGTATTGTAAAAAATGCATGACGACAAGGTATAGGCTTATAAAACATATAGAGAAGCAGCATCCGAATAATGTGCATTTTTATTCCTAAGTTAGTTTTAAAATTGATTTGGGAAGGCAGCCATTTTAATAGCGTGGCCATTTTGGTAGGCAGCCATCTTGGTAGATGATCATATATGTAGGAACATCATTTTAAAGACTTAAATATGTTTATTACACATTCGAAAGTATTGATATTGTAATTTTAAATAGGCCGAATTACGTTTTAAACAAATTATAAAACTTACCACAAATTGTAATAAATTTGCTGTATATATATATATATATATATATATATATATATATATATATATATATATATATATATATATATATATATATATATATATATACCGGGTGTTCACTTTTTTTATAGGACATAGGAAATACTATGTTAAAATTTTCATTATGCGATAGTTCGTTCCCTATGAATTTTAGAACAAAAGTGTAATTACAAAAAATGTTCAGAAATAAAAACTGCATCGAACAAACTTCAATTTATTGATATAATTCGTTCCTGTCATGAAATAAACGTAAAATAAAATTTATAATTTTTAGCTATTTACAGTGTGCCATGGAAAACAAAACATACAATTCAAATAGAGGTACTGTTTGAGTTTGACAGATGACATTTGTTATTGTCGTAAAGATTTAATAATTATTGCCTTCATTTAAATTATTTATCAGCAATTATGGATACATTTACTATCTCTGAAAAAAATTCAATGGATAAAATGGTATTTGGCTGGAAATTCGTTAAATCAAGTGAGAGATTTATTTAGTGCATTATATCAGGCCCGGCCTATTCCTGCACGTGGGACTATTAGCAGATTTATAAACCTTTTTAATGAAACAGGAAGTGTTATTCCTCTTTGTAATAACTTAATGACAATGACAAATGTTTGTTTTCCATGGCATACTGTAAATAAATTTTATTTTACGTTTATCTCATGAAAGGAACGAATTACATCAATAAATTGAAGCTTGTTCGATGCAGTTTTTAATTCTGAACATTTTTTGTATTTACACTTTTGTTCTAAAATTCATAGGGTACGAACTATCGCATAATGAAAAATTTTAACTTTGTATTTCCTATGTCCTATAAAAAAAGTGAACATCCGGTATATATATATATATATATATATATATATATATATATATATATATATATATATATATATATATATATACATATATACAGACTTAAAACCCAGCATTTAAAGGGTTCAGAATTATCTTTTACCGAGACCCATTAATTTTGGGACAATATAAAATCCATTGCAGTAAAATCTTCTTTGCAAGATAAATGGAACAATACTGTAAGAATATTAAACTAGTGGAAAGAAATTTGTAGTAATTTTTAACCATTTGCGAAGGTTTTGTAATTGGACTTGTATGAGAATATATTGTTCTCTGTTTATTTTTGTTATTAATATTTAAATGTTATTGGGGTAATTTGTTACAACAAAATGTGCATAATTTGTAAATATTGTACAATATATAAATAATGGAGACATATTTTTACACATGCTAATTTTACAACAAAGGTAATACAATAATAAGTTTGGACATACACTTTAATTAAGTATGTACGTATTTATATTTCTTTTTTTTAAATAATACTAAATTATGTTACTGTTTAAAGTTAACAAATTTATAAAGAAGGCTAAAGATTTCAAATAAGATGTTATGTCCCGCATTTTAGCTCCTGTCCCTGAGTTTTACAGACGTAAATACAGGGAAACTTTAGAAATATGGAAACATCCTAATAACATCCATCGGGATGATGGCTATTTCTTGAGCCACATGTGGAAACCGGTGATTCTCGAACACGACACGCCCAATCTACCATTACGAACTCGATTCCCATTGGTCCTCATTAGCTTTGCTCATCTACCGTATCTTTAGATTAGTATATAACTGTCTTCTCGGCCTACCTTCGTCACTTGGTTTATTTGGCCTCTAGCGTGGTATACACGTCGCGTAACCTTGTAAACTGAGTCTCCCCCTCTTGTTGCTTAAACTCAGCCTCTAGCGTGGTTGACACGTCGGGTAACCTTGTTTAAGACAGTACTATCCCCCTTGCTCCTGAAGATGCCCCATACGACTGCGGGCGTAACGTTGAGCTCTGACTCAAAATATGACACAGTCCATTGCCGGAAAACGAATATTTCTCATGACTCAGACTGTGGAAGCCTACGCAATTATTTCATGATGTTTATTGTTACAGTGTCGCACGACGATGATGAATACAAATCCTTCTTTATAAGTTTGTTGAACTTTGCAAACAAATTGTACAAAATTGTAATGTTTTATATTGCAGCCGAAATAAACTTTGTCATAAACACGTACACAATTTCTTTTCAGGCTTGCTCCTTTTTCGTTTAACCTCCCTAATCCTTTTTTTATTTATTTACAACCCTCAATTTGTTTCAGACTACATGGACCATTTATTATCAGGAACCGAGACACTTCGCGCGTTGCTCACCTGCCCCCTTCAAGAGCCAATGCTTTTGGACTCTGCCAGGAGCCTACTATCGTTTGGCCTCGTGCCCGAACAACCAGCCGCTCAACCTGGCTACAGTAGCGAGTCTCAGTTTGCCTGCAGACGTTGTGGTAAACGCTACAGATGGAAGAGTACCATGCGGAGACACGAACAGGTCGAATGTGGGGGGAAGGAACCTAGTTATCAATGTCCCCATTGTCCTTATAAGGCCAAACAGAAAGGGAATCTTGGGGTACATGTTAGGAAGCATCATATGATTAAGGAAGCCAAAGTTGGGAAGAATGAAAAGTAGAAAAAACAAAGGCTTGAATTCACAGATCATCTTTGGATAGATGCGGTTTATCAATCTTTAGAAATATTAATTTTACCGGTTTCAGGATATTATTCCATTTTTTACATATATAAAAGTAGGCTGGTAACTAAGTAGTAACTGTATCTGTATGGTAATATTATTACCATATTGACTTGTCAACAACGGTCTACAAAATGAAAATAAAATCAAATGAAAATATAATGCTCTTCATTAATACATACAAACAACGTTAGCCTATCGTTCTAAATACGGTCTACTTTATTCTGAAGTAATAAACATGAGGAATAAAGCACATAATTTGAATATTTGTCATTCTGATATGTCAAAATAATTGTTCTGTTAACCATAGCAATATGAAAGTAGCATTAATGAGAGAATTTCAAAAAATTTATCAATAATGTCTTAATTTTCTGAAACCGATAAACTATTGAACAAACCACGGATGTTATTAATCATAACAAGCCTTAGATGTCTTACAATCCTCGCTCTACGAGCTCGGATTTCAAACTTACATCTGCGGCAGTTATGATGTGCATAACATTCCTTGGTATGTTAATAGCTATTACACATCTTTTATTTGAAGTATTTCACTCCAAAATTCAAATATTTCTGAAGTCGTGAGACGTCCTGGGTGAAAGTCATGTTCAGTTGATATTCACAGTGCCGGATTAAGGAAATATGGGGCCCTAGGCAAAGAGTTTACGTCGGGCCCCTACCCTCCTCCCCCATTTTTTTTTTACTTAATAAAGTTAAAAACGCAAATAAATAGGTACAATATTGGTTATTTTATCATATAGTGCACATACAAAATTTAAACAATAAAAAATAATCCAAATATTTATTATATAAGTGTTTAAAGTTACATTTTATTTTGTGAGAAGGAAGTTTGGAGCACGACGCGAGCACTTTTAACACGTATATCATATACTATTTTTTCTACAAACACTATTTTTTTAATTTAAATTTGTATTTCTAATAATTTTTTGACATTCAGTTTTAACACTGGTGTCATCAAATGACACTTTTAACGCTAGAAACAAACATTATAAAGCCCACTTCTAATCGATTTGTAGAAAAAATAAAATAGAACCTGTGCATAACATTGCAACACAAATAAGAAAATTATAAAACTAAAATAAACTACATAAAAATAATATTTATTACAATATAAATAATAGTATAAATTACAATTATTTTTTTGTACTTTCAATTCAGTGAATTTAGTAATCAAATCTTCATAATTGAAAAACTCCCTTAAAACATAATTTTCAATATGCAACATAGGTAAACTATTTAATTTTTGTTGTCCTAAAGAACTTCTCAAATAATTTTTTACTCTTTTGAGAACTGAAAATGTCCTTTTTCCACCTGCATTGGTTATTGGCAAAGTTATATATATTCTTAAAATAAATCCAAATTTGGAATTATTGCTATTATATTATTTTGTTGAATAAATGAATGCATTAATTCTGGTGTTGATAATTTGAAGCGATAGTGTTCGAATAGTCGCACCACCAGATACCAGATGGCATACGAATGTATAGACGATAATTCCCTACTTTTAATTCAGTTCTATGAATCTACATAAATATTATTTTCAGTTAGCTTTAGCTAAAATGTATTACATTTTGGTTACAAAATTCAAAATAATTGTTAATGATGCATTTCTAGGTAATTGCCTAGTTAGCCTAGTGGTTAATCCAGGCCTGGATATTCGACCACATTTAAAACAAGAAACCCACTCGTAAAGCTTTGCATGGCTCAAAGGTTCCTCCCTGTAAGCCCCCCGAAGCATTGCGACACTTTTCGCTGCTGATTTTTCTAACCGAAAACGAAACTTTCATGTCGGCCATTGCAAAATCGCCGAACACGTCAAACGGAACTTAAAAAAAAAACACACTGGTCGCTCAAATGTTTTCCCAAGGATGACTACCACCTATCAGAAAATAATTCTCGTTTATTTTGGGACACCTCCTCTTATTCTACGCGAATTATATATCAGATTAATATAAAAATGGTTGAAATTCAATGCACCATATTAAGTATTTAATGATTCAAAGATGCTGTTATATTTCTTTCATACGGTTAGAAGCTGTCTTCCCAATAGATGATATGTGAATTCGAGCCATAATTTTAGAAGATTTTATTGTTACTACGAACTCTGGTTTTATATAAATATATCAGGTATATTATAAGTGCCTTAAAAATCAAATTGATATTTTTATTTGTATAAATGCAGGAGACACTTTATATACAATGACTTTTTTATATATTGTATTAAATACATCTACAACAGATATTAAGCAAAAATATACTACAGAGTTCGTTTTTCGTATTTATTATAATAAAAATCAACGAAATTTATATACATATACAATTTTTGGCGTATATACAATATTTTATATATGAATGATTTTCACTTGTACATTTACAAAGTTGTTTGTTAATATTGACCGATATTCTGAGCTTCCAGCTAAGCAGGCGTCTAGTTATAATCAGAAAAAATGACTGTCGGATTCATCTATGAAACTATAAATATCGGAATTATAACAAAGCTTGCTTGTTTTTACATTAAATGACAATGTGGCATTATTTGTGCCGCTCTGTTGAAATAGAGACATGCATTTAATGAATTCCCTGTCTACTCTGTTTCTACAAATTTGAAACTTATTTTTATCATATATAATATCATATGTGGTAAATTTTTGCCGGAAAAATTTTCAAATTGTTGCCTAGAAATTTATTGAGTGGCATTGACAAAAAAAATACGAGTTGTCAAACGAGTGATTTTTGATGAATGTCACGAGATAAATTGGTAACGGGCTCGAGTAAAGCAATCGGAAAATTTGTCCAGGATAAAATTTAACCACGAATGGTATTCGGATGACTATTTCCAAAATAAAAATCAGGTAATCATTTATATAATTTTTTCTTGACAAAAATCTTATAATTTTTACTGTGTTTAGAGGTATTATGTTTCCGTTTGCTTTTTCAACGTTTTAAATAGATTCCTGTTTGAATCGTCTCGTTTTTAATAAAAACTGGTAACACTAAAAATATACAGACTTTGACAGGTATGTAAACAATATGTTTCTAAAACGTCAAAAAAATTTCGCTTATCAAAACTCACTTGTAAAAATACGACATCTTATTGGCTTAAAGGGTGCGATAAAATTTTTGTGACGGTGTTTTGTCGAAATGAAACTTGGTAACTAGGTAGAATCCTGAATTTGGATTGATTTATATATTTATGAGTGAAATAGTCATGTTAAAAAAACTTGATATGTAACTTTTTATTTATACTTTAGCGTTGAAACTACACCAAACACATCTCAGGGTTTTACTAATACTGAATGTATTTGTCATTTATTTTTTAATAAAATTCAAACCCACGCTCTTAGAAAACATGAAATTATGTACCTAGCTTTTTAAAATTTGAAAATATTTTAAGAACTTTTAGGACATTTAGGGTACAATTTTATTTTATCCTAAAAAACAATAAATAAAAATCTATAGCTATGCATTATTTTATTTTTTATTGCGAGAAAATATAAAATAAATAAATAAATAAATAAATAACTGATCGCCATGAAAACATTCATGTAGACAATTTTCCGAGCTAGTTCAATAAAGAAGGTCTAAAAAGTGATCAGAAACAGATCATTTCTGGACGATTGCCAAAGAATGCTATTTTAGTTTGATTTTCGACACTTCTGTTTTAATTTCAATAAAAAAATTTTTCAAACAAAAATAGCATTTATGAGAAATATTCGTTTTCCGGGAATGGGCTGTGTCATATTTTGAGTGGGAGCTCAACGTTTCGCCCGCAGTCGTATGGGGCATCTTCAGGAGCAAGGGAGATAGTACTGTCTTAAACAAGGTTACCCGATGTGTCAACCACGCTAGAGGCCGAGTTTAAGCAACAAGAGTGGGAGACTCAGTTTACAAGGTTACCCGACGTGTAAACCACGCTAAAGGCCAAATAAACCAAGTGACTGAGTTTCCCCCTCTTGTTGCTTAAACTCGGCCTCTAGCGTGGTTGACACGTCGGGTAACCTTGTTTAAGACAGTACTATCCCCCTTGCTCCTGAAGATGCCCCATACGACTGCGGGCGAAACGTTGAGCTCTGACTCAAAATATGACAGTCCATTCCCGGAAAACGAATATTTCTCATGACTCAGACTGTGGAAGCCTACTCAATTAATAGCATTTATGTTTAAGGAACGTACAGAATACGCTGGAAATCTTCATTCAACAGAGCATCGCAAATAATGTCATATGTAAAAACAAACAGGGACAGTTATAATTATATATATAATTTTATTGCAGGTCCGACAGTAATTTTTTCTGACTATATCCAGAAATGTGTTCAATTGGGACCTCAGAATGCCAGTTATTGTTTATATTAGCTTTTCTTTTAGTATAGTTTTTGATAGTACCATAAATTGTTATATCATATTAAGTTTATTTCAAAATTTTATGAGGCCTTAATCAAAATGTAGCAATAATTGTACAGAAATATTTTTATAAAGAACTTACTCTCTGTACTTATTAAGTAACTAAGTACCTAAATGAGCAATACACTACCGTCCCGATTTTGTAAATTAATAATTAATAAAGGAATGTTTAAAATTTGTGATACAATTGGGAATTTTTATGGATTTGATTGGTGCTTGGAATATAATTTTTTACAACACATTTTGTTTTATTTATAACCTACACTCTAATCTCCGACTTGATCCCCACGTCATTAATTTCTGATGCTAGTATTACTAAAGTTTTATCTAGCATCTTTGTCGTACACACATGGCATATATGAGACTTTTATTCGCACTTATTGTCCAATGTATTCCACAGGGGTATATGCTATCTCCGTCCAACCAACGGCAAAAAATGAAATACGAACGGTATTGTAACCACGGTCACAAATGTCATTTTAAAATATTTTAATTATTTGAATATTCATGTCATTCTGTAAATCATGTGATTAAGGTGATTTTGGCGTCGATAATTTGTGCTTCGTTGTGTGTTGGTATTATAATGTGCATTGCTATTGCCGTCGATTATTATAACTTATTGCTTTTGGACAATAAAAAGAAGTGTATTTCATCCATTATAGTTATATTATATTTATTCAATTGGTTTATTATCAGAAGTAATACCACAAGACCTCCTGATTTTATCGATAAAGTTTTATTTTGCACGAATTTTTTTATGTTTAAGTTTAAGCAACAAAGGGGGGAGACTCAGTTTACAAGGTTACCCGACGTGTAAACCACGCTAGAGGCCAAATAAACCAAGTGACGAAAGGAAGGCAGAGAAGACAGTTATATACTAATTTAAAGATACGGTAGATGAGCAAAGCTAATGAGGACCAATGGGAATCGAGTTCGTAATGGTAGATTGGACGTGTCGTGTTCCGAGAATCACCGGTTTCCACATGTGGCTCAAGTAATAGCCATTATCCCGATTGATGTTATTAGGATGTTTTCATATTTCTAAAGTTTCCCTGTATTTACGTCTGTAAAACTCAGGGACAGGAGCTAAAATGCGGGAATTTTCAAATAAGATGTTATGTCCTGTGTTGTGTTGGTGTTCTACGACCGCAGATGTTAATACCATACCATTACACAGGCAGCGTTTGTGTTCTGACAATCTAGTGTGAACACTCCTTCCTGTTTCACCTATGTATACTGTGCCGCAAGAACAAGGAATACTATAAACACCGGGTGACGACAAGGGTTCGCGTTTATCTTTAGTTTGCGGGAGTATTTTGTCACTTGGTTTATTTGTCCTCTAGCGTGGTTTACACGTCGGGTAACCTTGTAAACTGAGTCTCCCCTCTTGTTGCTTAAACTCGGCCTCTAGCGTGGTTGATACGTCGGGTAACCTTGTTTAAGACAGTACTATCCCCCTTGCTCCTGAAGATGCCCCATATGACTGCGGGCGAAACGTTGAGCTCTGACTCAAAATATGACACAGTCCATTCCCGGAAAACGAATATTCTCAAAAAGAATGAGTGCTTAAAAATAAAAATTTATCTGAGAAAATCAGAGAGGTCGTGTGGTATTTTATGACCTTAAAATATTGTCACACTGACAGTTATTTACTTGGTAGCGGAAATTTATAGGGGTAACGGACTTTTATCAATATAATACTGTTCCCATTGGTTGAATTTTCAAGTGTTTTACATTACATCATAATTATTCAATTGATTTATTATTGTGAAATAAATGTCTTACTGCGAATTTTGATGAATAATAATATCCATACAGTTTTGGCTATATTATATGACTGCCAGTTCTTAGTTTTGATTTGTATGAATACTTCATCATCATACGATTTCACCCGACAACATGACGTCATCAATTCCCTCTTACCCTGGCGATTTGAACCATGTACTTACGATTGATGACGTGGGGGTCAAGTCGCGAAAACAATATTTATCTGCTTTTTTTCAGTGCAGTCTTTTTCGTACGTATACTAACTCTTTATTTTGTTTTAGATCAAGTACAACCACATCAATGTTTCAAGTGTGGCAGATCATACAAATTTAAGCAATCTTTGACCAGACATTTAACGTACCAATGTGGGAAGCAACCCAGGTTTCAGTGCCCGCAAGCGAATTGTACCTACAAAGCTAAGCTTAGAGATAGATTAAGGAGCCATATTTTGACGTTGCATCCTGATTTATATTGGACTTTTTAACAATAATAAATGAAGCAGTTAAATTCGTTTGAGTGCCATTTTTATGTTTGTATGAATCAACAAAGTTGGGAATAAATAGTGCATCCAAAATACATAGATTTAGTTTTAAAATAGTACCAATAAAAATAGTTGAAATCCTTTTGTGTTTGAACAGGAATGATTGTCGCGCGAAAATTGGTCACTTTAATATGTTAAAGGTGTTTTGATTTAAGGTGCATTCAGAAATGAAAATTGGGTTTATGGTTTTTGTTTAGATTTAAGTAAGTCATTCATAAATGCAAGTTTAATTTAACTCTAATTTAGTTTTGATTGTACTGACATCAATGTAAATACTTCAAAATTAAGATTAAAATATCGGTAGAGCAAAGCTTAATAGTGCGCCGTGAAACTGTCATTATTGGTTATATTTTAGCAATTAAATTTTTACAGTTCTATGTTCTTCTCGCATTTGTTTAAAAAGCTGATTCCACCAAGTGAATACTAAATAAAGATGAGTGTATATATCTATATCGTTTCAGACTCGTTTCTCATTGGTGAAGTTTGTGACGTCAAACTAAATCATAAACCTTAAGTTTGGACCTTGCACTGTTTAGCTTTATGATATGGATTTATAGACCCTAAATTCTGAAGTGTGAATCGAGTCATTACATAATATGCGGACAAAGTCTTTAAATCTGTAGTATAAACCATAAATCTAAACCTAATTTTCATTTGTGAATGTACCTTTATGGTTTATACTTTAAATTTAATGACTTTGGCCGAATATTATGTAATCACTCCATTCACACTTCAGAATTTAGAATCTCTAAATCCAAATCATAAAGCTAAACATTACAAGGTCCAAACTCTAGGTTTATGATTTAGTTTGACGTCACAAACTTCACCAATGAGAACGAGTCTGAAATGATATAGATACATACACCCATCTTTATTTAGTATCCACTTGGTGGATTCGGCCTTTTAAACAAATGCTAGAACATGGAGACTGTCATAACTTAATTGTTGAAATATAACCAATAATGCCAAGCGAGTGACAGTTTCACGGCACACAGGTGTCTTGTTGAGTACTGCTCTACCGATATTTTAATCTTGTTTTTGAAGCATTTACACAGATGTCTGTACATATCAAAACTAATTTTCAGGAAATTTAAACTTACATTTATGAATGACTTACTTAAACCTAAACAAAAACCGTAAACCTAATTTTCAATTGTGAATTCACCTTTAAGGTATTTGTTTAAAAACCCGAATCCACCAAATGGATACTAAATAAAGATGGGTGTATATATCTATATCATTTTAGACTCGTTGTCATTGGTGAAGTTTGTGACGTCAAACCAAATCATAAACCTAAAGTTTGGACCTTGCAATGTTTAGCTTTATGATTTGTATTTAAACACCCTAAATTCTGAAGTGTGAATAGAGTCATTACATAATATGCGGCCAAAGTCTTTAAATCTAAAGTATAAACCATAAATCTAAACCTAATTTTAATTTGTGAATACACCTTAAATCCAAATCATAAAGCTAAACATTGCAAGGTCCAAACTTTGGGTTTATGATTTAGTTTGACGTCACAAACTTCACCAATGAGAATGAGTCTGAAATGATATAGATATATACACCCATCTTCATTTAGTATCCGATTTTTTAAACAAATGCGAGAAGAACATGGAGACTGTCATAACTTAATTGCTGAAATATAACCAATAATGCCAAACGAATGACAGTGTCACGACGCACAGGTGTCCTAAATTAAATTTGTTGATTTAAAACATAAATATGGCACTTAAAACTTTTGTTACATGTTGTACCTTAAAATACCATTAAAGTACACTATCTCTATATTGTAAAATAATAAAGAATAAATTTATATTTTATATTACAATTCCAATTTTTTATTTTCCTTTTCGTATTTTTTACAGCTGTCAATATATCGTCCACATACTAACTCTTAATTTTGTTTCAGATAAAAGAAAAGAATATAAATGTATAAAGTGCAACAGAGTCTATAAACAACAACAATCCTTACACAGACATTTGAAATTTGAGTGTGGAAAGGAACCGGGATTTCATTGTCCGCAGACTTATTGTAACTACAGAGCTAAGCAAAAGGAAACTATGAAAACTCATATTCGATTAAGACATCCTGAATTGTTCGGTTATTTTCAGAAATTGAAAAAAAGTTCAGAATAAAATTAAAAATAAATTATATTATTAGATTTTGTTGTGTTTCTTTTCAGCCATTTTAATAGTTTGGAATGTGGCCATCTTGATAACGACGCCATTTAGTAGTCACATTTTTGTTATAGCAAGTAAGATATTAATGTATGAAAAATGTACAAAATTGTAGTAATATGTTAGTGTATACATTGTAAATTGTAATAAATGTAATAAAGTTTATATTATGCAAAAAGAATATTTCATATTAACACTTGAACAATACTATGATTTACAGTGAATTATAAGTTGTAACTCAACACTTTGAATGAATGTACTTCAAATAATGCATTTAATTTTTCTTTTACGTGGTGCATTTTCTACAATAGCTGAAATGGCCTCATGAAGGGTACAGATAATCGGTACAATATTAGTGAAAGCAAATTGACACACCCAGAAATGAGTAAAGGCTGGTTTATGTAAGCTGTAAACTTAAGAATTTACCTTAGCATTAGCACTTTGACTTTGCATTAATAAAGGTGTATTCAAAAATGAAAATTAGGTTTAGATTTATAGTTTATACTTTAAGCTGGATTCAGAGATTGTTTAGTAAACATAGCATAGGAATACACAACACAGGAAAACATAGAAACTTAAAACCAATTCAGAGATTGTACAGAAAACATAGAATTATTGTATGTAGATAAATTCATGTCAGAAAATCCATTCTCTTTTTGTCGTAGAGGATCGGCGACTTCTCCACTAAGCTGATTAACTTTATGTCTTGTTTATAAGAATCACTAATTTTTTAAATAATTATAATAAACACAACTGCAATACAAAATAGCTTAAAACTTCAAAACAAATGTCAGCAAGTTGTCATCATTAACTCTCTATAGTAGGCATGGTGTAACTACGAATACTCACGAAACATAGCGCACATGGCCGAACATGGCAAAACATAGCTTCGAAATAAAATATGACCAATTCCCCATGTTTTGCTGTGTTGTGCTATGCTATGTCTGTAACTCTGAATCAGTACACGCTTTTCCGTATGTTCATTTCTATGTTTTTCTGTGCTATTCTATGCTATGTTTACTACGCAATCTCTGAATCCAGCTTTAGATTTAAAGACTTTGGCCGCATATTATATATTAACTCCATTCACACTTCGGAATTTAGGGTCTCTAATCCAAATCAGAAAGCTAAACATTGCAAAGTCCAAACTTTCGGTTTATGATTTAGTTTGACGTAGAAGGCAATAACTACGTTTATCTCGACGTTTGAAGCCGCTTGAATTTAGTAAATCTTTTTTCAATCTTCGAAATAAACGATTGAGATCAATATTTCAATCCGCTTGAAAATGTCAAGTCAACCCTATAAAATAAGAGGCTTGGACTTATGAAGAGGCTTGACTTCTGTCGAAATAAACAGAGAGGCTTCAAATAATATGCGCACATCCGCAATATGTTGGAGTGTTATAGTTATTAACGTCATAAGGCTGATATGTAGCAAATAACAGATGAGGTTGAATGTTGTAAAATCGAGGCGATAGCCGAGATTTTATAATCAACCGTGTCTGTTATTTGTATATCAGCCGTGTGACATTCAGTATTTTTCATAATAACATAAAATATCTTCTTAAAATTCTATTTTCTATGGCATATTGACAGGTGACAGCTCTTCATGACAATTTCATGATGCTGAGATTTTTTTTAGGGACACATGATTTTTAATAATTGTACTGTTATAAAAAACAACGGCCGTGGCTGTTTTGATGCATATATCGGTTGAGCATACAGTACTGTTAAAGCACATTTAACAGTATGGTATTATGAAAATAAATTCATATCATTTGGTTATTTGCATTTTACCTCATTTTATAAAAGTTGCGACATAAAACTTAATAAAATTGTCCAAAAGCGAAATATTTGAAGGGACGAAGAAACAAATTTTTTTTTTTTTGAAAGAAAAGTCAAATAACAACATGGCAATTTTTAGATTTTGAAGTTACAAATCCAGCATTAAATTAGATCATATACCTTTCCCTGTCTGTTTGCATAATCTAGTATTTAACTATCTTTGTTTAGTCGATACGAATTTAAAGAAGATTGAAAATAAGTCAATCCTAATTTCAATCCGCTGAGATAAACCAATAGGGCACGAGCAGACACGTGACTCAGGCATCCTTGACGTACTTGGAATCATCTGATTTGTGTGCGCATGTCATTTTGACAAGAACAATGTCACTTTGACAAGACCAATGTTTTGTCTTATTTTGCTAAAATGTTATTATTGTACAATTTTCAGGCAGTAAAACACATGAAATTAAAAATAACTTCTCAACAATTCAAAATTAAAATAAGTCAAAACATTGGTATTGTCAAAGTGACATTGTTCTTGTCAAAATGACAAGCGCACAGAAATCAGCTGTAGAGGCTGTCCTTAAATTACGTAACGCAAAATTAGGAAATTTTTGATACCCCCTCCCCCCTTTGTAACGCACCCGTAACGCAAACATGAACCCACCCCCATATATTACGTAACGCAGTACTTGACCCCCCCCCCCCCGAATGTTTTTACTGGATATAAAAGTATATGGCCTCCTTAATATTCAGTTAAAATTTGAAATAGAAACTATTTAAATTAATGTACATAAAGATGAAAAATAACAGAACAGAACAGAAACTATTTAAATTAATGTACATAAAGATGAAAAATAATGTACTACTCTTGCCCTACGGCTTGTCACCCCAATTTCTTTACTGGATATAAAAGTATATGGCCTCCTTAATATTCAGTTAAAATTTGAAACAGAAACTATTTAAATTAATGTACATAAAGATGAAACTATTGAAAAGTTTTTCCTTATCAACACTACTTGAATTCATGGTTTAATATGAATTGCATTGCACGAATGAAAGACCACTGGCTCGAATTTGAATTGGGCCCGACATATTATGTTGACTGTTATTGAAAACAAACGACTGCCTGCATATACAAATTAGCACCGCGAAATTTGAATGTTTCAAAACTATTAAAGCAAGTTTAGCAATATTTTTTATATTTTATCGTTACGTAATGCACACATTAACCCTCCTCCACCCCCTCATAACGCTGTGTAACGCTACTCTTGCCCCCCCCCCCCTTGAAGCGTTACGTAATTTAAGGACAGCCCCTGATTCCTTGCATGTCAAGGACGGTCGAGTCACGTGGCTGCTCGCGCCCTATAGGATTTTACAAGTTATGATAAACTTGAAGCCGCATGAATTGTCGAGATAAACCTAGTCAATGACTAGGTTGAGTGGATGGATGTTAAACCATCCAAAAATGCGGGCATCATATCATTTTGGATATGCGTCAGTGCATCACAGTGATGAGATCCATTAAGAGCGAAACGCTTTTGTAGTTCTGGTTGAGTGGGCTCGTCTCTGGTAAATAACCGAAAGGTCGATTCACAAATCTTGGGAAACGTGTCAAGTATGATTTTTTTAAAAATATGTTAAAACAGTTTCACCGACTAATTGTAGTTTCTACATTTATTATTATTATTTATTTGTTTAGTTGTTACTAATATGGTATTACAAAAATGGTATATGTATTCTTGTTTCGTAGTCTTGTGTATGTCTACCACTATTTGTTGTTGTTGTTATTATTATTAAAACATTTTTTTATTTTAGGTAAAAAATTCGTATGTAGCCGTTGTGGACGAGTATATTCACATTATCCATCTTTATGGAGCCACAAGAAATATATATGTGGGAAAGAGCCTACGTTTTATTGTCCTATACCCTTGTGTCCTTATAGGGCCAAATTGAAAAAGCATTTAACCAAACATATGCAAGGGACTCATAATATGAAAAGTTATAGATATATGAAAAATGACTGTTAATGTATTTATGTATAACTGTACTTAATATTTGAAATATAGACGTATTCAACTGTGAAACATCTTTAATATTAAAATAATAAGGTGTTCATAATTACTCAAAATCTCTGTCACACAGCATTCGTTCTTACAACACCGACTATAACATGTAATACAACAAATAATAAATCGAAAATATCTTGCGAAGGATACTTTGGTGACATCGATACGGAATGATTGCAACATCATCAATGTAAGAACAGATATACAAGAACTTAACGGCGTATATTTTGGCGTATTGGTTCAAAAGATTTTATTTAAATTCCTCTAACAATGTTGCACAATCATTGGTGTACAGACGACCAATAGGAGTCCGTATCGATGATACCACCAAATAATCCTTCCGCTAGATATTTCCCAATAATTCTGTACTCGATTTTGAAAGCAAATGGATGTGTATGTGCTCTTTGGATTTTTTGTAAGATGTGTAAAAAATGTTTAAAGCTACGTTTCCACCTCTTAACATTGTTTTTGTTTTAAATCATAGTCACAAAAGTTTGTCATATGGCAACACAGCTGAGCGTTTCCAGCGGTTGATTTTGTCTTAGTCTTTGTTGCTGTCGTTGCGCATAGTTAGAAAGTTTGCAAGCTGCAAACATTTTGTCTTTGTTGTCGTTGTTGTGTGAACGAATGTATTTGTATCTGTCCATGTCCATATCATTTTATATGTATTATTTGTTGTATTACATGTTATAGATCCTAAAGAGAGATTTCGATTAATTTTTAACACTTTATCCACATCACAGTCGAAAAAATCCCACAATTAACATAATAAGTGTTAGAAATATAATTTAATTGTATATTATATTCACGTCTATTTTTTTTCCAGAGTATGCCTACCTAACTGAAGTTCTTGACGAATCAGAGAGGAATACACAGTTTTATATAGGTACTGGATATTCAAAAATTTATTATTTATAACATAACTTATCATTCTTTCTTTTAGAATGTCCTGGGAGAGGATATAACTGCGCAAAATGCAATCGTTTTTACGATAGACTAAGTTCTCTTCGAAGCCACGTTTCATTCGAATGTGGAAATATGCGACGATTTTCGTGTCCCATAGATGATTGCAACTATAAAGCCAAAAGAAAGTACCACATACATAAACATTTACAGGGTGTTCATAAAATTGATATGTCTTTGAAACTGGGACAAAAGAAATGTACATAAAGTACAAATAAATTTTTAATATTTTAATGTTGCTTTACTTTAATTATTTTTTATTAACATTTTCAGAAATTTTCCTGTTCTAATTTATCCTTTATATTGATCTAGATTGGATCTACTTTCAGTAGACCATCTTGATCGCAACTCAAAGCATCCTGAACATACTTTTAAACTAAATCAAATTCCTGATCTGAACTAGATCACAGATTATATATTAGATTACCAGCCATAATTTCGTGTATGTGATCTAATTTATGATAATTAAATCATCAGAATATGATCGAATTTATGATTTAGGCCCACTTTTACAATTGATGGATAAACTATGGTATAGCTATCGGAGGTATAACTTTATCCTAGCAATTATACCTTCGATAAACAAGACTGTCTTTTACAATGCATTTTTATCTGTCAGATAGTTATACCAGGAATTACGTTAAATCACTTTAGGTTGGTATTGGCACAATAAAGTTATCTTGTCAGACTATTTTTATTCAATATTGTTATTATTTCTGCCTTCTAATTTGCATTTTTCACGATGTTAAATGATATAATAGCTATTTGTGTATTAAGAGCGCAAAATGGGACATTGTCGATTGAGAGGTTGTTGCCGCGCGATGCAGGAGCGAGGCATTCTCTCGAAATCGACAATGTCCATTTGCGCTCGAAACACACACAAGATTTTTTCTACAGTCGCCACAGTGGGGTCCTCCACCATAACAAAAATTTATTTTTTATTTATTTTTACTTATCGGTATTTTCCATTCTTCTTGAGCTATTGCTTCAATCTAATCTAAGCATTTTATACTTTCGTTTTTGGAAATGAATGCCCTATTTTATTTTCACAGCAGTGCGGCATTTTGTTTGGTTATGTAAGTGGGTAATGTGTAACTACAGTGTCATTAATTCCTTACTAAATGTTTCCATTAAGAATGTAGCCAAGTAACATTTCTCAACATTGTATAGTTAGAAATTTGAGGAGCGAGCGTTTTTTCTACTTTGTCGCTCTAGAGCGGCAAAGTGACATTTTGCGTTGACAAAAGAGAGTGCAAATGGCTACTTTGTATATAGACTGTAGAAATTTTTTATTTTTGATTCGAACAGTGATGTTGAAATACTTGATTGACATCTGTCAAACGTAAGAATAACACACATCGTTTGTGTTTACGTGGTATCCATAAGAACAAGAGATAAAGTTATCCGAGGTTTATACGACCGATTTCCATGGGATAAGAAATACTGGTGTTTATTCTATCTGATGTTTATCCGAGGATTGTAAAATACAATTTCAAATTTTATACCTGGTATAACGTTATACGAGGTTTATCTAATGATTGTAAAAGTGGCCCTTGGTTGTTAATCTATTTTAACCAGTGTTCTAGTTTTTTTTCTTTTCTATTTGATCTAGTTCTCAAAATAGATCACCGGAAAAATCCAAGAGTTTGACCCAGGGCTGTTTTCATAAGAAGGTTCATTTTAAGACTTTAATTAAATTTACTTAACGACTTTATCTTTATTTTAAAAAAATACTAGTGTTCGCTAAATTGCTAACATTATATCGTTTTCGATTGGCGTGCTCGCAAAATGTTCGAAAATTTGTTATATGTCGTCGATCTGCCACATTGCTCTTAAGAAGTTATAGAACGATCTGCGAGCGGTTTTCTTTTCTCAATTGAATACGATGCGAGACGCTCGCTTGCTCTGAAATTCTCAATCGAACACAGATGTTGTTCGCAGAATGATCTGAGAGCAATAGCGAGCACCCAATCCAAAACGCTATTACACAGGGTCTGGCAGAGGAAACACATGGTTTTCCACTAAGCATTACGCAGTCATTATACAACTCGCGCCCCAGACGAAACTGACACTTGCTGACGACAATAGGTTGCCAACAAATAGAAGAAAATAATTTGTGGCTGCTTGCATAACGGAGTTACAAGACTTTTTAATCCACCAATCCCAAAAGGATATCTTAAGGTGTGATGATATTATTATAAAATAAAACTGGTTGCTAGGTTTTAAAAATACTACAAGTGAGTTACAAAATTTGTTTGACTTACTGTAATTTTGACACTTTAGAGTTGACTTTTCACTGTCAACAAATTTAGGTTAGCGAAGGTGTCATCCGAGATCGTCATTTATATCGTACAGTGCAACGTGTTGTAGCAGCTGTGTAAAATGTGTTAAACGAAAATATTATTTTCATTTGATCTGGCATAACTTGACCTGTCTCATGCGTCCTTGCGATGGCTCTCAATATCACTTTATGATCCACAAGATTTCTATCCGGAAAACGTTCCGAATAGACTCGTGCTGCCTCTCTGGCGTTACGTCCACATTCTCCGAAAATTATAATCATTTCTAAGTAATCAGCGGCTGAATACATGGTAAGAATTTGCCTTTTCTTATTCACCTTGTCAAATTTAATTTGACACTGACATTTTTCGAAAACTACAGTCGCCCACATATTTGAAAGAAGATTTGATTTGTACAAAACCATAGTAACGTAAAATTACGGCAAACACACGTTAAAGGTGTAGGTCTCTGATTGGTTAATTTTAAGACGTCTTTTCTCGAATATCTTTTAAGCTATATTTTTTTTCTTCGAAATTACACATCAGAGTGCAGTCTCGTGTTTCCTCATTCGTTCTGGGGCGCGAGTTGTGAGACACACTGTATGAGGTTCACTTCCATAAAAATATTTTTTTAAAAAAGCAAATACTTTGAAACAGTGCCTTTCCTCTGTTATGAAAATAAACACAACTTTAATTTTGTTACAAAGCCTGCCGTTAATAGGTCAAAAATTAAATCATACTCAACATGTCAACCATGCCAGAGGTCCACACGTAGGATGGAGCTTATATAACCAAAAAATCGAGTGTATAATTACATTTTGGTAAAAATGGTATACATATGTATTTTGACCCGAAGAATATAATATAATAATATTCTTTATTGTATATAAACCTTAAGTTATTACATTTGATGATGGAAGTGAGTCATTTTTTGCCATATATTTTATAACATTTTATTATTTCGTTGGGTTGATGGAGATGATATGATGAAAGGACAGTCACAAACATCCAAACCCCTGGTGGGAATCGAACCCACGATCCCTGGATCCGAGCGGTGATGGTCGCTTCGAGCGCTGTCGGAACACGCCGCCTCAACACACTCGGCCACAGAGACGGTCTTTGACCCGAAGAATCGAATGATGAAATTGTCGATGGTATACCTCGTACCCATTTTTGAGTCTACCCAAAAACGGGTAGAGGTACAGGATTGGCGATTTCTTCATTAGATTCCACTGGCAAAGCAAGTAAAAAAGTGTAATAAATAAATTTTTCTATTTCGGTGTTCTTATGTTTCTATAAAAGCACTGTTTTTCACTGAAAACACGACGTTTAGAAAATCTATAAACGTACTGTTTTTGGCGCCTTTCATATTCTAGAGGTGGTAGTCATGCTTTCATAACTGACAGATAACCTTAAAATGGTAAATTGTTTGTGTTGAAATATTACTTCTAATTGTGGATTTTTATTCTTTCTCTAGGTGATAGGACTAGAAAGAAAAGAAATTTATAGCTATAGCTGTGTTAGTTAAGAAAGAATAAGAATCTGTAAAGTTAAAATTTCAACTAAAAAATTATGAAACAAGAAACAATGCGCTCAGGTTTACTTTGTCAAATAATTAAAACGGTAAGTTTTATTTATTACAATTTAAATTTATGGTAATACAATTTTAAATTTAATGTATTGTTATTCCAGGCAGGTTATGAAATGTATGATGCACGTTACTTGAAAATGTTAACACTGTCTACTCAATTTGTGGCGGCTACTAGCAAACAAATATGAAAAGTTGATGTTTT
Source organism: Harpalus rubripes (assembly GCA_963082715.1). Classification (NCBI taxonomy): domain Eukaryota; kingdom Metazoa; phylum Arthropoda; class Insecta; order Coleoptera; family Carabidae; genus Harpalus; species Harpalus rubripes. Next base: position 1,827,593 of record OY720462.1, read on the forward strand.
AATCCATGATTTGCAGTTCCACGTTGTGGCGAACTATCGAATATATACCATATATGTTTTGTATTAAAAATTGTAAGAAAAGCTGTTGCCGTTATCTATGCAACTGAGCAGTGAGTGTTGTAAAAATGGTGGAAAGTAAAAGTCTAGAGCAATAAATTGTTCATTAAAGTATTTCATTAATTCATTATTTAAAGTTTTATTTATATGTTGTTTTCCCAATAAAAAGGCTTGATGGTCCACGTAACGTCCTTCAATCCCATATTCAAGTTTTATCTATGATAATAACCAACACGAACCACCGATATGTCAAACCTTGGAGTTCATTGTATGTATTGGTTTTCCTCTTTCATAATTGTATAATGCTTGATACAATATATTAATGTAAACAATCAGACAAAATCACAAGATACCCAAACTGTCAAAATGTGAAATTTCAATTTTTACCGGGAAACGCTACCAACATAAAACACCAACTCATATTTTTGACAACTCCTTTTTTTAAAAATCTAATTGTAAAATTACCTCAATAGAAAAAATAGTATAAAAAACATGTATCATAAGGCCTGTTGACGCACTCGTCCTTTGTAAAACTCGCCTGGCGGCTCGTTTTCCAAACTTGGACTCGTACGTTAACAGATTGCCTTATGATACTTGTGTTTTAATGTACTATTGTATAGCATAAATTTTTGTATGGAACATATTTTAACAATTTTTTTTGTTCCAGAAAAAAAATTAAGTTGTGAACTATGTGGAAAAGAGTGCACCTTCCGACAAGGATTATGGAAACATAAAAAATTTCATTGTGCAAAAAGAAAAGTCATTTTGTGTAACCAAGAACTGTGCAACTTTAGATGTTGCAATAACGCGCAGTTAGAAAAACACATGAAAAAGAAACATCCGTATTTGTATACTAGGTACACTCATTAGGGTTAAAAAAAATTAAGCATTTAATCACTCACATGTATATATTTATGAATGAAATAAAATTTCGTGTATGTCATACAAAAATAAAATGCTTTTTTACATTACAGTTCATTATTTTTATATTCCATAAAATATTATAATTTGTTTGTATATATATTGACAATATGTTTTGTTACAGGAAGGACATATCCATGTAACCAATGTGGTACAATTTTCCGATATCGACAAGCACTATGGAAACACAAAAAGTATTTATGTGAAAAACAAGACAATTTAAAGTGTTATATAGAAAATTGTAATTTTCAATGTCGTAGTAGTGATCAGCTACAAAGACATTTAAGATATAAACATTATATTTATTAATAAATTTGTTTTTTTTAATCGGACGTATCGAACAGACCCTACTATAATATTAATTTTTAGGATAGCCGCGCCGGTTGCCTTGAAAAATTAAATGGTAGCCGGTTGCTTTAATATAAGTTCATGGAGGGGGTACAAATAACGGGAATTTTCTGGCGGATGGCAGAACGCTAGTTCCGAATTCTCCCTCTAGTTGCCTCTACTAAGGGAAACATCTGAGCCGTTATGATATTTTCGCAAGCGCTGTTTGACGTGGTCGTTTATTTTGTAATGGCTGACATTAAAAAACACTTGTTAACACCAAGTTATGTTCCCTGGTGGGGAAATTTACAGCAACGCGTGGGAGAGCTTACAAAAAATTTGTCTGTTCTTTCAAATCCTGGTACACACTCAAATGGTATATATATATATATATATATATATATATATATATATATATATATATATATATATATATATATATATATATATATCTGCAATAATAAGCGAGAGAAATATTTGTAAAAATGTCGTATCCCCGTACAATTTTTAAACGCAAATATCTCGAGAAAGAAAAGAGATATCGACCTGTGCTTTTAAATCTTAAATCTACACCCTTCCAAATACTTAAATACAAATTTTCAGATTTTTTAATTTTTTAAAAATTTTGACCCTTTTTTTCAACCACCCTACTCTCATACCCAAAAATGGGTGTGTGCTACACCTTCAACGACCACACCAGTAAATTCCTCGTACCAAAAAACATAAGTATACCAATTTTCACCAAAGTATTCCAACGGATACATTTATTATTACACATTCTTTAAAATCGTCAAAACTGAAAAAATCGCAAGGGGTACACCTTAGATTTTTTGCGATTTTTAGCCATTTTCAGACTTTTCCTTCTGGAGATTGTAATAATTGTTCAAAAATTATGAAAATTGGTATGCTTATGTAATTTTGCTCGTAGAATCTAATGGTGATATCGCCAGGGATGTATAAATGACCATTTTTGGGATATGGCCCAAAAATGGGCATTTTTGAGTAAAACTTTGAGGACGAATATCTCGGAAACGAAAAGAGATATCGACCTGCGGTTTTAAAATCTTAAATGTACACCCTTCCAAATACTTAAATACAAATTTTCAGATTTTTTAATTTTTTAAAAATTTTGACCCTTTTTTTCAACCACCCTACTCTCATACCCAAAAATGGGTGTGCGCTACACCTTCAACGACCACACCAGTAAATTCCTCGTACCAAAAAACATAAGTACACCAATTTTCACCAAAGTATTCCAACGGATACATTTATTATTACACATTCTTTAAAATCGTCAAAACTGAAAAAATCGCAAGGGGTACACCTTAGATTTTTTGCGATTTTTGACCATTTTCAGACTTTTCCTTCTGGAGATTGTAATAGTTGTTCAAAAATTATGAAAATTGGTATGCTTATGTAATTTTGCTCGTAGAATCTAATGGTGATATCGCCAGGGGTGTATAAATGACCATTTTTGGGATATGGCCCAAAAATGAGCAATTTTGAGCAAAACTTTAAGGACGAATATCTCGGAAACGAATAGAGATATCGACCTGCGGTTTTAAAATTTGGAATGTGCATGTTGAGGAGAATAAATATTTGGCAAAATCTCAATTTATTTTTTTTGAGTCGAAATTTGATAATTTTGGTGCTTTTTTTACATTTTTGGATTGTGAGAGAGAAATAAATTATTTTTAAGAATAAATTCTTGTAGGTATGTTTAAAAGACATATATGAACAATTAATAAAGATGTATTTAAGTATGATATATGCGTATGAATATTAAAATACCAAACGAGATGATACAAAATTTATTTTTATTTATTGTTTCATTACTTTAATGTCAAATTATTATAGATAGAAGGTTAGATACGGTAAAATTATTAATTAAATTATTCACATATAATAGTAAAAGATATTTCTGACCATAAATAGGGCTGTTACAACCAAAAATATAAATATGAACCATCAATATATCATCATATTTTAATTTGTAATGACATCCTTCGTCATAGTAAATTAGTTTTTAAATATTCAAGTCTTCTGTTATCACGTTTTTTTTAATTCAACAAAACCAAGTAACATTTGTTTGATTTTATGCTGCCATGCCAGATAGAAACCACATGTGTGTGTATGGAAATGAAAGATATGTTGAATGATTTAGACAAAATTTCATTTAAAAAATCTGATGTGGCCAGCACATTACTAGAGATGGGTCAATTCCCGAAATTAAATCTCTAATCAGACATGATCACATCACGGATTTTTCAATTTTGTCTGGAAGCAATTGAAGAAGAACCTTCATCTTCTCTTGGCGTCTGACCACTTTTAACGCGAGAAAACCATTCGCAAAATCTTGCTTGGCTCAAAGCTGCCTCCCCGTAAGCCCTCCGAAACATTTCGACAGATTCCTTGTTATTTTTTGCTACCCCCTCGTAACTATTCTGATATGTCTTAGTTTTGTTGTAGAAGTATGTAGATTTATTATACATATATTAATTGTTATTATCCTTTCAGATTTTGGTAAAAATTTTACGTGTCAAATTTGTAATCGACGATATCAACACAAGACAACGCTCCTGCGTCATTTGCGATACGAATGTGAAAATAAAAAATTATTTCCATGTCCTTTTGAAGGATGTATGTATAGAGCAAGACATAAGACTCATTTAAAAAAGCATGTAAACTTTACGCATAGAAACTTTTATATAGTCCCTAATTTTTTTGTAAATAAAATTTAAAAATAAATCATTGTTTTAATTTATGTTGTTCTTTCAGATAAAATGTATACTTGCAACACCTGTACGCGATCCTATGTGCAGAAGAAATCTTTATTAAGACATTTAAGATACGAGTGTCAAAATAAAAAAATGTTTTCATGTCCTTATGGATTATGTACTTACAAAGCTAGTCGTAACAACACTGTCAATAGACATGTACTTACAGTACACAGTAAAAAAGAATATAGGTGGAATAAAAACGTTGACTAGATTTTGGTGTATTTATTACGTCCAGTCTTGTTTATAGCCCTGTAAACCCTAAATCTTAAATTTTTGAATATACAGATGTTATGTAAGCAATTGCCTGTTACTTTCACTAATCACGACCGACATGCATTTGGTTTATATACCGTGTGTCTATTTTAAAGGTGTACATAAGAGATTAACATGGGAAACCAGTTTCTTGGAATTTCCTGCTCGCCTAATTATTTTAAGCAAAAATGTGTCAAAATGTATAAAATTCTATATCTAAAACAATAAAGAGAATTACCTTTACATGCTTTATAACGACAGAAATTATAGCTATTAACATACCTAGGAATGTTATGTATATCATAACTGCTGAAGAGTGAAGATGTCGGTTTGAAATCCGAACTCGTAGAGCGAGGATTTTAAGACATCTAAGGCTTGTTATGATTAATAACATCCGTGGTTTGTTCAATAGTTTATCGGTTTCAGAAAATTAAGACATTATTGATAAATACCATTTTTTGATACTCTCTCATTAATGCTACTTTCAGATTGCTATGGTTAACATAACAATTATTTTGACATATGTCAATATGATAAATATTCAAATTAAGTGCTATATTCCTCATGTTTATTACTTTAAAATAAAGTAGACCGTATTTAGAACGATAGGGTAACGTTATCTGTATGTATTAATGAAGAGCTTTATATTTTCATTTTATTTTATTTTCATTTTGTAGACCGTTGTTGACAAGTCAGTATGGTAATAATATTACCATACAGATACAGTTATTACTTAGTTACCAGCCTACTTTTGTGCATGTAAACAATGGAATAATATCCTGAAACCGGTAAAATATGAAAATGTCGAAAATTACGTTAAAAATATCGACAGCCATGGAATTGACTAAAAAATAAATAAATGCTTGACGTTTTATCTGTCACAACGTAAGTTAACTTATTTGACGTTTCTGACAATTTGATTTGAACAAATATCGTTAATTATGGCAATAATAGAAATATAAAATTAATAAATAAAGTTAAGAAAATACAGTTTTGTTTAAATAATATAAATATATCAAAAATTCAACATTGCTTAACAAAATTATGTATGATGCTGTTATGTATTCTCAACTCATTTTCAATACATCTACATTAGTACTACAGAAGGGGTTTACACTTATCATTCCTAACACTCTTTCTTAGATTAAGCGGCTCACGTGTGTTTTTGAAGACACACTAGCAGTCTTTTAAAATTTTGTCACGAATTTAGCTCTTCATTTGGACAATAAAAATCAGACAATAAAACTAGAGACAAAATCAAATTGTCAGACATGTCAAATAAGTTAACTTACGTTGTGACAGATAAAAAGTCAAGCATTTGTTTATTTTCTTTTAAATTCCATGGCTGTCTATATTTTCAACGTAATTTTCGATATTTAATTTCTATCGTTACAATGCATGGAAAGGTAATTCTGTTTATTGATTTAGATGCAGAATTTTATACCCTAAAACTTTTATTTGACGCATTTTTGCTTAAAATAATTAGGCGAGCAGGAAATTGCAAAAAACTGATTTCCCATGTTAATCTCCTATGTACACCTTTAAGACAGATACACGGTAGAAGTGCGCCAAAACAGTCGCCATTAATACAGTGTCTTATGTGTTGTTGTTTTCATTCAAACTACTGCGATTTTTAAATAATTTATTATTCAAATAAATTGTTATTGGTCCATTTTGAAGTGCTTTTACAATTGCAACACACACATTAGAAAAGAAATTATTGTAGATTACGATAGATTGCAACCATTTTTATTAAATTGTAACATACGGCACATTACTTGCATAACAGCCTATATTTAGAAACATCTTAATACGCTGATTGCAAATTTTAAAACTGATACCCCAATGGAGTTTCAACAGGATTTTTAAAAGTTATCTGTCATAATTTTACTGTAAAAGTCTGTAGATTAATTGTACATATATTAATTGTTGTTATCCTTTCAGATTTTGGTAAAAATTTTACATGTCACATTTGTAACCGACAATATCAATACAAGACAACGCTTCTCCGTCATTTGAGATACGAATGTGAAAATAAAAAATTATTTCCTTGTCCGTATGAAGGCTGTATGTACAGGGCAAGACATAATACTCATTTAAAATCGCATGTAAAGTTCACACATAAAAACTTTTATATAGAATCAAAAAAAATTGTCAATAAAATATGTTAATAAATACTCGTTTTAATATATGTTGTCCTTTCAGATAAAATATTTACTTGCAACATCTGTAAGCGATCCTACGTTCACAAGAAATCATTATTAAGGCATTTAAGATATGAATGTCAAAATAAAAAAATGTTTACTTGTCCTTATGGAGAATGTACTTACAAAGCTAGTTACATTAACAGTATTAATAAGCATTTAAAATATGCACACAATATGACATTACAATAAAAAATTACAAGACTTTGCTGTATTTATTATTTATTACATTCCATAATTGTTCCAGTATTTATTTTACTTGAATTTATGTGGTACAGTAACTATCCGTCAGATAAATGATAAAATATCGCATCGAAATAAAAGCATAAATGAAGTAAATGATATTGAATATCATTTTTTGATGCGATATTGTTCATTTATCCGACAGATAAGTTATCCAGCACTTTATCCGAAGATGGAAATACCGGCCCTCAGATGGAGAATTTATTTGAAGTTTTTTTACCCAAAATAATTAAAGAACCAGGAAATTATAAAAATATGCAATATGTTGAGGTGATGCGGTCATCACTCCGTATATGAAAGAACAAGTAAAATTTTCACTGAAACAGATTTTTTCTACCACAAATATAAAGTTGTACAATAATTGTTATTAATTTATTGTTATTCTTTCAGATTCTAATAGATCGTTCGCATGCCATATTTGCAATCGAAAGTATATACGAAAAGCATCTCTTATTAGACATTTACGATACGAATGCGCAAATATAAAAGCATTTCCATGCCCATATGAAGGATGTACATATAGAGCAAGACATAAGACTCATATGAAAAAACATATAATGACACAACATGAGTATGTATTCATATATTAATTCATTATTCTAACTTTTTACTTCCTCAATTCGGATATCAATAAATATACAATACAAGCTGCCATAAAATCCTTTTTCCACTCCTGATACTGTAATTTGGCTATTAGGACGTTTGTAGGGACATATCGGCAATATCACGAAATGACATAACTCATAATATGTGAAAAATGAGATACTTCACCACAGTTTTCACAATACAGAGCATTTATTAATTTTTTGCTCAATTCCATGGCTGTCGATATTTTCAACGTAATTTTCGACATTTTCATATTTAATTTATGTCATTACAAAGCATGTAGAGGTAATACTGTTTATTGATTTAGATGCAGAATTTTACGTCTTAAAACATTTATTTGACCCATTTTTGCTTAAAATAATCAGGCGAGCAGGAAATTGGAAAAAACTGATTTCCCATGTTAATGTCCTATGTACACCTTTAAGACAGACACACGGTATATGAATGCAATGATGAATGTGGACAAGGCAGGATGATTGTTTCGTAACTGTTATTGTTATTTGCTACTGAAAATCGGTCACTTTAATTTAGATTTGCCTGATATAAAAATTTATTTATCTTTACTCGAGTGCCTGCATACATATACGCACACAACTGCTGTCCCGACCAGATTGGAAAAGTGAAAGCATCTAAAACGCTTATAAGCGTCGACGGCGCCTTCGCAAAATATATCAGCCGTCGCTTATAAGCGTCAGTGGCATCCATCGTCTTAATATGTAAGAAATGAGGAATATTATCTATATGAAGAAGCATGGTTTGTAAAAATGTTGTTAAGAGAGGAATGGGTCAGCTGAACATTATTCTTATTATTATTAATATAATAGTAGTAGCAAAAGTATAGTGATAAATATTTTTTTTTTACTTAATATTCGTACTAACATTTTTTTTCTTGCAGGCCACACGTTTATATGTAAATCATGCAATAAACAGTATGCAAGAAGAAGGTCTTTATGGCGCCATACTACTTATGAATGTGGAAATAAAAAACTATTTTCTTGTCCATACTGTAATTACAAAGCTTCGCAGAAAACTAGCATCCAAAGACATACTGTAAGACATTTGAATACTAAGGCTCAGCGTATATACGATTGTATAAATTTTAAAGAATAAATAAGTAAATTATATAATGTACCACATGTTTTGTCTAATATATATTTTTGTTTAATAAATGTATATGTGTATTTTAGGGTTAAATTACTGCGGACAAAACCGACCTTTTGTACTAAACAAGTAAATAAAAATCTTAAGTTTTGTACCATGATGTTTTGTTCGAAACACCTACATACTTTTTATTTAAGAAATATTCGTTTTCAGGGAATGGACTGTGTCATATTTTGAGTCAGAGCTCAACGTTTCGCCCGCAGTCGTATGGGGCATCTTCAGTAGCAAGGGGGATAGTACTGTCTTAAACATGGTTACCCGATGTGTCAACCACGCTAGAGGCCGAGTTTAAGCAACAAGAGGGGGAGACTCAGTTTACAAGGTCACCCGACGTGTAAACCACGCTAGAGGCCAAATAAACCAAGTGACGAAAGGAAGGCCGAGAAGACAGTTATATACTAATCTAAGGATACGGTATCCACGGGTCATAGACAATTATAGCCCCCTTTGCCCAAAAAAAAAAAAAAAAAAAAACATTTGCATCTATCCCTTACAATGAAGGATTCTCGGATAAAATAGGTAGCATTCTTAATAAAAACAATATTAAGGTCTTTTTTAAACCTCCACAAAAAATCTCAGAAATACTCCCCCAAACTAAAGATAAACGCGAACCCTTGTCGTCACCCGGTGTTTATAGTATTCCTTGTTCTTGCGGCACAGTATACGTATGTGAAACCGGAAGAAGTGTTCACACTAGATTGTCAGAACACAAACGCTGTCTGCGTAATGGTATGGTATTAACATCTGCGGTCGCAGAACACCAACACAACACAGGACATAACATCTTATTTGAAAATTCACGCATTTTAGCTCCTGTCCCTGAGTTTTTCAGACGTAAATACAGGGAAACTTTAGAAATATGGAAACATCCTAATAACATCAATCGGGATGATGGCTATTTCTTGAGCCACATGTGGAAACCGGTGATTCTCGGAACACGACACGCCCAATCTACCATTACGAACCCAATTCCCATTGGTCCTCATTAGCTTTGCTCATCCACCGTATTTTTAGATTAGTATATAACTGTCTTCTCGGCCTTCCTTTCGTCACTTGGTTTATTTGGCCTCTAGCGTGGTTTACACGTCGGGTAACCTTGTAAACTGAGTCTCCCCCCTTGTTCCTTAAACTCGGCCTCTAGCGTGGTTGACACGTCGGGTAACCTTGTTTAAGACAGTACTATCCCCCTTGCTCCTGAAGATGCCCCATACGACTGCGGGCGAAACGTTGAGCTCTGACTCAAAATATGACACAGTCCATTCCCGGAAAACGAATATTTCTCATGACTCAGACTGTGGAAGCCTACGCAATTATACTTTTTATTTGTTTATTTTCCCAAATAGTACCCATAGTTTCCTGTAATACTTATGTAATGAATAGTTAAAATGGTCAAATGTAATGCCAAAAATGGATCTAATTTTATGAGATCGTGAATAAATTGAAAACATAAAAATTGCATTTAGATCCCCTGTAGTGAAATAATAAACAAAACTGCATGAATGTACTTAAAAAAATAGTTTAACTTAACAATTTCTTTTATTTTAGGTCGAAGTCATTCTTGCAACCAATGTTACCGTACGTACAAAAGTTCTTCTTCATTATGGAGACACAAAAAATTTGAATGCGGCAATCGAAAACTATTTTCATGCCCTCAAAATGGGTGTGACTATCGCGCAACACAAAAAGTTCACATTAAAAGTCATTTAAGAACACATGGATTGTATGAATATTATAAAATTTAAATAAAAATTGTACAAAACTTTAAATTTGTAAGAAGTATTTATAATTTAGTAGTTTGGTTTTATATTTATCCTGTTGAATAGTAGCCAGATCGTAAAACAACGCTAAGTCAACGAAGGTTTGACAATCCGGCGGCGTTTCATCCATGTTTAAAAAACACAAGATAATAAATAAAAATTTACCGAATTTTTGTAAAATTCTAATACATTTATTTTATTCTAGGATTCTACATATGTCTAAAATGCAATAGAACGTATAAGCTGAAGAAATCATTAACGCGTCACATCAAATTTGAATGTGGAAATAGAAAATTATTTAAATGTCCTGTAGTTGGTTGTAATTATAAAGCTAAACAAAATATTCATATAAAATGTCATATGCGCAAACACACTAAGTAAATTATTAATTCCTATTTAAATATTTTCTATTTTGTATTAACAAATTTTATTTATTTTAGGTCGCAAATGGCGCTGTGACAAATGTGAACGCTCATATGAACACTACCCATCTCTCTGGCGTCATCGAAAATTCGAATGTGGAAATCGAAAACTTTTTCCCTGCCCTAAATTTGGGTGTAAATATCGCGCTACTCAAAAAGGACACCTTAAAAGTCACTTAAAAAGACATGCAGTGTATATCCATTATAATAATAGATAGAATAATAAACTAACATAAAAACTAAACTTGTTTTTTGATTGGTTAAATTTTATTTTATTTTGTTTTTCTTGATTCTGATTGGTTGTTTCAGAAATCAGCAGTCGATTTCGCTCACGGATTGGTATGTTTATTTGCGGAAAATGTGGAAAGAGATATAAATGGAAAGATTCGTTAAACAAACATTTGAGGTTGAAAAAATGTTTATATTCGTTAGGTTTTTGTTGTAAACTTTGTGATTTTACTACTTTGTTACATGACAAATATTTGGAACATATGTATGAACACATTAAATAAAAATTATTGTATTACACAGTATATTTTAATTTCAGATAGTCTTTCTGTATGTTTTAAACTTTCAGGGTCGCGTACACTGAGTCTAGTTATATATGGGACACACGATTTATGACACACAAATTCTGAACATTATTTCCATATGTAGACTGTCTCAACTTAGTGAACTGACTTTTTTACAACCGACAATTTCTTAATATGTTTAACAGGGTTGAGAGACCGAACCGTATTTTCTAATATTCTATGCGAAATTAAATTTGGCCATAATCTACGTAAGAACGGCATTGCACAACATTTTGTTTAGGCAATCCGTGCTGAAACCTTGTATAAAAGAAACCATCTTTTTTGTATCAAAAAACACATATGCAGACAAGACCACTAGCCATTTTCCATAGTTTTTTTTTGTTATTGTTATTAGCAATTTAATGTTTTGGAGAAGGGTTCTGTGACGTCATCATGGTAGGATCGTGAAAGAACGTAGACTGGGGGAAAAAGTGTTAGTAATAGAACAACATGTCAGTGTCAAGTGCAGTTGACATAGTATGTTTATGGTATAATTTTACTGGAAATACAGATGTCTCACAACTCGCCCCAGACGAAACTGACACTTGCCGACGACAATAGGTTGCCAACAAATAGAAGAAAATAATTTGCGGCTGCTTGCATAACGGAGTTACAAGACTTTTTAATCCACCAATCCCGGAAGGATATCTTGAGGTCTGATGATATTATTACAAAATAAAACTGGTTGCTAGGTTTTAAAAATACTACTAGTGAGTTACAAAATTAGTTTGACTTACTCTAATTTTGACACTTTAAAGCTGACTTTTCACTGTCAACAAATTTAGGTTAGCGAAGGTGTCATCCGAGATCATCATTTATATCGTACAGTGCAACGTGTTGTAGCAGCTGTGTAAAATGTGTTAAACGAAAATATTATTGTCATTTGAATTCTTTGAGATTAAAACAACAAATGATGGTTCTAAAAAGAACCGTTTTTATTGTAATGCAATTTATACAATGGAACTGTTCAAACAGAGCAGATGCTCAAAATGTCCTCCGTTCATTTGTAAACATAATCGCGCCCTTCTTAACAGGCTCAATTTAGAGTACATAATCATTTGTGGAATAACTGTTGTAAAGGCCGAATAGACTCATGCTGCCTCTCTGGCGTTACGTCCACATTCTCCGAAAATTATAATCATTTCTAAGTAATCATCGGCTGTATACATGGTAAGAATTTACCTTTTTTTATTCACCTTGTCAAATTTAATTTGACACTGACATTTTTCGAAAACTACAGTCGACCACACATTTTAAAGATTTGATTTGTATAAAACCCTAGTAACGTAAAATTACGGCAAACACACGTTAAAGGTGTAGGTCTTTGATTGGTCAATTTTAAGACGTCCTTTCTCGAATATCTTTTAAGCTAGATTTTCTTCGAAATTACACATCCGAGTGCAGTCTCGTGTTTCCTCATTCGCTCTGGGGCGCGAGTTGTGAGACAGCCTGTATAGGTTCTTTTGCTAGAAACTTTCTGTATGGAATTTGTATAAAATACATACAACTGTCGGAAGGTAGTATACAAGATATATAATCTTTTGCAAGGAACTTTCTGTATGAAATTTGTACAAAATACATAGAACTGACGGAAGGTAATATGTTGGCCACATCAGATTTTTTAAATAATGAATTATAAGTGTATACAGAAACGTCAGTTGTATATCTTCGAATAATTGTTAACATTTAATAAAACTTGCTCAAAATTTCAGTGTCATAAATAGTGTGTTCCGAATTTACTGGACCTATTGTACATATATATGTGAATGACTGGTATAATAATATACATAGAATAACGCTATGCTTAAAATATAACACTGTAAATATCGCATAATAATTTTGGTTTTTATTTTAGGCATGAGATTATTCAACAAACCAGGATCTTACACTTGCATTGCCTGTGGAAATGTATATAGATGGCAGCCATCTTTGTGTAGACATAGAAAAAAATGTAAAGCAAAATTATTTGTACATTGATTGTATTAATAATGTATTATAACAATTAAAAAATTAACAATGATTTTTATTATTTATTAACACCAGTAGATATCAATAACAATTTTTAATCTTATTCTTTACAATTTGTATTGTTTTCAGGATCGATTCTACCAGATATAAGCATAAGACAAGAGCAAAGGAGAAAAGAAAGAAGCCGAGTTTGGGAATATTTTATCAAACAGAATGGAACGGCCCATTGTACTGTCTGCGGTAAAATTTTAAAGTGTAACCATGGTAGTACGGCTCTGCATAACCATCTAAAGATTCATAATATATTTTTGCTTAAGTTACGTAAATAGTTATTTGTATGTTGTATCGTTTCGTACTATAAATAAAAGTTTGAATACATGTATAAATATTTTAATACCTTTACTGAGTATATTACAACATTATTTTATTTGTATTTTTCGCAGATTATACGACAGGGTGCACAATTATAACGAGATATTTTTTGGTGGGTGGTAGGGCTCTAGTTTATACTTCAACCGCTAGGTATCTTTACTAGACTCCTTTTTGGATCTGTTGTCTAAGCTTCATCCTCGGGGAAACATCTGAGCGGACACTATGATTTTTTTCATAAGCACTGTTTGACGGGGTCGACGATTTTGAATTAGCGCAACGTTTTAACATCAAGTTCTGTTACGGGAACCAGCACCAATGCTTTGAAGAGCTTACATAAAACTCCAAAACAATTTCTGACTACTCTTTCAATTGCTAGCAGACACTCAAATGGTTGGCTGTCTGGTCGCCGAAAAGCACATATAGAACTAATGTGCTACGCCAAGTTCCATCTTCAATTCAATAAACTTACACTTAATGTGCATTCACAAATGAAAATTAGGTTCAGATTTATGGTTTATACTTTAGATTTAAAGACTTCGGTCGCATATTATGTAATGAATCCATCCACTCTTCAGAATTCAGGGTCTCTAAAGGTGCATTTACAAATGGAAATTAGGTTTATGGTTTTTGTTTAGGTTTAAGTAAGTCATTCATAAATGTAAGATTTAAATTACCTGAGAATTAGTTTTGATATGTACAGACATCTATGTAAATGCATCAAAAACAAGATTAAAATATCGGTAGAGCAGTACTTAACAAAACACCTGTGCGCCGTGAAACTGTCATTCGCTTGGCATTATTGGTTATATTTCAGCAATTAAGTTATGACAATATCCATGTTCTTCTCGCATTTGTTTAAAAAGCTGAATCCTCCAAGTGGATAATAAATGAAGATGGGTGTATATATCTATATCATTTCAGACTCGTTGTCATTGGTGAAGTTTTTGACGTCAAACTAAATCATAAAACTAAAGTTTGGACCTTGCAATGTTTAGCTTTATGATTTGGATTTAGAGACCCTAAATTCTGAAGTGTGAATAGAGTCATAACAAAATATTCGGCCAAAGTCTTTAAATCTAAAGTATAAACCATCAATCTATACCTGATTTTTATTTGCGAATGTACCTTAAATCCAAATCATAAAGCTAAACATTGCAAGGTCCAAACTTTATGTTTATGATTTAGTTTGACATTACAAACTTCACCAATGAGAACGAGTCTGAAATGATATAGATATATACACCCATCTTTATTTAGTATCCACTTGGTGGATTCGGCTTTTTAAACAAATGCGAGAAGAACATGGAGACTCCCATAACTTAATTGCTGAAATATAACCAATAATGCCAAGCGAATGATAGTTTCACGGCGCACAGGTGTCTTGTTGAGTAATCTTGTTTTTGAAGCATTTACCCAGATGTCTGTACATATCAGAACTAATTTTCAAGTAATTTAAACTTACATTTATAAATGACTTACTTAAACCTAAACAAAAACCATAAACCTACTTTTCATTTGTGAATGTACCTATACAGTGAGTTCCTTCAATTCATCGATTGTTCTTCGACGATCAAACCGCATCATGGATTTTTCAGTGCTTTCAGCGCTGTTTGTCCGGTGATTTTGCAACGGCAGACATTAAAGTTTTGTTTTTGTCCCAACAGCGGAAACTGTCGCAAAGCTTCGGAGGGCTTACAGGGATGAAGCTTTAAACCAAACGAGGCTTTACGATTGGTTTTTTAGTTTTAAAAGTGGTCGAATATCAACAAAAGCAATCGATGAATTTGGGTTGAGTTTATTATGCCAATGAATTTTGCCTGAAAATTTGAAAATGAAACGCGGTGAAGGAAAATTCCTTCCATGTATGTTTTCCAATAACCTGAGAACCACAATCAGAATATAATCAGGATTTTTTGTAAGCTGCGGATTTCCCTAATAGGAAATAGAACTTGATGTTAACACGTTGCTTTTTAATGCCTTTGCTGTAACACAAGGAGGTCTCCTAAACTTTTGACTACTACTACCATTGATCTAATAAATACATATGGATAGAGTCTTGCCTATAGCCGTACACAGTGTGCTGTGTGGTTAACATTCGAGAGAGTTAGTTATACACAAAGTCCTGCAGTGGGAGAGCGATAGAAGAACGTAGACCTTAGTCACGTGGTACGACTACCGTGTACTCTGTAAGGCAACAGAAAAAGTTGAATAAAATGAATAAAACTAATGATTTTTAATAAATAATTTTATGAATTATTAGTTACTTTTGTATTTTAATAGTGTAATAAGCAAATTAATATATTATTAACTGGCCAATGACTATTAAACTACTTTATTATCAAATTAAAAATTTTCTTATATGTACAGCACACCTTATCCATTTTAATTTTTAGTATCCTTAATACTTTATTTATAATAATTTTCTTATTATATTTAAATAAAACAAGAAATTTCGAGAGCGCTGTAATACATTTCTAGCGACAGTAGACCTCAGTCACGTGGTTCTCGCTCTGTCTTTATTGTACAATGTTAACCACAGACTATCCTTGTCTACGCTCCTTCCATTTACGAAGTATTTATTAGTTCTATGACTACTACTGACTGGTGGACGCCTTGGATGATTGGCGTAACCCAGCGGGCGAGTGTTTAGCACGCACCCCAAAACTAAAAAACACTACATGTTCTAACAACTAACGTCTTCTCGACGCGACGAATTAATCTAGACTCTCTTATGTTTACTCCATGAGTAACTAATGTCGACTCTTCAAAAACAAAGCGCTATCTTTAGGACAGGATTATCTTAGGGGTACGGGGTGCACAGGCTAGGGCATTCAAAATCACGCACGTACACATAATAATTTCTAGATTTAATAATAAACAAATAAATGTCGTGACTATCATAATACAATAAGTATTTCTAAACTGAATTTTGA
The DNA here is from genome assembly GCA_963082715.1 of Harpalus rubripes. NCBI lineage: Eukaryota > Metazoa > Arthropoda > Insecta > Coleoptera > Carabidae > Harpalus > Harpalus rubripes. Next base: position 1,844,168 of record OY720462.1, read on the forward strand.
CATTAATAACTAAAATAGATAAACCAAGTTAAAATATGATTACTGAAACTATAATCTTCGCCTTGTCACATTGCAAAATCACCGAACACGCCAAACAGTATAAAGAAAATCATGCTGACCACTTAGATGTTTCCCTAAGGATGACGCTTGGGTAACAGTTCCAAAAGGGTGTCTGGTAAAAATACCTAGTGGGTGAAATCGAAACTAGAGCCCTACCGCCCGTCAGAAAATAATTCTCGTTATTTTTGGGTCGTACGACAATGACAATTCAACACTAATAATACGCTTTTGCAGAATTGCACCGCTTGGGAGGCATCATCATACATGTTATTACTACACGAAAAAAATAGGTGGTTATTTGTTCTGCAAAAAGCAGAGATGTAAACACCGCCATGATGTATATGTTACCCTTCTGCTTACACACGCTATTTTATCTATTGAATCACCCTTGTATAAAGGACCTTAATATTAAAATATAACTAGAATTACTATGTATAATATTTATGAGCAATTTTTTACAATTTTTATTTTTTGCAGCATTTCTAGCCGTAGCAGATCTTACTACGGACGGACGCAGAAAAAAACGGAGCAATGTATGGCAATACTACATTAATCAAAATGAGACTGCACAGTGCTCTGTATGCGGAAAAGTATTAAAGCGAACTGATGGCAATACAAAATCTCTACATAATCATTTAAAGATTCATGGCATTTTTTTGACTAAAATGAAATATAGGAAGCAATAATTTGTAAATGTATTATTCTATAAATAAAGGTAATAAGCATTAAAATTGTATTTCTTGAAGAACATTCCTAAAATGACAAACGAGCAGATCTATGTAATTTTGCATTAATTTAAATTTATCTAAATATTAAAGTACTATATGTAATTTACTGGTAAATTATTTCTCAAATATTTTTTTAAGTATTTGACATATACCGGGTGTAACATAAAAACCGAGCCATTATTAAATTATTTTAATAGAAACTATTATTTCAGAATATCTGCTATTCCAAAACAGGGGACTTAGAAGTACTGTATGGTCATATTACATTAAAAATATGAACGAAACGGCTCAATGCACTATATGCGGAAAAATTTTAAGAATAGGAGGTGGCAGTACAAAAGGATTACACGTTCACATCAACAATATACATAAGATATTTTTGCCTAAAGCAAGTACCACTCGAGCAAAAAGAAAAAAATAATTTAGTTATTTGTATATTAATGTATCAAAGTTTATTATAATAAATATTTTCTTAAATAAAATGTATATTAATTCATCAATGATCTTAATTTGATTAGGGTGCAATCTCTACATCAGTTTTTAGTCTGTAAACATCAATTTGATTCAAGATGTGATATGGCACATCGACGAATCATGGTTCGAGATATGACGGAGACTGTGGGCATCTTTCCTATGAATGACAAAAATGTATGACGATTAATCAAAAACGTGTTCATTTCCAGACATTTCCCATTGTTTTTGGAAAGATATATAACAATAAATTACCTCCACAAAAAATCTCAAAAATACTCCCCCAAACTAAAGATAAACGCGAACCCTTGTCGTCACCCGGTGTTTATAGTATTCCTTGTTCTTGCGGCACAGTATACATAGGTGAAACAGGAAGGAGTATTCACACTAGATTGTCAGAACACAAACGCTGTCTGCGTAATGGTATGGTATTAACATCTGCGGTCGCAAAACACCAACACAACACAGGACATAACATCTTATTTGAAAATTCCCGCATTTTAGCTCCTGTCCCTGAGTTTTACAGACGTAAATACAGGGAAACTTTAGAAATATGGAAACATCCTAATAACATCAATCGGGATGATGGCTATTTCTTGAGCCACATGTGGAAACCGGTGATTCTCGGAACACGACACGCCCAATCTACCATTACGAACTCGTTTCCCATTGGTCCTCATTAGCTTTGCTCATCTACCGTATCTTTAGAATAGTATATAACTGTCCTCTCGGCCTTCCTTTCGTCACTTGGTTTATTTGGCCTCTAGCGTGGTTTACACGTCGGGTAACCTTGTAAACTGAGTCTCCCCCTCTTGTTGCTTAAACTCGGCCTCTAGCGTGGTTGACACGTCGGGTAACCTTGTTTAAGACAGTACTATCCCCTTGCTCCTGAAGATGCCCCATAAGACTGCGGGCGAAACGTTGAACTCTGACTCAAAATATGACACAGTCCAATCCCGAAAAACGAATATTTCTGAATAAATTACAGGTTTAGACTTGTTTTATATTAGTGGTACAATGACGGTACGGATACTTCTTGGTCCAATGTATTTTAATGGACCCATTTACATCTACGTTCACGGTACAATGACGACGACCCTTTGATATTTACTGATTTACATACCGTCACTGTACCGTTATTGTACCGTCATTGTACCGCTAATGTAAATCAAGCCTTATTGTATCTAAAAGTTGTCTCAAGCTGTATGAGACTGACATATCAAATTGGTGTCAAAAATTTGTTGTTCCAATGTATTCTCACATATATACGCTGCGCCTAGCGTTCTGCAAAGGTACCGCAGTCGGGTTCCGACTTCAGTTATGACGTCTCATTTATAACAACAGAAATGGTATGTCTATATATCAACAATAACTTAACGTACAAAGCTCAGCGCGAGTTTTCCAAGCGTGATTTGAGAAATATGCAAGTTAATGTCAGCAAAATTGAATGTCGCTCACTACTGCCAAAACGTGCTATTATTTGTACTGCTCTGTTGAAATGAAAACATGCATTGAATGTATGGTAATAGCTATTAACATACTTAGGAATGTTAAGCATATCATAACTGCCACAGATGCCGGTTTGAAATCCGAGCTCGTAGAGCGAGGATTTAAAGACATCTAAGGCAAATAATGGCCCACTGGCATCCAATATTATAAAGTAAACTTCCCTTGTAGCAAATGTGACGTCATAAATGAAGTCGGGACCATACTGCGGTCCCTTTTAGTGACGCTAGATACATCGGTAAATATATTCTTCCTTATTTTAACTGCGTTTATTTTTCAGACTCAATGTATAAAATTATACAAGAAAAAATAAGAAGAGGAAAAGGCGTCTGGCCGTATTTTATACGATATAATAATGAGACAGCCAGTTGTACAATATGTGGAAAAATTATACGAACTACAAGTGGCAATACTACAGGTCTTCGAAAACACATAATAAATATACATAAAATATTTGTAGTCAAACAGAAAGTACAGAGGAATAGAAAATAATTTATGTATTTATTGTAAAAACACTTTTAAATAAAAATACTTCATTAATAAACATATTTTTATGATAAATGTAAATATATGTACAGTTTCCTCATTGTTGTCTTGGTTAAGGATTTTGTTATACCTGCTTTACTTGCATTTTACAAATGACAGATTATATGTGCCAAGTGTGTTTGTGTTATATTTGCACTTATTTTAAGGTAGTTCCTAGGTACACCTTAATGTGTACCTAATATGAAATATAGGAACGTACTAAAACGTCATGACGGATAACATGTACCTTTATATTTAACCATGCAATTTATTTATAGGCTGAAATTTCTCTAAATACAACAACAATAACCTAACGCACAAAATTCCCGAGAAAGCTGTTCGTCGTTTTATAAAACGCCAGTTGTAAAACATCGCTAAACGACGGACGGGTTGACAATATGACTACGATATATACGTTTTAATTAGAAGTTTATTGACTCGTCCAGTGTGTAGCTTTAATCATAATGCTGACAATTCCAGTTGCAGCAAACTTATATTAATTAAATCCTATTTATATTTTTGTACGTTATACTAAGAAAGAAGAAAGGTTAAATTCGTTGGCGATTATATCAATTAAAAACATTGTCACATCAAATACTGAAGAAGTAATTGTTGTACACGAAATCTACTGAAAAATGCCTCCAACATAAAAAAAATTGCAACAAAAGCCTATATACGGAATCCTGTACAGAACTTACACTGATGCAACAGCCCCTCGCCAATTTGGAAAAAGGTACAAAACAAGATTCTTATATTTTTTACCTAGGACGAACCGTTAAAGAGTTAAATTAGATTTTCCGAATTGCAAAATAACGAAAAGTATTTATACCGAGACTTATACCTACACTGAGAAATATTTTTTCTTTCCCTATATACAGGGTTAGTCACGGAAGAGTTATTTTGAAAGTCCGTTTGTTTGCAACCCAAAATACTAATGACAACAGACCATATTTTATTGTTTAATGTCAAAATAACAGAACCATCACTAGACAGGCAAAGCAATCGTGAATTAAATATTCAATTTTTTTTAAGAGAGGAAGCTAGACGCTGTTGTAAATTGTATTTCGGGTTGCACACAAACGGACTTTGAAAGTAACTTTCCCGTGACTAATCCTGTATATGGTATTAGACAAAAATAAAGCGACTCTGTAGAACCCAAAAGAAAATAATTCTCTGTATTTTAAATATCCTAAATATTTTTTAAAAAATTTCATTCGGTTAAGATTCTGTGATTATTCGCGTGTTATTGACACAAATCGCCTCTTTTCTAATTTCTGTACCTATATAATCTGAACAATATTGTAATAAATGAGGGGTGCAATTTACAATTTTCGAATGGGGCGCTCAAAAGTCTTGGGCCGGCACTGACTCTGTCAATCGTTTTTTGTTTATTTTAGAGACATATACTTCAAATAAAAGTTGCATACAGTTAAGTTTTCTATAACTATTATTTGAAGTACTGTTTTCTAAAAGAAACCACAAACGATTGACAAGAGTTAAAACACTGCTAGTCATCTCCTCCCTTGACTTTTATTTTTTTTAATAAATTTTGATCCCATGACGTACTTGGTCAATTTTACTACCTATGACTATGGGGTTAGTCCTACTATGAGTTAAGCGTTACTTTAATAACACCCTGTATAAAAATGCAAGACCAATTTGCAAATACACAACATTTTAACATCCAAACATAATCTCATTTATGTAACATGCATTTTTGCGTATTTTGGGTACAATAAGCCGGTGCATGTTAAATGCTTACGTCATGACGTTTAGCGTTTCCTACATTTCATATTTAGGTACTAATTAACATGTCCCTAGACATTTCGTTATTTTAATATAATTTAACTTTTCAGAAAGCCTCTTCAGAACTCGAGGAAGACGAAGCAGTGTATGGTCATTTTTTGTACGAAGTAGCAATAGGTTAACCGCAAAATGTACAATATGCGGTAAACTTATTAAAATTAGTAGAGGGAATACTACTGGTCTTCATGTACACATAAAATCCCATAATATACAAGTAGCCAAAGAAATTAAAATAAAAACATTTTAGTTTTTAGTTTAAATATGTATTTTATATATAATTAATAAAGTATTTCTTAGAACATATATTCTCATTTTTAATTCACATATGTTTTATTGATGATGTTCAAGCCTAAACTCATATTAGTCGGGCCGATTTACATTTTCAACAATAAGCCTGTTTCACATTTTTCAAAAAGTATTTTAAATTAAAGTTTATGCAATATTTTTCTTATTAATAATTAGGTATTTTCTAAATAATTTGTTGTTATTTTGGTAAAAAATTAAAAGTTTGGCGCCAAAAATAGTCATGAAAAACAACCTCCCAATAATGTGTCGTAGAAGCACATACATTACGTCATTCACAGCCAATAGAAAAACAGTTTTTCCATCACCTACATTTATTTTTGTTACTTAGATAAATAAACGTAGGCGTTAGTTTGTCACATGTTAGTAACAAACTTCTAATTTGACATTTGTCGCTGACATTTTCCATTATAAATGAGTAATAATGGCTAATACAGAATACACTCAAGCTACGTCGGACAGTTTACTGAAAGTCGATAGCTGGATAGTGACTGAATTTATATCAGAAAACGACTGTTTTACTGTTTCCGAAATAAGGTGTGTTAAAGAGTTAAGGTAAAATAAAATGTAAAAACCCAACCATCAGCTCTTCGACTTACTGCTTCCAGCCACAATTTTCTTTTCTTCGCATCTTTTGGCATATTTATAAATTCAATAATAGGTTTGCTCCTAGCAGTAATTTTGCAAGAAAGTACAATACGATACTGTAAATTACGTATTTTATATTGGATTTTTTATTATCTAACAACTAAAAAATTTGACACTTGTTTGACAACTTTGACAATATACTTATCATAACAGTTGTAACAAAAAACACAAAGAATTGACACTACAAAGGGACCAATTGGAGCCGATGAAGATGTATGTGTTGTGACGTCACATTCTGTTTCAGATCACGGGCCTTTTTCAAAATATCCGAATTTCAAAAATTAATTGTAAAATATCTAAATGATATTTGGTGATATTTTCAAATCTATATTTTCAACTAAAAACTAATATGAGTTTGGGTTCATATGTATGATTGCATGTATTTCAGATATATCAGGTAAAATATTAAACGAATCCAAGATCAATATTATTATTTTTTTCTGTGATACAATTTTCTCCTGATTTCCATTCGTTTGAGTTTAACATCTACCTGAAATATGTTTTTGTTTTAGGTCAGCATCGATGTAAAAAATGTGGAAAAATATTTAGATTCAGAAGTGCATTGTACAGGCATTCTCGTGGCAAATGTGGAAAAAGAAGTCCAAGTAAATGTAATGTTGTTCTAATAAAGCGCAATTAAAATGCAGCTTAAACAAGCATTTAATTAAGGCGCCATAGAAATATCATGTAATTTATGTTAATAATAGTAAGAGTTATTTTCGTATAGAAGGTCGAAGGAAAAGGTTTACGTCTGCGGACGAAATTTGAAGCCCAACGCGTAGCTTGTAAACTTCTTTCGGCTTGAAGTATGTGCAATGTTTTACACACTACTGCAATCAAGTGAAATGTTTTTAAATTGTAAATGCATTCAAAGCTTGATGCTATGTAAAAATATTATTTTGTCAGGTGGATATGCCACAAAGCAATAAGGCGATACGTCGTATTACTAAGTATTTGGTTATGTGAATTGGGTATGTGACCAAATTTTTATTTTTACATAATATTATACTAGACAAAAAAATAAAATACCTGTAATTTTTTACACTGATTAATTATCCGTACCTACTTTACAAGAAAATAAGTATTAAAAATTTGGGGAAGGGATTTGTGACGTGACAATGGTAGAAAAGTGAAAAAAGACGGTTAGACTAAGAGAGAAAGAGATAGTTATAGCCAGATGTGATCATGCCACACCTACCACAACATAAACGCGACGCTGATAGGCTGATTTATAACTGTCTCTTTCCTTCCCGCAGTCTATCTGTCTTTGTCTACGATTCTAACATACTTACGGCATATACCGTGTGTCTGTCTTAAAGGTGTACATGGAAGATTAACATGGGAAATAAGTTTTTTGCAATTTCCTGTTCGCCTAATTATTTTAAGCAAAAACGCGTCAAATAAAAGTTTTGGGGCATAAAATTCTGCATCTAAATCAATAAACAGAATTACTTTTAGATGCTTTGTAAAGACAGAAATTAATTATGAAAATTTCAAAAATTACGTTGAAAATATCGACAGCCATGGAATTGAACAAAAAATAAATATATGCTTGACTTTTTATCAAATTGTCAGAAACGTCAAATAAGTTAACTTACGTTGTGACAGATAAAACGTCAAGCATTTATTTATTTTTTGTTCAATTCCATGGCTGTTGATATTTTCAACGTAATTTTCGACATTTTCATAATTAATTTCTGTCGTTCCAAAGCATGTAAAGGTAATTCTATTTATTGATTTAGATGTAGAATTTTGTGCTCTAAAACTTTTATTTGACGCGTTTTTGCTTAAAATAATTAGGCGAGCAGGAAATTGCAAAAAACTGATCTCCTATGTACACCTTTAAGACAGACACACGGTATGTCTTCTCCAAAACATTAAATTGTTCATAACAAGATTATTACAAATTAATGTTTAGTTTTTATTATTATAGTGACAAGCTGTAGTGGTAGTTTTTATATTTTATGACACATATTGAAATTCTAATATGGTCACATATCCCATTGATATTATTTTTAAAAAATAAGATTTGTTGTATTTTTATTTTGTTTATCGCCCGCATGTGCTATTTTACCGCCCGCAGGTTCTAATCTTCCATTTTCCACCATGGTAACAAAGATGTAAACAAACAATTTTAATGCAGTTGTACGTAAATGTATGTACCTAGCAATTTATATTATTTATTTAGGAAATCCAAATACATACAGCACCAAGTTCTATGTTCTATATAAATGTTCTATTTTTATATACACAGTGTTAAAAACAGGATAAAATATTTTGAATTTTTTTATTTCAAACCTTTTTCTCTAAAACACTGCAAGTGAACTGCGCGCTAATCGCAGTTAATCAGTTGTTATTGCCAACAGCCAGGGTTCCAAAAATTTGTTCCATCTCTTTGGCTGTACGTTTCAGCTATGTCTGGAATTTTGCCGCTTGTACAATGTACACGGTGGGGCCGGTAAGGACGAATAAAATAAAATAAAAAGTATTACTGATAGACATAAAGTTTTACATGATGCAGTTTTAAACAAAACATTTTGAAGATGCTGGCCACCGTTCTCTATGCACTTGTGGCGACGCTATCCACGATTTGAAAATGAATAAGTAATAATGAAGTCGTCGTCACGGATTTTTAGAAAACGGGTTTTTTGATAATAATTATTATTGATGTGTTAAAATACTGTAACCTACCATGTAGTATATTAAGTATTAAGAGCGGTAAGGACAGTTTACCGATCGAAGACAATGTTTGGGGACTGAGGGAAGCGAAGATCCCAATTTTGTCTGAGATCTGTAATTCCTTAACGTTCGTGATGCTTATACCATTTTTTGCACGATCGACGCACTAAATTTAAAAGAAAAATAAGATTTGAAAATTATTATTTTTTGTCATTTTTAAGTAAGCGTTGATTTTTGTTTTTATTTATTTACCGGTTTCAGGATATTATTCCATTGTTTACATGTACAAAAGTAGGCTGGTAACTAAGTAATAACTGTATTTGTGTGGTAATATTATTACCATATTGACTTGTCAACAACGGCCTACAAAATGAAAATAAAATAAAATGAAAATATAATGCTCTTCATTAATACATACAGATAACGTTAGCCTATCGTTCTAAATACGGTCCACTTTATTCTAAAGTAATAAACATGTGGAATAAAGCACATAATTTGAATATTTGTCATATTGACATATGTCAAAATAATTGGTCTGTTAATCAAAGCAATCTGAAAGTAGCATTAATGAGAGAATTTCAAAAAATGATATTTATCGATAATGTCTTAAGTTTCTGAAACCGATAAACTATTGAACAAACCACGGATGTTATTAATCATAACAAGCCTTAGATGTCTTAAAATCCTCGCTCTTCGAGCTCGGATTTCAAACCGACATCTTCGGCAGTTACGATATACATAACATTCCTAGGTATGTTAATAGCTATTACCGTCTCGTCTCCTGAACAGTAAGTGAAGCACATCACTTACCGACGTGAGTCACATCACTTACCGTTCAGTAATTTGTAAATAAGGCCTACTGTCTTGGAAACACTATTGGTAAATATAAAAAGCTTCAGAAATTGGATGCTTCAGTGCACAACCTTGAAGATGTTTTGTTTAAAACTGCAAGATTTAAAACTTGAAATTAAGTTTTTTCATTATTTAAAAATAAATATCTCAAAAACGAAAAAGATATCGACCAGCGGTTCAAATTTTCAGGTGGTAATTATTCTGCATGTTGCATTGTGAGTTATGTAAGACCTTCTTCAAATGTAGAGCTATTTTAGATAATATTATTTCTCGTACTAATACCTGTTTCATTTTCAGATTATAATTATGAATATAACCATTTCATCATGAAAGACTTTTATGGAGAAGTCAAATTTGGACGAAGTATTGCTTGGAAATACTTTTTAAAATCGCAATACGATAATGCAGCTAAATGCACGATATGTGGACGAATTATTAAAACGAACAGTGGTAATACCACAGTGTTGTTGAACCATTTGGGCAGTAGACATAAAATTGATTTAAGAAAGAAGAAAAAGAAATAAATATGTATGATTTTGTATGATAAATAAATAGGTCGTTTATAACATAAATTAATGTACAAATATACTTTAATATACTCGTATACATTTAAAGTATTATTATTGTAAATGCCATTAAAATGTTGGCCGATAATTACTGCAAGATAAAAAAAATGTATCATCATTGTTTAAATATAAAATTGTCACATTCGAAATATAGCGAAAGAAGTGATGATATATACACGAAAATGTAAAATTATATGTATGATATTTGTATTACATGTCCTGAATAAATGAATATTTATTTATATAGCGCAAAAGCAGTATTTATTGAGATTATTTATTATTATTAATTAAGAGTATGATTTAAAATCTACTCCTAACATTTTATTTTATAAAAGATAAATATCAACTGTATTAATTGCGTAGGCTTCCACAGTCTGAGTCATGAGAAATATTCGTTTTCCGGGAATGGACTGTGTCATATTTTGAGTCAGAGCTCAACGTTTCGCCCGCAGTCGTATGGGGCATCTTCAGGAGCAAGGGGGATAGTACTGTCTTAAACAAGGTTACCCGACGTGTCAACCACGCTAGATGCCGAGTTTAAGCAACAAGAGGGGGAGACTCAGTTTACATGTCAGGTAACCTTGTAAACTGAGTCTCCCCTTCTTGTTGCTTAAACTCGGCCTCTAGCGTGGATGACACGTCGGGTAACCTTGTTTAAGACAGTACTATCCCCCTTGCTCCTGAAGATGCTCCATACGACTGCGGGCGAAACGTTGAGCTCTGACTCAAAATATGACACAGTCCATTCCCGGAAAACGAATATTTCTATCAACTGTATTGTTGAACAGCCGTCTCAAAACATGTAAAATTAATTTAGCTTACTGATTCAGAGACAGAATTTTAAGATCTACAACTTTTATTTGGATTGTTTTTACTAAAATAATTATGGAAACATTATGAAAATATGCTCACTGTATTTTAATAGCCACACATACACTTTTGGGTGTTTGCGCGTAAATACCTACGTTATAAACGGTGATGACGTTTTAGCATGTACCTACATTTTATAGTTAGGCGCGCATTATCGTGTCCCTAGATACTATCTTAAGGTGGATTTATGCAACCTACTTTTTATTTTACTTTTTCTTTTCGCTTTTACTTTTACTTTAAGTTTGGTACTTTATGCAGCTATTTTAAAGCATTGAATACACATACACATATGTGATTTTTCTGGCATATAGTCGCAAATGTAAAGATAAATATATCCTGTTAAAATGGACAAGAATGTGGATACAAAAATGTTATTACATAGTAAGTAAATATACCAACGTTAAATAAAATATCTGTTTTATCATATAAGTGGGAATATTTTTGAATTAAATCTTATAATATACAATCTTGTTCTTTACTGATTTTTCGTTTGTATAACCTAAAACCTACACACAAAACAAATACACAACACGCTGTCGTTTGTTTAGTGGAGCTCATGCGCAGTTGTGATATTCTTTTAATTTAACGGTCTTAAGTTGAAAGTTGGTCAACTTAAGGTCTTAAAGTAAAAGTAAAAGTGTGCACATAAAGCAGTAAATATATTAACACACATTTAACTTTAATAAAGTAAAAAAAAAGTAAAATAAAAAGTAGGCTGCATAAATCCACCTTTATATAACAAGCTGAAATTTTGTGAAAACAATTCTAATATATTTATTTTATTCTAGGACTCTACATTTGTGCACAATGCAATAGAACTTATAAGGTGAAGAGATCATTGACGCGTCATATCAGATATGAATGTGGAAACATAAAATTATTTAAATGTCCTGTATTTGGTTGTAATTATAAAGCTAAACAAAATATTCACATAAAATGTCATATGCGACAACATTACTAAATAAATTATTAACTCCTAATAAATATTTTGTATTTTATATTAACATTTTTTTTTTCATTTTAGGTAAAAGCTGTATTGAGAAAACTTCATTTTTTAGTAATTAATAGTATAGTTTAAATCCTATTCCTAATATTTTTTATGTAATTTTTATTTTTGGCAACCTTAGGGAATAGTCAATAAAAGATAAATATCAACAGTATTTCTTGGTTATATTTTAACTTCTCTGTTTATATTTTTTTCAGTAATATAGCAAAAAACATACGTAGGTACAATTTTTTTTTTAAATCCGATCAATGTCAAATTCAGTAGTGATCTTGACTTAGTTTTTATGAGGTACATAAGATACAGTTGTCTTGAATATAGTGGGACATGGGTTAACCACAAATTCCTGGGACCAAAATAAGACGATTTAAGTAAACTTACCTATATCCGACTGTGCACCGTTTAGACAGTATTCTGCTTTAAAGTCTTTTTAAAAAAATTAATGTTGCTTATAATAACGAAACGCTTTGTTCGATTTGAATGAAATTTGGTATGACAATCCATATGGGTATAATTCATCTTTTAAGATGGTATTTGTTATTGTTAGCGAACCACTAGTGTATGAAACTTGGGTGTCGCGACCATGATTAAGCCATAACTTTTTAATGGCAACGCCAATAATGTAAATTTACTGTTTTTCAGAAAGATACATTCAATAGTAAACTTTCGTGTCTCTGCGTAAGTTATGATATCTGTAACGATTTAGTCAGAAGAAAATAAAATTGCATGCGCCGTGTAATTTTTAAAATAAATTTTATCTAGCAGTCTTTCCAAATGTCAAACAACTAATTTTTAATGACAGTAACAATTGTTTATGGGTTGTCAAAAATTTCCTTTGCCATATTTTAAAACTAGTAACATATCCGTTTCTTCGGCCTTATAGTATTTTAGTTTTATTATTACAATAAGACAATTAAATAATGTAAGCTTACTCCTAAACAACTTTAGAAGATTGACAACTCATAAAAAAATTGTTTCTGTCATTAAAAATTAGTAGTTTGACATTTGGATGAGTGCCCGTGAGGTGACGCCTGGTAAACGCCCGCACGGTACAAATATGTCATCATCATTACCGATATCTGATACAAAGCGGATTGGCACACCCAGCAATGGGTAATATGCCGTGATGATATATTTATTTATTTATTTAAAAATTACACGGCGCATGCATTTACATTTTATTTTCTTCTGATTAAATCGTTACAGATATCATAACTTACGCAGAGACACGAAAGTTTACTATTGAATCTATCTTTCTGAAAAACAGTAAATTTACATTATTGGCGTTGCCATTAAAAAGTTATGGTTTAATCATGGTCGCGACACCCAAGTTTCATACACTAGTGGTTCACTAACAATAACAAATACCATCTTAAAAGATGAATTATATCCATGTGGAGTGTCATACCAAATTTCATTCAAATCGAACAAAGCGTTTCGTTATTATAAGCAATATTAATTTACCTTATTGATTTATTTTGATAATTATTTATTAAAAAAGGATGAGTTTGAATAAAATAGTATACATATCTCGGTGGGAGTTTTATCACAGCCTTGCGCTGTATCTTACTTCGAGGCTTCGTCAGGCTTTCGCATGGAAATAATATACATAAGCCCTCGACTGTAATAAAATATATCCCATGTCGCATGTAATACACTATTAAATTTCATTATAAATAAAAGGTTTTTTGAACATTTTTAAGGGATATGAAAAAGACGAAATACAAAATCGAATTAATATATTTTTTACATTTTTACACACCCTTCCAATTTTATAGAAATTTTTCATTATTATACTTGTATTATAATCTAATTTTTAATTCTTTTCCAGCATATACAAATTTGCAAACATTTACCCCAACACAACACACAGCATTTATGAAAAATCCAGATAGAAGTTTAGTATGGGATTATTATTATAAAGGTCTTAATGAAGCAAAATGCCAAATATGTAGTCGCATTTTAAAAACGAAGAATAGCAGTACAACTACCCTTCATGACCATTTAAAAATGAAACACAGAATATACTTGAAAAAGAGAAATGTTAAACCCAACCAAAATAAGAAATAAACAATATATAGTATGATTGTGTGTTGTTGATCTCTTTTATTTGTTTATTTTTTCCCTTGCAGATTTGAAGCGTGAAGAACGTCCTCTATACTCTGTTGTACAAATTGTCTTTGCGAGCCTAGGATCATAATATGTCGACCGGCTTACATTTTCAACAAATTATAATAATATACATATAGTGATATATTTTTTTAAAATTATTTCGATTTCTTCAAATATAGACTTAAAACGTAACAAAAACTGTGGACCTAATAACGGGCTATAATAGTACGACCGGCAATTTAAGGGTAAAAATCAATCTATTTTTTTTTTATCCATAGGAAGTACAATGTTAATTTTTTTACCGGTTTCAGGATATTATTCCATAGTTTACATTTACAAAAGTAGGCTGGTAACCAAGTAATAACTGTATCTGTATGGTAATATTATTACCATACTGACTTGTCAACAACGGTCTACAAAATGAAAATAAAATGAAAATATAATTCTCTTCATTAATACATACAGCTAACGTTACCCTATCGTTCTAAATACGGTCTACTTTATTCTAAAGTAATAAACATGGGGAACAAAGCACATAATCTGTGTATTTGTCATATTAATATATGTCAAAATAATTGTTCTGTTAACCATAGCAATCTGAAAGTAGCATTAATGAGAGAATTTCAAAAAATGGTATTTATCAATAATGTCTTAATTTTCTGAAACCGATAAACTATTGAATAACCACGGATGTTATTAATCATAACAAGCCTTAGATGTCTTAAAATCCTCGCTCTACGAGCTCGGATTTCAAACCGACATCTTCGGCAGTTATGATATACATAACATTCCTAGGTATGTTAATAGCTATAATTTCGCTCTAAGTTTTCAACTATTGATTTTACAGTGAAAGTGTAAATATGTGTTCAAAAAATTCCAAACTCGGAGTAGGCTATGAACAAAGAAACATATGTCAATTTAAAAATATTTATTTAAATGTCAATTTGAGATGAGATATTGTCAAAAATGGTATCTAAAGAAATCAAAGTTTTTCTTCTTGTATCTTATTTTAGAAACCTCCTGCTATTTAATTTTTATTAATTTAAATATACATACTTACATATTTAGTTATTGCGGAAACTGTATTAAAATCCATTCCATATAACTATGGTTCTATTTACTATTTTCTTTTTAAAACGTTACTATTATTAATTTGAAATGATTAGTTCTTTGACAGTGACATTTATCTGTCAGTTACATATATTTGAGATAAACTGTGTAACCAAGGAGTTTTGCTTGTTTAAAGCGTAGGCTCCGGGATTAAAATTATAGATAATTTTATAAATTTAATAATCTTTAATTGTTATAATAATACAAATCTTGAAAAAATAACATTTGAAGGTATTTTTCGAAGAAAATCTATTTTGAGCTTCAAGTAAAGTGCCATTTTCGGTTATCTGATATACACCAAAATCTAATGGTCTTTTCCCATATTAGAATAAGGTAGAAATACAAGGTTTCAAAATTTTCTTAATGATAGGACATACACATCATCGTGAAAATGTTAAAATTGGATTCTAGGGACCTTAAAACGTGGTCATTTAGCAAAATCACGATATGCGTTTTTAGCACGATCCCTATACCTCCCTTACCAAGGGTAGCGGAAGGTAAAATTGGAAACAAATTAGAAAACGGCGAATGTCAATGTATTCTTCTTTATTGTCTTTTCTCCTTAAAATTACATTTCAAGATTGACAACTTGACTTTTGAATTGAATAATGATCAGACATACGTTTCTCTGTTCATAGCCTACTCCGAGTTAGAAATTTAATTGAACACACTGTACAAAAGATATTCAGAATTAAAAACTGCATCAATAAATAAAGGTTCGTGTGTAATTTTTAATTCTTTAATTTAATATTTTGTATTTACACTTTCACTGTAAAATCAATAGGTCAAAAAAATAACATTTTATTTCCTATAAGTAAAAAAAAAATAGACACCCGGTATAGGACAATACAGTGCCTAATAGAATTAAAAGTCTCATAACTTATAAAGACGGGATACTTGAAAAGCACACTCAGATTTTGTTAGTGTAAAATCTATATTTTAAATTGTCGAAAGATATTTGTAATAATCACTTATAATTTGTTTTTTTTTTTAATGTAAATCGGCCGAACAATGATGAACCTGCGCTCGTATATATATATATATATATATATATATATATATATATATATATATATATATATATATATATATATATATATTGTGTAATAAATGAAAAACCATGTTCATATTTTACATATTTCCATAAACATGTAAGCCCTTCTATTCCTCCTAGAAACCATCCTTTACCGCAATAGTAATATAATCTAATTTTTACTTCTTTTCCAGAATTCTTTCCAATAATGGATTTGTTATCTCCAGTTACTGAATATGTGAGGAAACCTGGCAGAAGCTTAGTATGGAATTATTTCTTAAAAGGGCATAACCAATCAAAGTGTACTATTTGTGGTCGAATTTTAAAAACCAATGATGGTAGTACGTCTATACTACACAACCACTTAAAATTGAAGCATAAAATATTTTTGTCTAAGAGGAATATAAATGCAAATCGTGATAGCATATTTAGGAATAAATAATGTTTTTCTTATTGTACTTCTTTTTGAAATGTTCTTTTTCGGTATTTAAACATTTAAAATGTACATACAGGGTGGTGACTGGAATTCTCGAACATTTATTTTTAAAATTTAAAATCATACTTTTGTTATTTTTTCCTTCCATGGTAATGATTTTAGGTAATAAAGTTTCAAATAAAATTAATTAGCTATGAAAATGTCCAGATCATCCCAAAAATAGCGATAGCCATGGAATTAAACAAATACATTAAAGTATCATTCACAACAAAAAAATTAACGTAGCGGTAGAATTAGTGGCAGTGGTAGTGGCCTGGGTAAAAGATTGAATGCGTTATACCAAATGTATTCGTTCACATCCAAAAATTAAGAAAATTAGTAGTAGCGCAGTGGCAATGGCAGCGGTAGGAGTTTGCATACTCCAAACTTCTACGTTGCCACTACGCTACCGCTTAATTTTTTTGACAGTTTTGACGTTTATTGACATCTGATTTCATCAGATAAAATGAGCAATAGAAAAAGGATCATTTTGTGGTGTGCCTCAGACGTTGCGCTATATAAACAAACATTCTTATTAATAAACTTTGCACAATTAAAAGTGAACACGTAACTTATCATTTTCGCTTATTTCAAAGGCAATTTGTGCCCACGTATTTTCTTTTTTTGAAATAATTTTAAATTCCCTTAATATCTTCGCTTATCTCACAAAATGGAGTGCTTGTGAATAAGTGTAATTAATAAATCATCATCTATGTCAGTTGCTTTTTATGCAAAAATAAAATGACAGCTATAACTGTCAACCTTGCACCCTAGTAATTTATAAAAAAAGTTACTAGAAACTATTATTTCAATAATTTTTCATTGTGAACGGAAATAATTTTTACTATAAATTTCTGACGCTACCGATGTCACTAATTCTTACACTACCGCTATTTTTTTTTTATTCTGAATGGGCCTCAACAATTTTTTAACGTTTTATCTGTCAAATTTAGTTAATTTATTTTTGTTAGTATTATTTGTAATTCCTGTTCAAGTGAATAGAAATTACAATTAATAATAAAAATAAATACTAGCATTTGTTAATTTTATAGTTGCCGTCAGATATACAGGGTGTTTAAAAAAATAGATGTCAAAATTTGGAGGGTGTACAGGGTGTTTGGCGTAAGTGCAGTACCAAGAATATTTCGTTTATCTTGAGAAATACAAGAAAATATTAATAAGCAAACTTAAAATATACAAAGGGGCTCATAAGATGACCATAGTAGGAATTTTGCACCACTTCCGGTTTTAGCGGAAATGGGTACAACTTTAAATCTAGCATATGGAATCTGTATTTTATATATTTTTTCAGAATGTACATAAAATTAACTTCACGAGATATCAGACTATCATTGTTTTACCTCGACCATTTATTTTCAAAATATGTATTAATAAAATTCTATACAAAATTAAACATAGCAATCTATGGAACAATTTATTACCTTAAAACAAAAGAAAAGTATTTATCTACATAAAGTTGAAGTGCTCTAACAATTTAGTGATGTAATTTATATTTTGAAAATAGATGGTCCCCATTTTGAAATGGTTGAAGAAAAACTATAATATTTTGGTATCGTTGTGAAGCTAATTTTATTTACATTCTGGAAAAAATATAAAAATACCGATTCCTTATGCTAAATTCAAACTTGTACCCATTTCCGCTAAAAGCGGAAGTGATATAAAATTCTTACTATGATCATCTATGAGCCTTTTTGTCTAGTTTAAGTATGCTATATTCTTGGTGCCGGACTTACGCCAAACACCCTGTATAGTATACTGACCAAAATGAGTGAAAAAAGCTTAATCAACGTAGGTCTGACCTTCATTTGTTTCCGACAGAGGCCATTTTGTATTATAATCGAAGAAAAACTGACAAATATAAATGATCGAACAAAATTTTGTCTATGTCAGTAAATAGACTATAAAAAAATTATAAAATTTTATATGAAACATTTTTTTGAAAATTAAATATTGGGCAAGGTTGCCACATTTAACGTAAAGTCCTATGGTTGGTATTTAAGTATGCACCCGGTATGTATATATTTTTATGTTAAATATATACCATAAAAAATATTTTGATCAATGTTATAGTTAAACTTGTATGGTTACTGGGATAATAAAGTATTTTTCCAATATATATTGTTGTTTGTTTTACAAGAAATTACAATATGTAAACTATTATTCTCGAAAGATGACTATTCAAGGCCATTTGTAAGCCGTCTGATATAATATTACTTGCAGATAACTTCATTGCATTTCGTTTGCATAGGCGTGTAACATGAAATATTTATGGACACATTTTAACTGAAAAATTAATAGCAATTCATTTGAAAATTATGTTTCTTTTTAAATAATGCCTTTCTGAAAGATTTATGTTCTTCACTTATATTTTTGCAAAATACAAAAACATAGACTTACAGGCCTATTCTACTAAAAATATGTGTAACGATATCGTTACCATACGACTGTCGTTAAGCATTTGTTTGAACGACTTTACTAACGACAAATGCCAAAAAGGTATTCTACTAATCATGTCGTTATCGAGTTATCGTTATGATGAGTTTAACGATAATATCTAACTTCATGTTGATTTTGACAGAATAAATTTATATTTGTTTTCCAATTCAAATTTGACATTGATTCAAATTTGAAATTTTCATCCTACATAAAATTATTTATTATTCTCACCCTCGTTTTACACGCTCCATATCTACTTGCGCCGTATGAAATTTGATATAGGTATATGTCTATAAAGTGATCAATAATAATATTGCAGATTTCTATTAATGATATGATTATTAATGATTGATTTAATACCACATATAAATCCTTTTCTACTGATATCCTCCTTGCTACTGATTTCTGATAGCTACCATGAGCAAAAGAATGAAAAGCTGCCATCATCTGAATTGAAAACAAAATATTTATGTGCATTCATCTGTAATGTAATACGCATAAATAATAATTTATAAATAATCTATAAATTTTTGGCAAACCATCACTTCAACGAGTTTCTCATATATGGTGATATTTACATAAATAAATCTCTACATGCTTCTTTACTCATCAAAAAAAATTCTCAAATTTTCCTCCGGTACAGTAAAAGAACGATTATATAAAATATCGTATTAAAAAATGTAATATAATAATAATATCTTGCTCAGCTACAATTAATAAAATATCTTCTTCAGCCATTTTTACTTTTGTTTTCAAAATATATCTAACTTTACGACTTCAACTAGGCATGTGAACTTGTCGTTCATAAATGACATAAAATAACGATACGTAACGATAAATAAATTAGTAGAATAGGGTTTTGGCAAAAATCGTTATTAAAACTACATGTCGCCTGGTAACGACTCGTAACGATACATATTTTTTTAGTAGAATAGGCCTGTTAACTTATAAACCAAGGAATAATAATTTGATTTAAACGGCAACGCCACTGGGTAAATATTTCCACAGAGGGCAGTGTAGTAGATAATTAGGTATCTGTAATTCTACGACATACGTCATTATTATTTATAGTGTGTTAGAAAGTAATGTCATTATTTACATATATCTGTCACACCACATAAATTAAATAGGCATAGATCAAATAATCTTTCTCTTTCTAATACAAAATGTTGTTAAGCTACTGCTGAAAAGTGATGTGTATTCTTTCTTCGAACAAATGTCCTTGAATAGTCATCTTTCGTGAATAATAGTATACATAGAGTATAGGATAAAAACTACATTTGTTTTTTCTTTTGTATTTTATAGTTGAAAAGGACCTACATCTACAGCGTATAGAGATTAAATTTTATTGGACACAAAATATTTATTTTCGTACAAAACAGCGTGGTACCAAATACCTGTAGTATTGTACATAAAATAGGGAAAGGTTTCATCCACAAAGTTTCATCCCAAAATTATTGCCGTACTGTTTTGTCCAAAATGAACAACATTTATGTATTCATTTTATATTAAATTTTGTTCTAATTATATGTTTATTTTCAGTATTTGTCCCATTAAGCAAATCTGATAGAGCAAAAAGAGTTAAATACATGCTGAGCACATCTTGGGAATACTTTTTAAAAGAGGAATCTGGATTATCGGCACAATGTATTCTGTGTGGAAAAATTATTAAAACTAGTCAAGGGAATACTAGTGGTTTACACTATCATTTGAATAGTAAACATAAGATAGATTCTAAGAAAAGACCTAAAACTAATTAATATTGTCATGATAATGTATAATATTTTATGAATAAATATTATAAACTTTACGTTGTTTGTATTAATAAATATGTATGTGCATCCACTGAAATCAACATCAATAAATAAGAACTTCGTAAAATCTATTGTGTACGGTGTCAAACCTTGCATGACATATGGGACAATACTAACATAACGTGCAGGGCTTGTGGATACAATGCCTAATAGAATTTAGTCTGTTATACTAATAAGTCAAAAAATGGGATCCTCGAGGAAACATGAACATAACATGTGTAACTTAATTTTTTGAAAAAATTTAAATGGGAGATACTGTGGTTTAAGGAAAGTATATTGAAAATATTTAATATAGAGCTAGTGGTCCATTTTCTTCTATACGACGAAGTTTAATTCTAACAAACAATTGCAAGTATACATGGGGCAAATCAGAACCAAACTGTCGTATAAAAGAAAATGGACAACTAGCTCTACATGTATGTTAAAGCTTAAACTATATTAACTGTTGTAGTAATAAGCTGATTCAATATACTTTACTTAAGCCACAGTACAGACCATTCAAACATTTTCCGAAAAATTATATTACATATACAGAATGTAAATGAATTAAGTGCATTAAATTTAACCAGTAATATAACTCGGCGAGAGCAACAATATTTCTTAATAACTTTTTCTCGAAATCGCATATTTTTTTAGCATTTTTACCACCCCGTAAATTGACGAGTCGTTCCAAATATTTTTGTGATAATTGAATGGAGTAGCAATAGCTATGAAAAATTTTGTTTTAGCAATAGACAGTCCTGTCAATTGTTGCAATTAAATTTTGACATTAGTAATAAACTTGGTAATAAGGTAAAATTCTGTCAAAATGCAAGTACACAGACATTGTAATTACTTACCTATGGTTTATTTATTTATTTTTTTACTCGTATCTGTACTATATTTTACTTGACATCACGGTTGACATAAAGACAGTGTCATGGAGTTGCCAACGCATTTACACGGAGCGTTTCCAAATCATCACCATATCAATCTGTTCTTAATATTCGCACATTTGTTAATCTTGTACATCTTTATCACATCACAATACGGAGTGTCACATATGACAATTTTAAAAAAAGCAACAGTTATATCTATAACATGTGCAAAAATTCTATGTTTTCAGCACATAACAGACTTCAATTTTGGGAATGGCTCATAATGTTCATTAATGATACTGAACAACTTTATAATTTTGTTATCCAAAATATTATTTCTTTATTTTAAAAATTGCATTATTACGAATTAATAAATAATAAATGTTATTTCCGTTGATTCGTTTATTAATTACTGTGACTGCAAGTGTAACCGATAACCGACAATTTTTGAGCTGTTTGTATCTCACTTGAATACGGCAGCAGCCATTTGTTCTCCATGGGCGCGCGCCGAAATATGCAGTAAATCTTTAAAGAATTTTAACTCAAAATCTAAGACTTAGAAAAAGAAAGTTATTAAGAAATATTGTTGCTCTCGTCGAGTTACATTACTGGTTAAATTTAACGCACTTATTTCATTTACAACCTGTATGTTAATATTCGTCCATTTTTTTATAAAGTAGGTACTATAATTTATTCAAATTTTCAGATAATACTTGCAAGGTCCAAAGACGCAGTATGATGTTTGGAAAATTAAAACGTAAATGGGGCCGCCCTAAAAAAGGTAAATTTACCATTCCAAAATATCTATTTGAAACTAATCATTTTTGTGTTTCAGGTTCGGACCGACCATATTTTTGCGTTTATTGTGGAAAAAGCTCTAATGTCAGGCGTGAATTGGAAAGGCATAATAATAAATGTTTCGAAAAGATATTAGCGTGCCATATTTGTAAACACGAATTTGTTTCGAAAGAAGACATTGAAGAACATTATTTAGAAAACCATCAAATTGAAATAGAACTATTAAAATGAAGGATATGTTAAAATGTTAAAATTAATAAAAATATTATATTTTCATATTGAAATTTTTAAATTGAATAAAAATATATTTGTGTATATATATTTCTTTTAATGACTTGTCACGCATTATCCATGACTTCGGTTAATATCTCTAACTGCTGACTTAGTCCAGTGTGATAGCTACAAGGAAGTCATGGATCCTGTTGTCATATGGAATCAGGACTTCATGGACTTCTCTATTGCGCATGCGCAACTGTCTCTGAAGTACAGGAATGTAACTTTACGAAGTAAAATATAGCTGCAGAAACGTCAGAAGTTGACATTTTTTTTGTCTGATGCGCATAAAATTATTATGCTTGCCAACAATGGACCTTTTCAATTTAAAGAGATAGAAGATATGCGCAATGGGGATCTGCGCATAGTTTTTTTTATTATTTATTATTACACGCTTTTTGTACATTCTAATACAATTGAAATCTATTATGTTTGTTTCTAAAAAATTTACACGTAAAAAAACTTTGATAACTTTAAAAAACATCTCGGAAAAAGTTACAAAAGCTTTTATTGGAGCTAAAATGTCTAACGATGCAAATTTTCACCAAGAATACATGTATTTTAATGACTGCAATATTTTTGACGTGTTGTTTGACAGCCCAACTGGCAGTTGTTCGCGCCATTTTCTTACTATTTGTAGCGATAGAAAGAGATAGCCGTTAAATTGAAAAGGTCCATTGCATTATTTTTCCATCGTTTTCATTGATTTTACTTGAAATAATTTGATGTGTCAAATAAATCAGAAATATATTGTCATTAAAGAAACCATCTAGTGTCTTGAGAAATAACGCATTTTATTTATAACATATTAAAATTTATTCTAATTTTCAGATCTTAACGTAACAATGCACGTCAATAACAAAAAAAGTATGGTCGAAAAACTAAAGGATAAAAGCAAGGGCCCTCCCAAAAAAGGCATATTTACTATTCAAAAATATTTATTAAAAACTAATCATTTTTGTGTTTTAGATTTAGTAGAAAAAGAATATTTTTGCGTTCGTTGTGGAAGAAATTCAAACGACGAACATTTTTTGAAATCGCATAAATACGAATATGTACCCAAGACTCGAAATTTTCGAGCCATGTGTATAAAAACTAATTCGTTTTAAAAGAAGAACTGAAAAAACATTATATAGAGAATTATGAAGTTAAACGTATTTTAAAATGTTAAAATTTATAAAAATATGATTGTGTTAATGGTATTGAAATTTTAAAATTGAATAAAATATTGCAACAAAATTAATTAATCATTACATTGAAAAAGAAATTTTTCAGAAATTCAAAAATTGGATATGGTGATTGAATTGTACATTTTTAATTTGCATATTTCTGTTATAACATCAATAGAGGAGTGTCACAATATTTGAAAATTTTGTACAGTAATCTACATGAAAAAATAACAGACATATTTTTTATTTTTCTATAAAGGATCGCTTACTAGGAAAAAAATAGTTTATTTACATACGGGTCAGGAAAATGGTACATTACTGACGCGACGTCCTGAGTATTTTACGGCTCTGACTCAAGTACAGATATTTTACTGACGACTCATTTGTTTATTTTTTTCTGAAACCTTCGGCTTCAAATATATTACAACTTAAAAAATCCTATGGGGTCTCGTGACCGCGTGCTTGAGTGTCTGGTCGCGAATCTGGGGAACCGGGTTCGATCCTGATTGACGCCAAATATTTCGAGTTTTAAATTGCACTAAATTGACCCCTGTTGTGCACTAAATATTAAAGAACATTGTATTCTCTATACGATTTGACTGCATTTTATACTTCATATTAAATGGATATAGAGATATAAAATTATAAAGAAATTAAATTTCATAAATTAGCCAGCTATGCTAGAAACAGCTACTATATTAAGAAAATTCTGATTGGAAGATGTCAATGTCAAGCGCAATTGACATATTCGTAGTATATTTGTGTTATAATTTTACTCGAAATATAGGATCTTTTTGATCGAAACTTTCTGTATGGAATTTGTATAAAATACATACAACTGTCGAAAGGTAATGTACATACAAGAAATTTAGAATCTTTTGTAAGGAATTTTCTGTATGGATTTTATAGAAAATACATAGGCATTTACGAAAATTCTACCGGTAGATACCGTATCTACCGACTGTGTTCGAAAACACGAGTGGTAAAAAGTTACCGTGTTCGAAAATTGTTCAATATCTGCCAGATTCATCCACCGGATTCATGAAGAATCTAGTCTCAAAAAAATGTAGTGATGCAAAGCGAAGCGCGCGCGTTAAAAGTGGAAATGTGTTGAAAGTAGGACTCTGCTCAGTTTGTTAACTACGTTAAATTTCTAACCTGTTTTAAATTTTCAAATTTTTTCATAGGTAATGGATCTACTTTGTTTTCCACGTGCGTTCTTAATATATCGATTCCGGTAGCTATAGCCTGATAAAAAGCTGTTTACCGGTAACAGACCACCGGTAGAATTTTCGTAAATACCTCATATAACTGACGGAAGGTAATGTGCTGGCCACATCAGATTTTTTAGGTATACGAAGGATATATTGATTGATTGTTGCCTTTAGTAATTTTTTTTATTTCGTTCTGATTTTTCTCTCTTTTCAGGGTTAACAATTGGCCCTTTTTTAAACCATGGCATATTTCCATGCCGGATGTGTGGGCATGAGTACAAATGGCAAAAATCCCTAATTCGGCACCAAAAGTATGAGTGTGGCCAACCCCCAAAATATAAATGTCCCTTGTGTTGTTATAAGACCAAACAAAAAGGGCATTTAGTTCGACACATGGCTAGAAAACATCGTAGTAAGAAAGAATAAACATTTAATAGTCTATTTTATAATTGTTTTCTTCATTTAATACCCTAAAATGTCCTAAAGGTATCAAAATACTCTATTTTTTATACATATTGCTGTTTTCTATTAATACCCAATAATAGGGGAAAATAAAAATAAATATAATTCATGATTCACGTGACATGTTTTCTGCCATTCAACATTCAGATTCTCCCTAGTTACATGTCTATAAGCGATTTCGGGCGACATACCCGTTCACTTCTTCGGATTACTTACGGTTAATTACGGTATGATATGGTTAATGGTGGCGCCAAAAATCGTTGGTTCACTTGTTGACACCGTGCTTGGTGGTTATGTATATTCTGCGACATTTAAAACTGTCAAAAATAGTGTCTGACAATTAAAATGCATTAACGGAGAAAGATAGTTTTTTCCATATTTGTCCAAAAAAGAGTCAACGAAAATAATGTCACACTGTTTGACATAAGACCACGACTCCGACTGTTTTGACTTTTGACATTTCAAAAAAAGACATGATAAAAAGAGATAGAAATAGTGAACAGAGAGCTGACCCGACTCGCAAACCCGTTCAGCTGTGAGCACTGATCCAAGCATACCGGGTATGTTGTTCCTAGCGCCCGAATGTGTGAACGTACCTGAACGCAACATACCGCAAGTGAACGATCGTCGCCCGAAATCGCCTTCTCACAGCGGTGATAAAAAACAAAGAAATTATCACCTTATTTATATTCGTTACTAAGAGAATTATTAACTTTATTTGACATTGAAAGTTAATTTTGAGTAAAAAAGTTCATTTTATTCTCGCATTAAATATAAGCTCGTGATATGATTAATAATCGAAGAAATTGCTCATGAAACCGAAGCAGCACATCTGCATCTCGGTTTCACTCGAGAATATCTTCGATGATATATTACTTAAGGGCGGTATGATAATTAGTTTTATGTAGTTGGCTTTGATAGGTAAAATATTTTATTCACAATCGGTTAGTAATATGACGATTTCTGACTTTTAAAAAGTTGGGAAGTTAGTTATTATTAACCTCATATCCCAAGAGGTTGGAAAGTATAACGTGAAGATAGCTGGGGTTAACCTCAGCTATACTCACGCTATACTTTCCAACCTCGAGACGGGAAATAGCTGCCCTCCGCTTTGAGAGATCAATGCGTATCAATGATGGGTATTTACATATAAACAAATCATCTTTACAATTTATATGATAAAAATATGGAATAAACTTGTAAATAATACAAGTAATGAATGAAATCAATATTTAAGGTTAGAAATCAAAGTGACAGTTCACGTGACAAATGAACAATCTCAGACCATTCGTTTATTTATGTTAGGTTATTATTATTTAAATATCAAATATTAATTTATTATTTCAGATTGTGAATAAAATAGTATACAAACCTCGGTGAAAAGTTTCATTGTCTCGGGCTATAGTTAACCTCGGCGCTTCGCGCCTTGGTTAACTATCATCGCCCTCGACAATGAAACACTTTCCACCTCGGTTAGTAATATACTATTATTTTCCTTTGAAACTTCTATCTTTTAGGCCTGCTCCTACCACCCCTATAGCTTGTTCCATTTAAGCCATTCAGTATTGCAGAGCATAGGGAATAGTTTTGACCTTTCTGATTGGCTGAAATTGGAGACAAGAGACAAGTTCACCCAATGTAATTTCGACTACTTCAAGTTTGCGCTGTTGCCAGCTCCATCTACTGAATGGCTTAAATGGAGCAAAGTATAGTTAAAGTGACAGTTATTGATAACCAATGGTTATGTTGCAAAATTGTTCTTACCACCTTTGGTTACGCTAAATCGAAGTTAAAACTGTTGTTAGCTTTGGTTTTAACAATTAGTTTAACTAGTGATGGTACGATCGGGCTTTATGCTCTGTTCCATTTAAGCCATTCAGTAGATGGCATTGGCAACAGCGCAAATCTGAAGTAGCCGAAATTACATTGGGTAAACTTATCTCTTGCCTCTAATTTCAACCAATCAGGATAGCCAATAGCTTAAATGGAACAAGGTATAGTAAACGTATTTTTTATCTGTGCTATAATGGCAGATCTTGTACATCGCACCGAAAGAGCGGTTTCGCCATATTTTAAGCGAAGAATTGGGTATAAAAAAGGTATCGGCAAGACGGATGCCGCATCAAAATAATGCTACAGCATTATCAAGGAAATAAATTACGATTTGATTCCACACCCAGCTTATTTGCCGATGTTGGTTTCATCTGATTCCCATTTATTCTCTAAGCCAAAAGTTTTTTTGGGAGGATAGAGATTTTTAAGCGATGAGGATGTCAAATACGCCGTAAACGCGTATTTTGCAGATCTTTAAGAAAACGCCTTTCGTGATGGGATTAGTGTATATATTTCAAATCTTGTTTAATTTTCGAAATATTTTCATTTTATTAGATGCATGTACAATTTTATGTCCAGAAAACGGGTATAAAATATGTATATTTTTTAAGTGTATTTTAATTTTCTATTTCCAGAACGATTCGGATGCCATCAATGTGGAAAAATATACAAATGGCCGGCATCGTTAAAACTACACGTAAAATATGAATGTGGAAAAAAACCATCGTTTGAATGTTCATATTGTCCATATATTTGTAAACAAAAAGGAAATTTAGTAAGACATATTGCTAAAATACATAAACACAAATAAAATATTTTTGTACCAACACACTAATTTTTATAATTTTCCAGTCCTTACGGTCTTTTTATAAATCGATACATAAAATCACATGAGTCGCACTTAAACTATTATTCACGAAAGATGACTATTCAAGGTCATTTGTGGACACATTTTAACTGAAAAAATAACAGTAATTTATTTGAAATTTATGTTTCTTTCTAAATGATGTCTTTCTGAAAGATTGATGTTCTTCACTTATGTTTTTGCAAAATACAAAAACATAGATTTAACTTATAAACCAAAGAATAATTATTTGATTTAAACGTCAACGCCACTGGGTAAATATTAGCACAGAGGGCAGTGTAGTAGATAATTAGGTATCTGTAAATAAACGCCATGCGTCATTATTATTTATAGTGTTAGAAAGTAATGCCACTATTTACGTATATCTGTCACACCACATAAATTAAATAGACATAGGTCAAATAATCTTTCTCTTTCTAATACAAAATGTTTCTAAGCTACTGCTGTAAAGTGATGTGTATTCTTTCTTCGAGCAAATGGCCTTGAATAGTCATCTTTCGTGAATAATAGTATAGTGGGTTACAATAACAACAACCACAAAATTAATCACCTAAATCGATTAATTATTATTTGCAGTTTACGAGAAATAAATTATAAAAAATATGGAGAGAACCGTCCGTTCGCCGTAAGAATATGCCCAGGACGCCATCGTTTGTGTGCGCAAGAATGCCATACTGACGTCATCATATCCCTTCTTAAAAACATTCATTTTTATTATTATAATGAGAAACTATATTGCTTAATTTTTATATTTTATCATCCATATAAGTATTGAAATTTTAGGTATGAAAGGAGTAGGTTTTGGGAATTCAAAAACGAATATTTTTTTTTAGAAATATTAAAATATTTTTAATTTTTGAGATATTTATATTTTAAGTTATGAATGTATCATTTTACGCCCAGAAAATGGGTATAAAATATGTGTTTACATTTTGAATGTAGTTTAATTTTTTATTTTCAGACTCATTCGCATGCAATCAATGTGGAAAAATGTACAAATGGCATTCGTCGTTACGAAAACACAGAAAATATGAATGTGGAAAACAAGCATCTTTTGTATGTTCATATTGTAATTATATGTGTAAGCAAAAAGGAAATTTATTAAGGCATGTTGCTAAAATACATAAAGTATTCCTTGATAAATAAAATAATTTCATATAAACGTAGTATTTTTTATAATAATCCTTATCCTTACATTTTTTTTTACTTTCCGTCACTTTTAGGTAAGGAAGGTATTGTGATTGGTCAAATTTTTTTTAATGAATAAGCACGTTTTAGGGTTCCTAGAATACGATTTTACTATTTTTACGATGATGTATGTATATATGTATGTATGTATGTATGTATGTATGTATGTATGTATGTATGTATGTATGTATGTATGTATGTATGTATGTATGTATGTATGTATGTGTGTGTGTGTGTGACGATTTTTTCGGATCGCATAACTCCAATACCACCTTTCCAAAAATTATAATTTTTGCGTATTCCTTTTCTTTAGATCCATATAAAGAGCTGATTAGATTTTGGTTATAAGTGGTCGACCGGAAGTACCCTAATATGAATATTTTAACTGTTTTTCTTGAAAAAATGCTGTTAAATATCACTTTTTCACATTTAATGTTATTATAAATATTTAAGAATAATTTATTCTCTATATGATTTGATTACATTTTATATTTCTTATTCAATGGATATAGAGTTAAAAAATTATAAAGAAATTAAATTTCACAAAGCAGCCAAAATCATAAAATATAATAAGTTTAAAATATCTAACAAAATTTGGAAAAAACTTTTATAAATTATTAATTGGTGGTTTTATTTTTACACCCAAAAATTGGGTGTAAAATGTATGTAAATATGTTGAGTGCAGTTGTTTTTTTGTTTTCAGAGTCTTTTGTTTGCAATCAGTGTGGAAAACCGTACAAATGGCGTGCATCATTATGGAATCATCGAAACTATGAATGCGGAAAAGGAAAATCTTTTGTATGTGAATATTGTAATTCTAAATTTAATCGTAAAGGAAACTTATTAAAACATATTAGTACCGTTCATAAAATATATCATCATAAATAAAATATTAAATATATATTTAGTATTTTTCCTAATATACCTTTTCCTTAATATAGCACGCTGTCATACACCCAAATGTTGAGTGTGAATACAGCCGAATTTCGCCGATCACCCTGTATATATATAAAAATTTTGAGTGCGTTATTTTTTTGTTTTCAGACTCATTTATTTGCAATCAGTGTGGAAAGACGTACAAATGGCGTTCATCATTACGGAATCATAAAATATTTGAATGCGGAAAAGGAGGATCTTTCGAATGTGCATATCGACTAGTTGTTAAATTTTAGCAACTTGATGTAATAGTGCAGGGATGGCGAACCTTTACGTATCAACGTGCCATTTTTCTAAAGAAATGTTTAATGAGGTCATAGACGTGCCATCAAATAATTTTGACTTTGTGATTATTGGGAAAATAATAATAATAAATACTATCAACTCAAAACTCTTTATTTACTACAAAAAAATAGGAACATTTTGCAATGTTTCAATTATACGCGTAATTTAAATCAAAGTAAAATTAGTGGACTTCTGTTGTTGCAGATTAGATGACAAATAACATATGTTAGGGTTGTAAGATGTTACTTTTAGCAGAATGCATGCTGAACTGGAGTCATCTGTCAAACGGTTTCTAACCGAGTCTTTAATGTTATTCATCTCTGAAAATAATGACTCGCAGGCATAGGTTGATGAAAATATTGTTAAAATAACATGAACCAGGTTCTTCCAACAATTAAATGTGTCTGGTAACGCATTCCATGTTTTCAAAATTTTGTTATTAGCATTTTCACTTATATTACTTGTCAATCTTTATGTTTCAATTAATTCTAACTCTTTCCTTGTTTCCATAAATTTTTGAACATATTGAACTAGACTGGAATTAATCAGCTGCATTTCAAATTCTTCAATATCCAACCAATCGAATTGGGACAAATTCAGTTTATCAAATGACCCGCGCACCGCACCCGAACATTCCGTAGCGTAGGGATCACTCGCGTTCGCTCGTCATATAATACCTACTTCACACTTTTTTTCGTAGTGCATCATAATGAATTTTGTGACCAGTGACGTACCTAAAATATTGTGACGCGTGCCATTGGTTCGCCATCCCTGTATAGTGAATTGGGATTTTGAACTTAGCAACTGACATTGAAATTAACAACTGAAAATGGTTGTTAATTTTAACAATTTTACTTAGAGAATTAGGCCGTACATAAGTTATTTTATGGATTTGTTGTTTTTACACCCAAAAGTTGGGTATGAAATATACGTAAATATTTTGAGTGCAGTTTAGTTTTTTGTTTTCAGACTCAATTGCATTTATTTGCAATCAGTGTGGAAAGACGTACAGATGGCGTTCATCATTACGGAATCATAAAATCTTTGAATGCGGAAAAGGAGGATCTTTCGAATGTTCATATTGTAATGCTAAATTTAAACGTAAAGGAAATTTATTAAGACATATTAACAGCGTACATACAGTATATCATGATAAATAAAATATTAAATACTTATACCTTAATTTAGTATTTTTCCTAATAATCCTTTTCCTAGTGCATGCTATTATAAGTTGTTATATGTACCGTTTGGATACTTTGATAGCCGTTAACACGGAAAAATCATTTTTCGCAGACTGGTGCCCGTTGCTTCAAATGAAAAAATTAGTAAATGTAAATTTAATATTTTATTAGTTTCATTTTTTTCAAGCAAATTCTAATCTGAAATAAATTGTGAAAAATTGTCAGCCATTGGGATTCGAACCCGAGACACCTACCTTGCCGGGATAGTGCTCTACCAACTAAGCTGCTCTCCTCTCGATGGCTGAACAATCTTTCACATTAACATCGTATAACTGCTGAGGATATTATTATACGTCACAAGAAGACCAGCCAATAGCTTAGTTGGTAGAGCACTATTCCGGCAAGGTAGGTGTCTTTATTTCAAATATACAAACTGTTAACTCATTGTTAATATTAGAATTTCTACTCTCTAACAAAATATTAAAAAGAAATTTTAAAAATATAATTAACGATTCTAACAGACATCAAACATTTCTTTGTCATTTTGTTCAAATACCATGACCATCAGTATCAGTATTAATAAAAAATTGAATAAATCTAATAACTAATTTATAAGAATTTACATATATTTGGTGTCATTTGATGCATTTTTCTATTGATACCACAACATTTGTTATCAGTAGAAACGGAGGGCAACAGTCTGCAAAAAAAAACGATGTTCCCGTGTTTGGGTTTCAAGTTTTCACCCTGTATGGATGTGTTGATTTTACACCCAATAGTTGGGAATAAAACTATGTAAATATTTTAGTGCAGTTTAGTTTTTTGTTTTCAGGATTATTTGTTTGCAATCAGTGTGGAAGAACTTATAAATGGAATTCATCATTATGGAAACATCAAAAATTTGAATGCGGAAAAGAAGCAACTTTCAAATGTGGATATTGTAACTATAAATTTAAACACAAAGGAAATTTATTAAAACATATTAAAAGATTACATAAATATGACTAATAAAATATTAAAAACATATATATAGTATTTTTTCTAATAATCCTTTTCCTGATATAGTTGGATTTACGAAAATTAAATATTCAAGGTCACTTGTATGAAGTAAGAATACACAGAACTACTAGGTTAACAATACTTCATGTTAGAAAGAGATTATTTGATGCATGTATTTGATGTATGTCTACCTATGTAATTTATGTTGTGAGACATATACCCCTCCTTAACTTTTTTATTATAAATAATATAAAAAAATGGTTCATAGAAGAGTTTTATTATTTTAAATAGACTATTTGATCGCAGATACAGATATTTTTTATAAAGTCAGATTTACAAGATACGACTATCAATTCATTTTTCAAATGGCAACCTATAATTATTTTATTAAAATATAAACCACCATTTTTTCTTTTCGACGATGTATTAGTTTTTATTAATGTATTTGACAAAATTCGAGAAAAATAATAATAGACCTTTTCAATTTCAGTTGGTCTGTCAAATGAAACGTCAAAAATATTGCAGTCAATAAAATACCTGTATTCTCGGTGAAAATTTTCATCGTTATACATTTTAGCTCCAATAAAAGCTTTTGTAACTTTTTCCCAGATGTTTTTTAAAGTTGTCAAAGTTTTTCTCACATTTTACGTCAAAATGTTTTAGAAACAAACGTCATAGATCTCAATTGTTCTTACTATGCGCAGATCCCAATTGCGCATATCTTCTATCTCTTTAAATTGAAAAGGTCTATTGGAGACGTATTATAAATAATTTTAATCAAATATTGTAGGTGGCTAAGTGAAAATTTAATTTGAAAGTTAATTTATTTACTTAATTAAACACGCTAAACAAATAGCAATGGACCTTTCCAATTTAAAGAGATAGAAGATATGCGCAATGGGGATCTGCTCATAGTAAGAACAACTGACATCTATGACGTTTGATTCTAAAAAATTTAGACGTAAAATGTGAGAATATCTCGGATAACTTTAAAAAATCTTATCGAAATAAGTTACAAAAGCTTTTATTGGAAGTAAAATGTCTAACGATGCAAATTTTCACTGAGAATACAGGTATTTTAATGACTTCAATATTTTTGAGGTTTCGTTTGACAGCCCAACTGGCAGTTGTTCGCGCCATTTTCTTACTATTTGCAGCGATAGAAAGAGATAGCCGTTAAATTGGAAACGTCCATTCAATGTCTATTTTATTTTGTTGTTTC
Source organism: Harpalus rubripes (assembly GCA_963082715.1). Taxonomy (NCBI): domain Eukaryota; kingdom Metazoa; phylum Arthropoda; class Insecta; order Coleoptera; family Carabidae; genus Harpalus; species Harpalus rubripes. The sequence continues at coordinate 1,878,468 of OY720462.1, forward strand.
CCATTATTCTATATTGTTTATTTTCACATAGCCACCTAGATTATTTGAATAAAAATTATTTCCTATATTTCTCAATCATCCTATTTTTCTCGAATTTTTTCAAATACATTAATAAAAGCTAATACCCCGTTGAAAAGAGAAACAAATGGCGGTTTATATTTTTATAAAATAATTATAGGTTGCTATTTAAAAAATTAAAGTTGATAGTCGTATCTTGTAAACCTGACTTTATAAAAAATATCTACATCTACCATCAAATAGTATATTTAAAATAATAAAACTTTTATATGGGCCATTTTAGTCTATTAGTTATAATAAAAAAGTTAAAGGGGGAGGCGTCTACCCAGACTCACCCTGTATAAGTTATTTTAATTTGTTGTATACACCCAAAAGTTGGGTATGAAATATATGTAAATATTTTGAGTGCAGTTTAGTTTTTTGTTTTCAGGATCATTTGTTTGCAAACAATGTGGAAAATCGTATAAATGGAATTCATCATTATGGAATCATCAAAACTTTGAATGCGGAAAAGAACCAACGTTCGAATGTGCATTCTGTAACTATAAATTTAAGCATAAAGGAACTTTATTAAGACATATTAGGAACATACATAAAAGCATATCAGGATAAATAAAATATTTAATACAAATTTAGTATTTTTACTATAATCCTTTTCCTTAATAGGGCACGTTGTTATAGGTGGATTCACTAAAGATGACTATTCAAGGTCACTTGAAGAGCACTATATACAGCAGTAGGTTAGCAACATTTCATGTTCAAAGAGAAAGATTATTTGACGTATGTCTATATAATTTATGTTGTGTGACAGATATATGTACTACGTACATAGTGACATACTTTTTAACACACTACAAATAATAATGACGTACGTCGTAGAGTTACAGATATCTAATTTACTACTACACTGCCGTCTGTCGTAGTAGTTACCCTGTGACGTTGATGTTTAATTCAAATTATTATTCTATGGTTTATGTCAAATCTATGTTTTTGTGTCTTGCAAAAACATAGGTGAAGAACATAATTAAATCTTTGAGAAGACATTTAAAACGAAACATAATTTTCAGTTAAAATGTGTCCATGTCCGTAAATATTTCATATTGCACACCTGTGCATACGAAATGCAGTGAAGTTATGGTATGACTATCGAATGAAAGTTGACGTTTAAATTATTTTATAGATATGGTTTATTTAGAAACCCTAGAGAAGAATAGAATAGTACGAAATATTCAGTTATGAAATTTTTGCATGAACCCATTTAAATACTGGACTAGGAAAGCACAGAAATACATTACTATGTCTGGCTGAAAATAGATGGCCGACTAGGGTAACTGAATATCAAAACAGGGGTGTGTTTAAAATATTTTAAACATTTTTCGTTTATGTTTATTATAACAAAATATTTTGATCTTTAAACTATTTCGTGTGGCAATTCTATGAAATAGGATTATTTTTAATTTCCTCTAACAGTTCAGACTCGAGGGTTGCTTAACCTGAGACGAACGAACTAGAATTTGCGGTATTAATGTTACAGATACGTCCTGGTATTGAGTACAATTATAATCTTATGTAATGGAATATATAAGGGTCAGTTTCCTTTGAAATCAAATATAGGGATATGTTTTCAATCTATTAAATAATCTAAACGTCAACTTTCATTCGCTAGTCATACATACATGCAAGTAATATATCATCTTTCGTGAACCAAACTATATAAGTTATTATATGGATGTATTGTTTTACACCCAAAAGTTGGGTATGAAATATATGTAAATATTTTGAGTGCAGTTTAGTTTTTTGTTTTTCAGACTCATTTGTTTGCAATCAGTGTGGAAAAACGTACAAATGGCGTTCATCATTATGGAATCATCAAAACTTTGAATGCGGAAAAGAAGCATCTTTCGAATGTGGATATTGTAATGCTAAATTTAAACATAAAGGAACTTTATCAAGACATATTAGAAACGTACATAAAGCATCATGATAAATAAAATATTTAAAACAAATGTAGTATTTTTTCTTTAATAGGGAACGCTGTTATAGTTAACGAAAGATGACTATTCAAGGTCACTTGTTCGAAGAAAGAATACACTACACAGCACTTATACAGCAGTAGCTTAGCAACATTTCATATTAGAAAGAGAAAGATTATTTGACGTATATCTAGTGACATTACTTTTTAACAAACTGCAAATAATAATGACGTGTGTCGTAGAGTTACAGATATCTAATTAACTACTACACTGCCCTCTTTGCTAATATTTACCCAGTGATGTGGACGTTTAAATCAAATTATTTTTCTATGGTTTACGTCAAGCCTATGTTTTTGTGTTTTACAAAAACATATGTGAAAAACAATCATATCTTTGAGAAAGGGCATTATTTAAAACGCGTCAAAAAATATTTCATGTTTCACACCTGCGTCCATACGATAACGGCTTATAAATGACAATGAATACTCATCTTTCGTGAACCAAACAATATAAGTTATTTTATGGATTTGTTGCTTATACACCCAAAAGTTGGGTATGAAATATATGTAAATATTTTGAGTGCAGTTTAGTTTTTTGTTTTCAGACTCATTTGTTTGCAATCAATGTGGAAAAACGTACAAATGGCGTTCATCATTATGGACTCATAAAAACTTTGAATGCGGAAAAGAAGCATCTTTCCAATGTGGATATTGTAACGCTAAATTTAAACATAAAGGAACTTTATTAAGACATATTAAAACCGTGCATAAAGCATATCATGATAAATAAAATATTAAATACAAATGTAGTATTTTTCCTAATAATCCTTGTCCTAAATAAGGAACGCTGTTATAGTTAACGGAAAATGACTATTCAAGGTCAGTTGTTCGAAGAAAAAATACACGATACAGCACTTTGAGAAATGCTGTGAAGTTACATGCAGACGGCTTATACATGAATAGTCATCTTTCGTGAACTAAACTATCGGCCTAATTCACTAAGATAGTTGTTAACATAGTCGTTATGTAACAACTGTGAATTAACAACGATTTTTAGCAACTCTTGTAACAATTGTCATTCAATTGATATTCAGTAAATACATAATTAACGACATTGTTAAAAAGGGTCGTTCTGAACAATCGTTGTTAAATATAGCAGTAAAGTTATTAACAAGTGAGTTAAAAGGCATGTCGATTCTCAATATTTGTACATATTTCTACTCAATTCACAATCTAAAGTGACAGATTTTGATTCGTGTGACGTTTGAGTTTTTAATAATGAGTGATAAGAAAATTTGGAGTGCAAGATGATCCGCAGAACAATATTCTCTAATAATTGCGTAGGCTTCCACAGTCTGACTCATGAGAAATATTCGTTTTCCGGGAATAGACTGTGTCATATTTTGAGTCAGAGCTCAACGTTTCGCCCGCAGTCGTATGGGGCATCTTCAAGAGCAAGGGGGATAGTACTGTATTAAACAAGGTTACCCGACGTGTAAACCACGCTAGAGGCCAAATAAACCAAGTGACGAAAGGAAGGCCGAGAAGACAGTTATATACTTATCTTTAGTTAAAGATAAACGCGAACCCTTGCGGCACAGTATACATAGGTGAAATAGGAAGGAGTGTTCATACTAGATTGTCAGAACACAAACGCTGTCTGCGTAATGGTATGGTATTAACATCTGCGGTTGCAGAACACCAACACAACACAGGACATAACATCTTATTTGAAAATTCCCGCATTTTAGCTCCTGTCCCTGAGTTTTACAGACGTAAATACAGGGAAACTTTAGAAATATGGATACATCCTAATAACATCAATCGGGATGATGGCTAATTCTTGAGCCACATGTGGAAACCGGTGATTCTCGGAACACGACACGCCCAATCTACCATTACGAACTTGATTCCCATTGGTCCTTATTAGTTTTGCTCATCTACCGTATCTTTAGATTAGTATATAACTGTCTTTTCCGCCTTCCTTTCGTCACTTGGTTTATTTGGCCTCTAGAGTGGTTTACACGTCGTGTAACCTTGTAAACTAAGTCTCCCCCTCTTGTTGCTTAAACTCGGCCTCTAGCGTAGTTGACACGTCGGGTAACCTTGTTTAAGACAGTACTATCCCCCTTGCTCCTGAAGATGCCCCATACGACTGCGGGCGAAACGTTGAGCTCTGACTTAAAATATGACACAGTCCATTCCCGGAAAACGAATATTTCTCAATTTTCTGTAATGGTAGATTTCATGATAATGTTGGACTAATTAAATAACAAGGCTAGTTTTGCATTTCAATTCTGATAACTGCTAGTTGGAAATTTTTCAAATGGTTGATTGACTTGAAAAATTTAAATGTTGCCCTGTAATCTTTTTATAAGACCCATATCTAGGCGTCGAAATTAAGTGTTGGGAGAATCTGATGCAGTTCTCCAATTTTAGTATAAACATGTATATTCATTCGATGCAACCTATTTCGAAATTTCAAGAATCATTGGGAATGACGCATGACCATCGTCTAGAAGTTTTAGCAGTAAAAATAATAGAAATTTGACATTGTTGAAATGGCTGTTTCAATTTAAATGTGTAAGATAAATGAAAATAAATTTCAAAAAATTTAATTTAAAACTTTTCGGGAAAGAATCTGAAAATTTGTTCAGTATAAGAATTAAAATATTTAAATTTGGAATAAATTTAAACCCTTCATCTTGTAACATGAGACCTTCGGGCACATACTGACTCAGTATGCTTGAAGCATGAGACCATCCAATTCACGAATTAAACGACACTTGCTCAATTTGAATATCTCTGTAAATATTTTTTCCCGATATCAGTGGAATGGATTACTAACACATCTCGGAAATTTCTTTGCATAAATCTAAAATCTTGTTTAAAAATGTATATAATTATTGGGCATGTAGGTATATATTAGTTTAAAAATAGTTTAGCTTTGCTGTCGTCCCTCTATTTCCAGTAAAAGTTTATTTCCTATCGCAAAATTTTCGAGAAAAACCATTTAACAACGATTGTTCAATACTAACAACGAGAGAAATGCAGTTGCTAGATTAACAACTCGACGTAACGACTAGTTGTTAAATTTTAGCAACTTGATATAATAGTGAATTGGGATTTTGAACTTAGCAACTGACATTGAAATTAACAACTAGCTAAGGGGATAGTACTGTCTTAAACAAGGTTACCCGACATGTCAACCACGCTAGAGGCCGAGTTTAAGCAACAAGAGGGGGAGACTCAGTTTGCAAGGTTACCTGACGTGTAAACCACGCTAGAGGCCAAATAAACCATTGGTTGTTAATTTTAACAATTTTGCTTAGAGAATTACGTCGTATAAGTTATTTTATGGATTTGTTGCTTTTACACCCAAAAGTTGGGTATGAAATATATGTAAATATTTTGAGTGCAGTTTAGTTTTTTGTTTTCAGACTCAATCGCGTTTGTTTGCAATCAGTGTGGAAAAACGTACAAATGGCGTTCGTCATTACGGAGTCATAAAAACTTTGAATGCGGAAAAGAAGCATCTTTCGAATGTGGATATTGTATCTCTAAATTTAAACATAAAGGAACTTTATTAAGACACATAAGAAACGTACATAAAGCATGTCATGATAAATAAAATATTAAATACAAATGTAGTATTTTTCCTAATAATCCTTGTCCTTAATAGGGAACGCTGTTATAGTTAACGGAAAATGACTATTCAAGGTCAGTTGAAAGGCATTATTTAAAACGCGTGAAGTTACCTGCAGACGGCTTATAAATCACAATGAATAGTCATCTTTCGCGAACTAAACTATATATGTTATTTTATGGATTTGTTGTTTTTACACCCAAATTTGGGTATGAAATATGTAAATATTTTGAGTGCAGTTTAGTTTTTTGTTTTCAGACTCAATTGCATTTGTTTGCAATCAGTGTGGAAAAACTTACAAATGGCGTTCGTCGTTACGGAATCATAAAAACTTTGAATGCGGAAAAGAACCATCTTTCGAATGTACATATTGTAATTCTAAATTTAAACATAAAGGAAATTTACTAAGACATATTAATGGAGTGCATAAAATAGTATATCATGATAAATAAAATATTAGATATAAATTTAGTATTTTTTTTTTCAAATAATCCTTTTCCTTAATCGATATAGTTATTAACGTCATAAGGCTGATATGTAGCAAATAACAGATGAGGTTGAATGTTGTAAAATCGAGGCGATAGCCGAGATTTTATAATCAACTGTGTCTGTTATTTGTATATCAGCCGTGTGACGTTCAGTATTTTTCATAATAACAAAATATCTTCTTAAAATTCTATTTTCTATGGCATATTGACAGGTGACAGCTCTTCATGACAATTTCATGATGCTGAGATTTTTTTTTTGAACACATGATTTTTAATAATTGTACTGTTATAAAAAATAATGTCCGTGGCTGTTTTGATGCATATATCGGTTGAGCATACAGTACTGTTAAAGCACATTTAACAGTATGGTATTATGAAAAAAATATAAACTGGTGTCCTTTTTAAATCATCATTAAAGATATGAATGCGGTAAAAAAAACCTATGTTGCATTTTATCTGGAACTCACGGTATAATTTTTACATCCAGAAAATTCAAATGAAATACTTTAAGTGCAGTTAATTTTTTTATTTTCAGAACTGCACGCCTGCAATAAATGTGGAAGAAAATACATATGGCGTTCATCATTACGGAAACATAAAGTCTATGAATGTGGCAAAGAACCATCACTTCTATGTACATATTGTAATTCTAAGTTTAAACTTAAACCCAATTTATTGCGACACATTATTAACGTGCATAAAATATACCAAGGTTAATAAAAAATCAAATATGAACAAAGTATTTTTCATCATAATCCTTTTCCTTTATAAGTTACAATTCTTTTTTTAACAATTTTTTTATTTGTTTTAGGTCGAAGAGGAATATACTGCTTCCAATGTGATAAATGTGAGAAAAAATATAAATGGTTGGGTTCTTTAAACCAGCATAAAAGATATGAATGTGGCAAAAAATCATCGTTTAAATGTAACCTATGCAATAAATATTTTAGACAAAAAAATAGTTTGAAGCGACATGCTGTAAAAAAACATAAAACTATTTAATAAAATATGTTTTCATTTATTTGTACTTGATTGTAGTTGTCATTCACCTATATCTCTTGAAGTACGCCTAAAATTTTCATTACGGTTTGACATAATTAAAAATCTGATGTGGCCAACACATAACCTTTCGCCAGATATTTTACCTGGTTGTACGCATAAAACGAAAAATATTTTCAAATACAAATACATATATTCATGTCTCACTACAAAATAATTCTCACATATATTTGCAAAATCTATGGGACATTTTAATATAAATTATGTACAATACATACATTTTCTTTATATTCAATATCCTGAAATTTTCTTTTTCTACTTTCCTTTTCTTTTTCTTTATATTCGTCATTTTTTCGCAAATTTTATATTCTTTTTTACGTATATTCTTTTGCACGGTTGACTTTTTCTTATTTTCATAATCTTCATAATAATGTACAAATATTTTTTGACAGTGGCATACAAATATTATTGACAGTGACATTTATGTGTCAATTACAAACATTTGAATTTCTTGCCTTGAAGTAGTTTGATCTGAGAATTTTTACATTAAATTATTTTATATGCATTTCTTTACATCTAAATCTATAGAAGATATAATAATGAATTTATATTTATCGTATAAAGAATTTAACGTTCTTTAATATAAGTATTTACATAAATTTTCGATAAATAATATTTAGATGATTTTTTTCTTGCAACTACTACTTCCGGTTGTCCAATTGTTACCAAAACTTAATCAACTCTTCCCATTATTAGATTAGATTAGATTGAGGAATCTGTAGTTAAAAATGTCTTAAGTCTCTATACAATGCAGAACTACCTGGAGTCCTTTTACCAATTTATTAAGTCTTATAGTATTTGAGAAATCGTGAACCCAATATCCACACATCCACACACACATACGGACATCATCGTAAAAATGTTATAATCGGATTCTAGGGACCTTAAAACGTGCGTATTCACTGAAATCTGGATATGCGATTTTTAGCATGAATACAATACCTCTCTTAGCGAGAGGTAAAAATTATCCAATTTGACAAATAATGACCGTAACAGTATAATAAATTCTTTCTTTCCAACAATGGTCAAAATGTATACGAGCTCATTTTTTTACAAATTTCTTTCGACTATTTTAAATATAGATTTCAAACTTACAAAAATTTAATATGTTAATTCTTTCTAATTCATGTTTTCTTTTTTAGGTATATTTCAACTTTCATCTGTTGATTTTGCCAGCGTTCAAAATATATGTAAGTATAAAATTATTTACTGTAAATATAATAATAATCATGTTTTTTTATTATTATAGTTGAACAATACAAAGAACCTGAACCTGGACAATACAAATGCAAAAAATGTGACAAATCATATAGACATACAAGTTCATTATGGAAACATATTAAATATGAATGTGGTCAAGAAAAAAACTTCTATTGTAAATTATGTAAGGAAAAATTTACTCAAAAGGGCAATTTACAACGACATTTTTTCCGAAAACATACGCAGTAAAATTTGCGTCCATATTAATATTTTTTTAATGAATTGTGTTATTTTTAAAATGAAAATGGTTTGGACCTTCAAATAAATAAATAAATACTAAATACATACAAATTGTGTCATTATTTATATTTTCCTCATCGTAGTTATTTGTGTATCGAGAGCGGAAAATGATACATTATCGTTCAGTTCAAAATTTAAAAGCCATTTGCAATGGACCCCATATTTGACTGGATTTGCTGCTTTAGGGCCAGTTGCATAAAACGTTGTTAGCTGATCATGTGTTTAACTACACATTGTAACCATGGATACGTATCCAAAATACATTGAAAAATAAGCATTATCAAAGTTAACAATGTGATTAAAGTTAACAACGTTTTATGCAACTGGGCCTTAGAGTTACAACTGAAACGAGAGCTGCTGCAAAAGTTTATGCAACCGATGTAAAAGAAAACCTAAAGAATTTTATAAATGATTTTATTGTTTTTCAAAATATTCTCCATATAATACATGAGTGCCATGTTGAACTAAATTAATAACCATATAATGCCAAAAATTATCTACATGTTAGTTGAAATTATTTTTATACATGGCCAAATTATTTGAGACAAAAAAACGTGGTCAAATGAGGTGTTGCAAAAAAAATTAACATATCTTTTTTCTTCTGAAATTCGAATAAGTATGTTCTACAGTATTATTAAATATGATTTTCTGTTCAAATTACTGTATATATTAAGCACAGTAGCAATTTAAAAATTTACTTTTTGAATTGGCGCCAAATTACACTGCCTTTGACATCAGACTTACATTAGCCAATGACAAAAGTGGAAAGATGAAAAAAAAAACAAATGTATCATACATCAACGTCAATGATTGATTTAATGACAACTGTGTGACATAAGGTCTGACTTATAGTGCAGCGTGATTTTTGGTTCTTTAGTGTAGTTCTTAGTTATTTATTATTATATTACAGCGTTATATTTCAGAGTTCAATGCCCTGTATTATAAAAGATGGATAAGTAAAGCACTAGCAAAGTAAAATTTACTCTTGAAGTAAAATACTTTATTCCAGAGATTTTCGTCAAAACAAGAATAAAAATACTAGCTAATTAAATCTATAGTATAAATTACTCCAACGATGTGCGAGGAAGTAAATTTTATTCCGTAAAATAAATTTGACACATGTCAACATTAACTAAATTAAATTCATTATACATTTCATCCCATGTATTATTTTTACATTTATTTATCTCCAACATGTTTGCTTTATCCATTTCTAAGTAATTTTTCCCCGTTATCTTTTTTCCATTTTAGTTGACACCTGACACGCACACATACATTATTGTCTATTTTGACTTTTGGATTTATTTCGTGTTAGGAACATACAGAATACATATTGTTAAAACTTATATAAAACATATTCCAGCGACACATTGTTTGGAACAGATCCTCCAGTTGGAGATTCACATTATCGCCAGTAGTGGTCTTAAGAAATACCATCTAGTAATATTTTATCCTAGATTTATCAATCTCTCTTATGCTCCAGTAGTGCAAAGATTAGCCGGTATAAGAAACCGTAGCCTGAGTGCAACATATTCCAGCTAAAAAATTAAATTTATTCAATAGTTCTTATTTAATTATAAAAATATTTATATTTACATCAAAATGATCTTTACAACAAAGAAGTTATGATTTTATGTTTTTATCTTTACTTGCGACAACCATTTCATTCTTCTTTCTTCGTTTTGAAGCACTACTAGAAATATTTTTCCCTATTATCAGTTCTATTTGGTCACACTGCACAAAACACTTTTTTACAACCATGTTTGATTATTTCCAAATACAATAATCAGTAGTAGTTGACAGCTGTCATGACTGTCACTCGTTTTATTTCCGTTGGTGGCAAATGTAAGCCACACCCTCATTGGTAAGTTCGATTCGAACGTCATCAGTCGAAAGGGGAAGCGGAAATTCTAACATTATAATTTCAAAGACAATTTTCTCATGAATAAAGAATAATACGAAAAAAATAAAAAATAGGGGTAAAATATTTTTTCTTAATCTTGCGATTAAAGCAAAGAAAAAAAAACCGTGCAACACCTCATTGTACCATCAATTTCTATTATTATCTATTGTCAGTGAATTTGTTATTATTAACATATTAACTAAATTGGGACCAGCCTCGCCTACTATCAGTCCACTGAAAACTATCGCACATTAAAAATTCGTATCGTACGAAAGTTAGTTTGACACTAAAGGTGCATTCACAAATGAAAATTAGGTTTATGATTTTTGTTTAGGTTTAACTAAGTCATTCATAAATGTAAGTTTTAATTACCTGAAAATTAGTTTTGATACGTACAGACATCTGTGTAAATACTTCAAAAACAAGATTAAAATATCGGTAGAGCAGTACTCAACAAGGCACCTGTGCGCCGTGAAACTGTCATTCGCTTGGCATTATTGGTTTATATTTCAGAAATTAAGTTATGGCAGTCTCCATGTTCTTCTCGCATTTGTTTATAAAGCCGAATCCACCAAGTGGATACTAAATAAAGATGAGTGTATATATCTGTATCATTTCAGACTCGTTCTCATTGGTGAAGTTTGTGACGTCAAACTAAATCATAAACCTAAAGTTTGGACCTTGCAATGTTTAGCTTTATGATTTGGATTGAGAGACCCCAAATTCTGAAGTGTGAATGGAGTCATTACATAATATGCGGCCAAAGTCTTTAAATCTAAAGTATTAACCATAAATCTAAACCTAATTTTCATTTGTGAATGCACCTTAAAACAAACAAATATACACTATTTTAACTGCCACAACAAAAAATTTTCACGATAATTGTTACGTAAGAACATATTTTTATTTGTAAGCTGCGAATACACTGCCTAAAGACAACAATAATAAATAACATACACCGGTCTTGATATTAGCTTGAACTTGTCTGTTAGTCGATTCACTGGTCGACACGAAATTTAAATAAAAATAATAATGAATTATTTATTTACTTAATGCCCAGTTTTATAAAAGATGGATAAGTAAATTACTAGCAAAGTAAAATTTACTCTTGAAGTAAAATACTTTATTTCAGAGATTTTCGTTTTATAAAGCAAGAATAAAAATGCTAGCTAAGTAAATCTACAGAATAAACTACTCCACCGATTTTCGAGGAAGTAAATTTTATTCTGTAGAATAAATTTGACACATCAACATTAATCAAATTAAATTCATTATAAATTTCATCTCTAGCATTATTTTTACATTTATTTATTTATATCCAATATATTTGCTATGTCTATTTCTGTGTAATGTTTTCCCCATTCTCTCTTTTTTCCATGTTAGTTGACACCTGGCACTTTATGACACTGTTTCTATTTTGACTTTTGCATTCATTTCGTGTCAGGAGCATACAGAATACAATATTATTAAAACATTCTGCGGCACATTGCTTGGAATAGATCCTCTTCAGTTGGAGATTAACATTATCGTCAGTAGTGGTTTTAAGGGGTACCGTCTATTAATGTTTTATCCTGGTTTTATCAATCTCTCTTATGCTCCAGTAGTGGAAATAATAGCCGGTATAAGAAACCGTAGCCTGAGTGTACTACGGTATTCACACACTCTTCATGGAGACTCTTTTCCTTGTCCCCAGTTAAAATTGTAGTTGCAAATTCATAAAAAAATAAAATTTTATTGCCACTCTGGCCTATAGGTTCTTAATATAGTGAAAAACAATATTAAATGTATATAATTATAAAAAATATTAAAATATTTATATGCAAAAAAATCACTAGGATAAAATATTTACTCTGCAAGTAGTTGTTTTACTCTGTAACTTGTTTTATAAAACAGACATTGTTATTTACTCTTCGATTAAATTTACTTTCAAAGTAATAACTCAACAATTTAATCGATGTTTATAAAACCGGGCATAAGTATTGTAAAATAATAAAAAATAATATTATTAAAAAAATTAAAAAAATATTGAAAACTAGTGGCACTAAAAATTTAAAAACGAACCCTATGATTTTATGAATTATAAAATTGTGTAACTGGTGATCAATATATGTTGTTAGAGCGTTTTGTTTGTCAATTGTTTATGGATTATTATGAAAAAAAAAACACATCTAGTCCTCTCAGTTGTATATTCGATTACTTTTGAACCTCTTGTATAACTATTGATAGTATCTATCACAAGATGAAAATTTTAAGCGGTTATAAAGAAATGTATGTCCCTACTAAAATATATCTTAAGGGGGTATTTTTGTTTTCTTTCTAACATTTGTGCCTCAAGATATACTAATATTATTTGGGTTTGTTTGTGTGCAAGTCAAAATTACAAAAAAAATATATATTATACATGTATTTTTTGTTTGCAGGTCCCAGAAATATATGTAAAACGCCAGGAAAATATACTTGTTTAAATTGTGGAAAAGATTACAAATGGTTTTCATCTTTACATAAACACAGAAGTTATGAATGCGGAAAACTGCCAATGTTCAGTTGTATTATATGTAAAAAGAAATTTTCCAGAAAAGAGAATTTAAAACGACACTTTTTTACACATAAATAAAGAGTTTTCAATTTATTACTATATTTTTTTATATACCTTTTCTTTCATCCTTTATTTTTATTAATAATATTGGTTAAATTGACGGCTGGCAGTATGAAAAACTGTTTAATGGTCATCAGCGAGCAGTTGACTAGCATTGTTTTTTTTTTGTCAATGGTTTTTGGATTATTTTTAATAAGACATTGTTTGTAGGGATCTATTTTTCTCTGTTTCTGAATTAGAATGTCACATTCACACGTATATCGATGTTGGAAGGAGCTTCATTCTTAAACGATTTTTGGTGATATTTTGTAATTTGACATTAGCATGACTGCAATAAATAAATCATTATAATCAACCTAATAATACTACCAAAAATTTTCCTTAATAGAAATTGTCATATTTTTATTTTTAAACAACAGAGAAAATAGTATAAAACCCACATTACAGAACTTATGTTTTAATATACTATTATTTTACTGTCTACGTATCGGTTTCTATTAGCGACGGGATGTAAGTAAGAGCTATACTTACCTCCCTCTTTATGAAATACCAACAGTTAGATTTTTTAAACTTGTGTCAAATATTTATTCATTTTTACTTCCTTGTACAAAGTAAAGGAAGTATTTAAATCGCGAAAAATTTCGGTTTTCAGATTTCAACGGAAATATCCATTTTGACCATCCCTGAATCCATTTTGACTAATTTCGTCGTGACGTCTGTACGTACGTATGTACGTATGACGTCTCGCAAAACTCAAAAACGGTAAACCGTAGAAAGAAATTTTGTATTTAGGACTGCTATAACATCTAGTTGTGCACCTCCCTTTTTGGTTATTACATAATTTCCCGAAATGGTACTTTATTTGAAGCCTACAATAGATTTTAATGAAAAACTATTTTAAAATACAATCCAAAACTTTTCAAATTTGTGTCAATTGGAATAACATAGTAGGTTTTGGTTAAAACAGGCTAACCGGAAGTGATATATTACCTGAAGTTGTTAACAGTTTTTCTTGAATAAAATGGTTTCATTTTGATTTTAGAAATAAATGCTTCAAATAAGAGTTTTAGAGAATTAAATTCTGCGTCTAGCACATCAACTATTATTAAATTAGCCCTTTGTATAAGCGAGATATATAAATTTAAAACTTATATACTTTTTGGTTTTTGTAATGAAGTTTGCTATGGATTAATGTCAAATTACATCAAATACGTGCAATTTTATAATTGGGTCTATACTTCATATTGGTCTTGCGTACAAGGAAGTCGTGTGGTGTCCACATCAGATTTTTATAATTATAAATATTTCCATTTAAAAGTTACCATTGACGACGTCAAATGTGACAAAAGACAGCATTTTTCTTCTTAGATTTTCTATGGAATGGAATACTAAGAGCCCTTTGTTTTAATGTATATTCAACGATATAATAAATCATCGGGAGTGAAAAAATCTTATGTGCTTCACTCTCGAACTTATTTGCCAGGCCTCGCTGTCGCTCGGGCCCAAAATCATCCTCGAATGGTAAATGGTATTTATATCCCTTGTAACATAAATAACTATTGCGCCTTTATTAACACACTTGATTCTAATTATTAATTCTAAGTTTATTTGACTAGTTATTGTAATCTAACTGCTTTAATTTCTACTAACTATATTATTCATATTTTAGATAAAATTCCGTGTGACCAATGTACTAAAAGTTATAAATCCAGAAGATCATTATGGAATCACAGAAAATACGAATGTGGCCAACTGCCTATGTTTGGTTGTTTGATATGTAAAAAGACATTTTCCAGAAAAGAAAATCTAAAGCGACACTTTTTTACGCATAAATAAAGGGTTTTCAATGTATTACTACATTTTTTATATACCTTTCTTTTATCCTTTATTTTTATTTTTATGTATAATATTTATATTGCTGATGGCTGGTATTATGAACGATTGATGGTGATTAGCGAGCAGTTAACTAGCGTTGTTTTTTTCTCTGTCGATACTTCGTGGATTATTTTCGCCTTTTATTTAACACATTTGATTGTAACTATAAATTTTATTAGTTAGTGTGAACTAACTGCTCCAATTTTTACTCTAATTTTATAACTAACTATACTATTCATATTTTAGAGAGATTTCCATGTGGCCAATGTACTAGAAGTTATAAATCCAAAAGGGCATTATGGAATCACAGAAAATATGAATGTGGCAAACCTCCAGGATATTTCTGTCACTTATGCCCGTATAAAACACATTTAAATGGAAGTCTAACGAAACATAAGAGAAATAAACATAGGAATTACATAATGTGACTGTATTTTTTTTATCAATAAAAGCAATTTACGTTGTCTAAGCATAATGTTATTTTGTGTACTATACTGTGGTGCACTTTCCTCACATTTTTCAGTGCCTGTAAGATAGAATGCTCCTATAGCTAACCGAGAGATTATGGCCATTTGCACCGCTTATAGTTGTATTGTTAGCCGTTTGTTAAATTGACAATATCGCATCAAAACGACATGTCAAATGAATTGTTAAAACTGTCAAACTTTCGATTTACTTGTAATAATGTGCCCAAGGGCATTATGGATTGTTGCTATAGTAATGTAAAGAAATTGATACTGATATTGGGATAAAGCCTAGAAAACAAGGAGAAACATCAATAGCCTTTCTAATCCGTAGAATATTAAATAATTGTGCATTAACCGTTGAAGTAAGTATGGTATGACTAGCGAATGAAAGTTGACGTTTAAATTATTTTATAGATGTGGTTTCTTTTAAAACCTAGGGAAGAATAGAATTTGAATACTGGACTAGGAAAGCACAGAAATACATTAATATGTCTGGCTGAAAATAAATGGCCGATTAGGGTAATTGAATACCAAAACAGGGGTGCGTTTAAAATATTTTAAATATTTTTCGTTTATGTTTATTACAACATAATATTTTGATCTTTAAACTATTTAGTTTGGCAATTCTATGAAATAGGATTATTTTTTACCGGTTTCAGGATATTATTCCATTATTTACATGTACAAAAGTAGGCTGGTAACTAAGTAATAACTGTATCTGTATGGTAATATTATTACCATACTGACTTGTCAACAACGGTCTACAAAATGAAAATAAAATAAAATGAAAATATAATGCTCTTCATTAATACATACAGATAACGTTAGCTTATCGTTCTAAATACGGTCTACTTTATTCTAAAGTAATAAACATGAGGAATAAAGCACATAATTTGAATATTTGTCATACTGACATATGTCAAAATATTTGTTCTGTTAACCATAGCAATCTGAAAGTAGAATTAATGAGAGAATTTCAAAAAATGATATTTATCAATAATGTCTTAATTTTCTGAAACCGATAAACTATTAAACAAACCACGGATGTTATTAATCATAACAAGCCTTAGATGTCTTAAAAACTGCGGCAGTTATAACGTACATAACATTCCTAGGTATGTTAATATCTATAATTTCATCTAACATTAACTCCAACTCGAGGGTTTCTTACATCTGAGACGAACGAACCAGAATTTGCGGTATAATTTTTTTTAAATACATCCCTGAATCATGTTTCTATGTCTGGCTGAAAATAGATGGCCGACTAGGGTAACTGAATATCAAAACAGGGGTGCGTTTAAAATATTTTAAGCATTTTTCGTTTATGTTGATTATAACAAAATATGTTGATCTTTAAACTATTTAGTTTGGCAATTCTATGAAATAGGATTATTTTTAATTTCCTCTAACAGTAATTCCGACTCGAGAGTTGCTTACACCTGAGACGAACGAACTAGAATTTGCGGTATTAATTTTTTTAAATACATCCCTGAATCCTGTTGCTAAGGTCATTTTAAATGCCTCCTGGTATTGAGTACAACTCTAATATTCTGTAACGGAATACAAAAGGGTCAGTTTCCTTCCAAATCAAATATAGGGAAATGTTTTCAAAAGAATCCACATCTATTAAATAATCTAAACGTCAACTTTCATTCGCTAGTCATACCATACTTTGTTGCCCCCTATATCTGTAAGCTGTGCAATTGGTGATTAATATTGTAGATAACTATAGACTCTTCTTAAAAATTTTGATCAAGTGTACTGTACAGAAGTTGCATGACCTTTCACCTGATTTTGTGTTTGATTTTGGTGGCTTTGTCACGTTTGTTGATAATTTACTTACTTTAAGACGTATCGATACAATGTGGAATAGAATTATCCTTACCTGTAATAAAAAATAAAAATATATTAGTATGTTTTTAATATTATTCTAATTTTTCTTGTCTTTTTCAGATCTTTTAAAAATTGCCTCCTTTAAATTCGAGCAACTACCAGACTTACAATATGGTAACAACTATAATGCCCAATTCCACTGCTAACACTTAAATTTTAAGTGTCCCTTAAATTGCCAATATCGCGTCGAAACGAAATGTCAAATTGAATCAAGCTTAATATTTTAGTATTAGCAGTGTAAATGGGCATAATAATATTTCTTAATAACAATAATATTAAACATATATTTTCAGGTCCATGTCTTCAAGAAAGACCTGTTAAACTATACAGTTGCCCAAACTGTGGCAAAATTTATAAATGGCAATCGTCTCTAAGCAATCATAAAAAATATGAGTGTGGAAAAACACCTACTTTTCATTGTAATATTTGCCCATTTTCTGCAAAACTAAAACATAATTTGTTGACTCATATAGCTTCGAAACATAATGTTTTACCCATGTTGCCCAATATTATTACACCAAAACAAGAAAATTAAAATATATATTTTAATTGTGTAGGCTTCCACAGTCTGTCATGAGAAATATTCGTTTTCCGGGAATGGACTGTGTCATATTTTGAGTCAGAGCTCAATGTTTCGCCCGCAGTCGTACGGGGCATCTTCAGGAGCAAGGGGGATAGTACTGTCTTAAACAAGGTTACCCGACGTGTCAACCACGCTAGAGGCCGAGTTTAAGCAACAAGGGGGAGAGACTCAGTTTACAAGGTTACCCGACGTGTAAACCACGCTAGGGGCCAAATAAACCAAGTGACGAAGGGAAGGCCGAGAAGACAGTTATATACTAATCTAAAGATACGGTAGATGAGCATTGGTCTTCATTAGCTTTGCTCATCTACCGTATCTTTAGATTAGTATATAACTGTCATCTCGGCCTTCCTTTCGTCACTTGGTTTATTTGGCCTCTAGCGTGGTTTACACGTCAGGTAACCTTGTAAACTGAGTCTCTACCTTCTTGTTGCTTAAACTCGGCCTCTAGCGTGGTTGACACGTCGGGTAACCTTGTTTAAGACAGTACTATCCCGCTTGCTCCTGAAGATGCCCCATACGACTGCGGGCGAAACGTTGAGCTCTGACTCAAAATATGACACAGTCCATTCCCGGAAAACGAATATTTCTATATATTATTTTTCTCACGATATCGTAAGTAGGTTATTAGTACATTGTTCGTAGGGATGTATGTATGTTTGTTTTACTGTCAAGATTTCTATTAGCGACGGGATGTAAGTAAGAGCTGTACTTACTTACCTCTTTGGGAAATACCAACAGTTACATATTTTAAACTTTATGATTTTGAATTTAATTTCTATCTAATTTAAAGGTTACCGTTGACATGTCAAAAGTGTTTCATCTTAGATTCTTTATGGAAATATAATACCAAGTTCTTTTGTTTCAATCTATCAATATTCAACGGTATTCCTTGACATATTTGGCAGTAAAAATGAACAGGTAAAAAATGGATCATCGGGAGTGGAAAAAATCTTATACACAATACGAGATATAGGTACATTTGACCATTCTCGAACTTATTTGACAGCCCTCGCTATCACTCGGGTGCAATATCATCCTCGAATAGTAAATGGTACTTACATCCCTAGTAGCATACATAACTATTTTGTCATTGATCTTAATAATTGTATATTACTGAGTGCTAAAATAAAGTTTGTATTTGCATTTTATTTATGTGTACATATTATTTAATTTATGTTTTATTATACAGTTTATTAAATTCAAAGGGTCGTGGGTCAACAAATACAATGCAGTTGGACCTCTTTAATCCGAACTAATAAATGCTTTATTTAAAAAAAAACAACTGTACTTACAACATATGAATAACAAAATAAAGTACATATAGGCATATTACATAAATCTATATTAAAGTCAATATTAAACCTAAGAAACTGAAAAATTTTGCTCTGTTTAATGTTCGCTTCTTCTGCCTTTCTGGATCGTTTTTTCATTTCTGATAGGATTAGAATGTGGTGCTCCGATTCATCATTTACTTCAGCCACTTCAAACACGTTTCAAAACTTCTGACTGCCTCCTTGTGCTTTACATGTCCTGGTATCACTTCTACTTCCTCATCGAAGCTTGATTCATTCTGAATATGTTCCAAACTATCCACATCATTTTTCATGTCTGATTCAAGAGCTTCTTGTCGTGGACATCTTCAGAAATTTGCTTTATTAGCGCAGTAACCTTGTTTATTTGTCTTTCTATACCCTTCAACTCCATTCTGTCCCTCCACTGTAATTGTGGAAGATTATCGTCTTCAGTCCAACCATCATTAAGAAGTGATGTAAGAAGTTTAGTCCAGGACTTTTGGATAAGTTCCGGCCTCACATCTTCCCATCCTCTTGATAATTCAGTAACATCTTTCAAATTAACTTTTTTCGGTTCTGCAGAAATACCTACACCTTCGGAAGCAACAATTATTTTAAAAGCCTCTTGCGGTAATTTAGCTTGATCGCTTGAATCACATTTTGGTCCATCGGTTGCAGTAAGGGAGTTACATTTGGCATCAAAAACATTACAATAATTTTTTATCTTTAGAACATAAGTCTTCAGGGTATCCTGGGGCACTGTCTAAAATCAAAAGTGTCTTGGCTTCTAAATTCAGCTGTTGCATATTTTCGCACTGCTGGAACAAAATCTATGTAAAACCAGTCCCTGAAAATTTCTCTCTTAACTCAGAAACAGACAAAGGTCTAATGAACAATGAACAGTAAACAGCAGTTCTTAGAAAATATGAAATCAAGGGATTCCCTCATTTAGGTAACAGAGAACATGAATCCAAGTGATTCCCTTGTTTAGGTATTATATTGCTGTTCGGATTAACGATGCATTGTTCGGATTATGACTCCGACTTGTCGCTGTTCGGATTACTGGAGGTTTGGATTAGACCATGTTCGGAATAAAGAGGTCATACTGTAGTAAATTTTCTTTAACGTACCCAAGCGAGGTAACTTGGATTCCCCACATTAATATGTTTTCTTATAATTTTTTTATGAACCCATTGCCAACTTCCAGCTTCTTGTCAGATGACATTTGAAGTTATGTCTCATCCAGTTACGTTTTTATTAAATATCTGGAGCTGGTGTTCAAGATTTTGTCTAATTACGTAAGTGGGACGCCAAAGCACCCCGCTCCGGTATTTACGTAAATATAGATAATGTTATACTGGGCGTTTTTTTATCAGTGAACATGGGCGTATGTAATAATTACATTTAATATGATTGGCAGCAATGTATTATCGCGTTTTTTAAAAAACTGGACATAGGGAGTTGTCAAACAAACTGTCATCTTCTAAAATGATGTATGAAGAAAAAGTACAAATCATAACATGGTATAAGAAATTGACACATGACAGTTTGATGACTTTGGCAACTCCCTATGCCCAGTTTAAAATAAACGACATTGCTGTCAATCATTAAATGTAACTATGGTAAATACATACGCCCATATTCACTGATAAAAAAAACTGCCTGTATTTATTGCATTAATAACCAAAGAGATTGCATTTATATTGGTATTATATTTTATTTACTACATTTTTTTTTAATTTAAGAATATTTTAATAACTTATGTTGTAAATTTGAGTTTATTATAATTCTTAAATTTGTATTACTATTGATAAATAAGCAATAAAAACTTTAAATACAGCGCCCATTGTTATTCCTATAGAAGATATTTAGTGTATAATATATTTTGGGTAAATATAGCAGTTAAATAAAGATTAGGTATCTTTAAATTTGAAAATACCACGAAATTGGTTATTTTTCGATTAATTGTTGAAACCATTTGATCTGAAACAGAATGTCGTCAAAGTTCATACAACTTAACATTATTTTCTTATTACAAATATGATATCATCATTACGAAATCTGTGTACAAAGCAGTTTGGCACACCCAGAAATGGATAATATGCCTTGATGATATATTTATTTATTTATTACTATGAAAAAGTTGCAGTTCGATAAGATCTTTACTTGTACATAATTTTATAGCTGAATTATTTATTTGTAATATTAAGTTTTCTTTCTAATAATATTTAATCTTTTAGGTGTAAAAAATCACCAATGTTTACAATGTGGAAAATTATACAAATTGAAGACATCATTGTCCAAACATAAACGATATGAATGCGGAAAACCCAAAGGATTTAATTGTACATTTTGTACTTTTGCAACTCATCAAAAGGCAAACTTAGTTGCACATATGTACAGAAAACATAATTATACAATGTCATAATACAGTTTTTATAAATAAAATGTGTTGGTATATGTATAGTTCCTAATGAAACATAATGTGACGTCAAAGTTCATACCGCTTAACATGTGACAAAGTATCGCCTACCTTCATTTAGATAAATAACTTGGTGATGTATAATCTGATTTCCTATTGGCTGTAAATGACGTGCCGTATGGAATTTGACGTCACTAGAATGGGGGGGGGGTCAATTTTAGTATCTTTATATTTATTTATTATACTTTTTTTTCTAATAATATTTAATCTTTTAGGAATAAAAAATCACCAATGTTTACAATGTGGAAAATTATACAAATTGAGGACATCATTGTTGAAACATACACGTTTAGAATGCGGAAAACCCAAAGGATTTAATTGTACATTTTGTACTTTTGCAACTCATCAAAAGGCAAATCTAGTTGTTCATATGTACAGAAAACATAATACATAATGTTATAATATATTTTTTCTCAATAAAATGTGTTACATAGTTCCTAATAACAATATTCTGGCGTTAATCTTTTTATTTAATTATAAAAAATAATAACAAATTAGTTTAATTGTTTATTATTATAAGTTTTGTTTTAGGAATAAAAAGACATCAGTGTTTACAATGTGGAAAATTATACAAATTCAAAACATCATTGAACAAACACACGCGTTTAGAATGCGGAAAACCCAAAGGATTTAGTTGTACATTTTGTAATTTTGCAACTTATCAAAAGGCAAATTTAGTTTCTCATATGTACAGAAAACATAATTATATAATGTCATAATATACTTTTTTCAATAAAATGTGTTACATATTTTCTAATGATCTGAAACAGAATGTGACGTCAAAGTTCATACAGCGCAACTTGTGACAAACTATCGTCTACTTTTATTTATATAAATAACTTAGGTGATGTACAGATTTCCTATTGGCTATGAATGACGTGCTGTATGAAATTTGACGTCACATCAGTGGAAGGTTGTTTTTCATTACTATTTCTGGCACCAATTTTTTTACCTTCCGTCACCTTTAGGTAAGAAAGGTATTGTCTTTGGTCAAAAAAATCAGTGGTGAATTTTTGATGACTAGAATACGATTTTAGTGTGTATGTGTGTGTATGTGTGTGTGTGTGAGTGTGTGCGCGCGCGTGTGTGCGTGCGTGTATGTGTGTGTGTGTGTGTGTGTGTGTGTGTGTGTGCGTGTGTACCGGTGTGTGACAAAATTTTCTAATGCGATAACTCTAATACTCCAATTCCAAAAATTATAATTCTTTCGTATTCCTCTTCGTTACATCCATGTGAAGAGCTGATTAAATTTTGGTTATAATTGGTCAACCGGAAATACCCTCATTTGAAGATTTTAACAGTTTTTCTTGAAAAAACGATGTTAAATATCATTTTTTCACATTTAATCTTATTATAAATATTAAAGAATATTTCATTCTCTATACGATTTGAATGCATTTTATACTTCATATTAAATTTAAGTTAAAAAATTATAAAGAAATTAAATATCATATATTAGCCATCTATGTTATAACAGCTGTTATATTAAGAAAATTCTGATTGAAAAGTGTCAGTGTCAAGTGCAGTTGTCAGTATGTTTGTGTTATAATTTTACTGGAAATATAGGATCTTTTGCTAGAAACTTTCTGTGTGGAATTTGTATAAAATACATACAACTGCCTTAGGTAATGTACAAGAAATATAACCTTTTGCAGGGAACTTTCTGTATGACATTTATACAAAGTACATAGAACTGACGGAAGATAATGTGCTGGCCACATCAGATTTATATTATTATTTACAATATATCAACAAATGATTATTATTTTATTATCAATTTTGTAGCTTTATATTTATTTGTTATAATGAGTTTTGTTTCTAATAATTTTTAATTTTTTAGGTGTAAAAAATCACCAATGTTTACAATGTGGAAAATTATACAAATTGAAGACTTCATTGATGAATCATACGCGTTTAGAATGCGGAAAACCCAAAGGATTTAATTGTACATTTTGTACTTATGCCACTCATCAAAAGGCAAATTTACTTGCACATATGTACAGAAAACATAATTATATATCATAATACTTTATACTTTTTTTCAATAAAATATTTTAATAATCTTTTATTTTATTGTTAAAACTATCAACAAATTATTATTATTTAATTATCAATTTTTGTAGCTTTATATTCATTTGTTATTAAAAATTATTGTTTCTAATAATTTTTAATCTTTTAGGTGTGAAAAATCACCAATGTTTACAATGTGGAAAATTATACAAATTCAGGACATCATTGTTGAAACATACCCGTTTAGAATGTGGAAAACCCAAAGGATTTAATTGTACATTTTGTACTTATGCAGCTCATCAAAAGGCTAGCTTACTTGCACATATGTACAGAAAACATAATTATATATCATAATATTTTATACTTTATCTCAATAAAATATGTTCCATAATTCCTAATGATCGGAAACTGGATATGACGTCAAAGTTCATACAGCACGTGACAAACTATCAGTTACTTTCATTTATACAGAATGGCTTGGAAATAGTGGGACACGGCTTAATCACAGATTCCAGAGGCTAAAATAAAATGATTTAACTAAACTTACCCTTATCCGAAAGTGCACCGTTTAGCCAGTATTCTGCTTCAAAGTTCTTCTATAAAAAAATATATTTTTTTATAATAACAGAACCTTTTGTTGGATCTAGATGAAATTTGGTATGACCCTTCATATGGATGTATCATCTTTTAAGATGATATTTGTTATTATTAGTGAACCACTAGTGTAAGAAATTTAGATGTCACGACATAAATTAGACGGTAACTTTTTAAAGGCAATGCCGATAACGTAAAATTATTTTTTTTCATAAAGATACATTCAATAGTAAACTTTTCTCTCTCTGTATAATTTGTGATATCTGTTACGGTTCACACAAAAAAAAAACTTAAGTGACTGCACCGTGAAATTTTTGAATAAATTTTATCTAGTGACAAACAATTAAGTAACAATAATCTTCGCTTACTCCTAAGCAACTTGACAGGATTGCCAACTCATAAACAATTGTTACTGAGCTAAAAATGAGATATTTGTCAAAGGGACTGCTAGATAAAATTTGTTATAAAAATTTCACGGTGCAGTCACTTAAGTTTTATTTTTTTCTGTGTCAACCGTAACAGATATCACAAATTATACAGAGAGGGAAAAGTTTACTATTGAATGTATCTTTATAAAAAAAAATAATTTCTTACATTAGTGGTTCACTAATAATAGCAAATATCATCTTAAAAGATGACTTACATCCATATGAAAGTCATACCAAATTTCATCTATACCGAACAAAAGGTTCTGTAAAATTTTTTTTTTTAGAACTTTGAAGCAGAATACTTGCTAAACGGTACACTTTCGGATAAGGGTAAGTTTAGTTAAATCATCTTATTTTAGCCTCAGGAATCTGTGGTAAAGCCATGTCCCACTATTACCAAGACACCTTGTATAAATAACATTGATGATGAACACGCTGTTTTCCTATTGGCCATGAATAACGTGCTGTATGTTATTTGACGTCACAAGAGTGGAAGATTGTTTTTCATTACTATTTCTGGCGCCAATCTTTTTATTTTATTATTTAGAAAAATATCAACAAATTACTGTTATTTTATTATCAATTTTTGTATTAGTTATTATAAATTTTAGTTTCTAATAATTTTTAATCTTTTAGGTGTAAGAAACCACCAATGTTTGCAATGTGGAAAATTATACAAATTCAGGACATCATTGTTAAATCATACGCGTTTAGAATGCGGAAAACCCAAAGGATTTAATTGTACATTTTGTACTTATGCAGCTCATCAAAAGGCTAGCTTACTTGCACATATGTATAGAAAACATAATTATATATCATAATATTTTATACTGTTTTGTCAATAAAAGGTGTTACATAATTCCTATTGATCTTAAACAGAATGTGACGTCAAAGTTCATACAGCTTATGTGACAAACTATCACCTACTTCTATTTACATAAATTATATATCTGATAGACAAACTGTTTTCCTTTTGGCTATAGGGTGCGAGCAGGCACGTGACTCGAGCGTCCTTGACGTGCTAGGAATCAGCTAATTTGTGTGCTCTTGTCATTTTGACAAGAACAATGTCACTTTGACAAGACCAATGTTTTGACTTATTTTAATTTTGAACTGTTGAGAAGTTATTATTTTTAATTTCATGTGTTTTACTGCCTGAAAATTGTACATTAATAACATTTTAGCAGTTCAAAATCAAAAGGCGATTTCGGGCGACAACCGTTCACTTGCGGTATGTTGCGTTCAGGTACATTCACACATTCGGGCGCTAGGAACAACATACCCGGTATGCTTGGATCAGTGCTCACAGCTGAACGGGTTTGCGAATCGGGTCAGCTCTCTGTTCACTATTTTTATCTCTTTTTATCATGTCTTTTTTTTGAAATGTCAAAAGTCAAAACAGTCGGAGTCGTGGTCTTATGTCAAACAGGGTGACATTATTTTCGTTGACTCTTTTTTGGACAAATATGGAAAAACCATCTTTCTCCGTTAATGCATTTTAATTGCCAGGCACTATTTTTGACAGTTTTAAATGTCGCAGAATATACATAACCACCAAGCACGGTGTCAACAAGTGAACCAACGATTTTTGGCGCCACCATTAACCATATCATACCGTAACTAACCGTAAGTAATCCGAAGAAGTGAACGGGCATGTCGCCCGAAATCGCCTAAAATAAGTCAAAACATTGGTCTTCTCAAAGTGACATTGTTGTTGTCAAAATGACATGCGCACACAAATCAGCTGATTCCAAGTACGTCAAGGACGCCCGAGTCACGTGTCTGCTCGCGCCCTATATAAATGACGGGCTGTATGGAATTTGGCGTCACAGGAGTTGAAGTTTGTTTTTTATTACTATTTTTAAAGCCATAATTTTTATTTAATTAGTTACAAAAATAACAAATTATTATTTTGTGTGTCTAATGCACTGTCCAGAGAGTCCCAAAAAATTGATGAAATGTCTCCCATGGGCAGAAATGGACCAGATGGAATCTAGCGACCTAAAAACCACTAGCTACCTAATATTATGAACTGTCAATTAGGTATTATGGTACACTGGTGATCCACTGAAAGCCAATCAGTCCGATTCGCTCCTTGTTGGCTCCCATCGATGTTTAATATAACATTCATAGGGACGACAAGAATTACATTAACCGTGGTTTTACCTAGGAAGAAGGACGGCTTGAAACTTAATGTGCACTCATTTTTTGCGTCTCTGTTTGGACATTGCATTATTGTTGTTAGTTTTGCTTCTAATAATTTTTAATCTTTTAGATGTAAAAAGTCACCAATGTTTACAATGTGGAAAATTGTACAAATTCAGGACATCATTGTACAAACATACACGTTTAGAATGCGGAAAACCCAAAGGATTTAATTGTACATTTTGTAATTATGCTACACATCAAAAGGCAAACTTACTTGCACATATGTACAGAAAACATAATTGTATATCATAATATATTTTTTCTCAATAAAGTGTTACATAGTTCCTAATATTTTAATATTTTTTTATAATTTATATTTGTCCATACAAACCCCTAATAATTCAGCCTGTTTACATTTTCAAAAAAAATAATAAAATCTGCACAAATGGATAGAAATATCCACAAAATTCTTTTGGTTTCTTTTAAATATATAGCACTTTGAAATAAATTGTGAAAAATTGTCAGCCATCGGCATTCGAACCCGAGACACCTACCTTGCCGGAATAGTGCTCTACCAACTAAGCTATTGGCTGCTCTCAACTCGATGGTTGAACAATCTTTCACATTTAAAGTCATATAACTGCTGAGGATATTATTAATCGTCACATGATTAGATGTGGGGTTACCAATCTACCACTGCGTTTAAACATCTAGTGGACGAGTCATAATTGACTCAAGGCCCTACCGGACCAAATTCTAATATTAACAATGAGTTGACAATTTGTATAAGTATTTGAAATAAATTGTGAAACTTGTCATCGGGATTCGGGATCCTCAGCAGTTATACGACTTTAAAAGTGAACGAAGCCAATAGCTTAGTTGGTAGAGCACTATCACGGCAAGGTAGGTGTCTCGGGTTCGAATCCCAATGGCTGACAATTTTTCACAATTTCAAATATACAAACTGTCAACTCATTGTTAATATTGTTATAGCTATTAACATACCTAGGAATGTTATGTATATCATAACTGCCGAAGATGTCGGTTTGAAATCCGAGCTCGTAGAGCGAGGATTTTAAGACATCTAAGGCTTGTTATGATTAATAACATCCGTGGTTTGTTCAATAGTTTATCGGTTTCAGAAAATTAAGACATTATTGATAAATACCATTTTTTGAAATTCTCTCATTAATGCTACTTTCAGATTGCTATGGTTAACAGAACAATTATTTTGACATATGTCAATAAGACAAATATTCAAATTAAGTGCTTTATTCCTCATGTTTATTACTGTAGAATAAAGTAGACCGTATTTAGAACGATAGCCTAACGTTATCTGTGTGTATTAATGAAGGGCATTATATTTTCTTTTAATTTTATTTTCATTTTGTAGACCGTTGTTGACAAGTCAGTATGGTAATAATATTACCATACAGATACAGTTATTACTTAGTTACCAGCCTACTTTTGTACATGTAAACAATGGAATAATATCCTGAAACCGGTAAATATTATTAATATACCACTTTAAAAAACTGTGGGCCAAATGTAACGTAAATACAACAATTGTGCTGTCAATTTTTGTAGATTAATATTTATTTTTGTTTTTTTTTTCTAACAATTTTTAATCTTTTAGGTGTAAAAAATTACCAGTGTTTACAATGTGGAAAATTATACAAATTGAGGACTTCATTGAACAATCATAAACGTTTAGAATGCGGAAAACCCAAAGGATTTAATTGTACATTTTGTACTTTTGCAACTCATCAAAAGACAAACTTAATTACACATATGTACAGAAAACATAATGTCATAACATGATTTTTCTCAATAAAATGTGTTACAATATTTTTTAATAATTTATATATTTCCCGATTTGATACTCGCGTCATCAATGTCTGCTGCAAGAATTTATATACTTTTATCTAGCATCTTTGTCGTACACACGTGGCATATATGTACGGGGACCATATTTTCTTTTTTGATAAAGATAAACATGTAATTTCAACCCCCTCGAAAATCTAAGAACCTCATATTTACAGGTATCTAAAATGTGGAAGCATGTCAATGAATGTAAACAAATACTGTGTTCGCGTTCTACATTTGTCAAAAGCGGACTATATAGTCAAATTTTAACTAATATGCCCATGCTCAAAGCTAATATTTTCTTTTTAATATTATCTTTGATAAAACTTAAGTAAAATATTTTGAAAATAAATTATTTAAACTTAAAAGGACGATATATAGAAATAAAGGACAAAATTGAGTTTTACGAGGTAAATAAATCTAAAGGATAGTGGTTCCAAACAAAGGACTTTAAAATAAAGGTCGTATGGTCACCGTACATGTATGAGACTTTTCTTAGAGTGCCTTTTTAATCCTAGGTTAGTCGGGTGGTCTACATATGTAGACCACGCATCTAAACGTGGCGTGGTTCTCAGTAGTTATTGACTATACTATTATTCACGAAAGATGACTATTCAAAGTCATTTGTTCAAAGAAAGAATACACATCATTTTATAGCAGTAGCTTAGCAACATTTTATATGAGAAAGAGAAAGATTATTTGACCTATGTCTTTTTAGTTTATGTGGTGTGACAGATAAACGTAAATAGTGGCATTACTTTCTAACATACTATAAATAATAATGACATATGTCGTAGAATTACAGATACCTAATTATCTACTATACTGCCCTCTGTGCTAATAATTACCCAGTGGCGTTGACGTTTAAATCAAATTATTATTCCTTGATTTATAAGTTAAGTCTGTTTTTGTATTTTGCAAAAACATAAGTGAAGAACATAAATCTTTCAGAAAGGCATTATTTAGAAAAAACATAATTTTCAAATGAATTACTCTTAGTTTTTAAGTTAAAATGTGTCCATAAATATTTCATGCTGCACGCCTATGCATATGAACTGCAATGAAGTTATCTGCAAGTAATATATCAGACGACTCACAAATGACCTCCTCATGTCAATATTTTTTAATAATTTATATATGTACTCGTATACAATCCATTTTCCCGAGGTGATAATCACGTCCTCTGCTGTAAGACTTTAGTAATGTGGTTTCTTTTGAAAACATTTCCCTATATTTGATTTGAAAGGAAACTATGTATTCCGTTTCAGACTAATCGAATTGTACTCAATACTAGGAGGCATTTAAAATGACCTTAGCAACCCTCAAGTGGGAATTACTGTTAGAGGAAATTAAAAATAATCCTATTTCATAGAAACTAAATAGTTTAAAGATCAAAATATTTTGTTATAATGAACATAAACAAAAAATGTTTAATAGCTATTAACATACCTAGATATGTTATGCACATCATAACTGCCGCAGATGTAAGTTTGAAATTCGAGCTCATAGAGCGAGGATTTTAAGACATCTAAGGCTTGTTATGATTCATAACATCCGTGGTTTGTTCAATAGTTTATCGGTTTCAGAAAATTAAGACATTTTTGATAAGTATCATTTTTTGAAATTCTCTCATTAATGCTACTTTCAGATTGCTATGGTTAACAGAACAATTATTTTGACATATGTCAATATGACAAATATTCAAATTATGTGCTTTATTCCTCATGTTTATTACTTTAGAATAAAGTAGACCGTATTTAAAACGTTAGGCTAACGTTATCTTGCATGTATTAATGAAGAGCATTATATTTTAATTTTATTTTATTTTCATTTTGTAGACCGTTGTTGACAAGTCAGTATGGTAATAATATTACCATACAGATACAGTTATTACTTAGTTACCAGCCTACTTTTGTACATGTAAATAATGGAATAATATCCTGAAACCGGTAAAAATAATCCTATTTCATAGAATTGCCAAACTAAATATTTAAATGGGTTCATGCAATAATTTCATACTTGAATGCTATTCTTCTCTATGGTTTCAAAAGAAACCACATCTATAAAATAATTTAAACATCAACTTTCATTCGCTAGTCATACCATACACACATGGCATAATATATGAGACTTTTATTTGTTATCTCATTTTCGTACGTGTTACATTGGGGTATATGCTATCTCCGTCCAACTAATAAATAAATATTATGATCTGGGATCCAGTAAATTCACCGCGAAACGTTCACCGCATACAATTCTCCGCGCGAAAAATTATTTTCCATTATTTGGAAGTGTTTTCTTACTGAAATAGTTCACATAAATAAAAAATAAATATATCGTGCGGGCGTTTACCAGGCGTCATCTCACAGGCACTCATTGACGGCATGGAGAGTGCACCACGGGGGTCACTTTGTACCATTTAAAACTTAGGGTTCAACATTAATTCCCAATCCCTCCTTCATCCCAGTTAAAACCACGGTTAATGTGGAGTGTTATATTAAGCAACGATAGGAGCCAACACGGAGCTAAGCGGTGTGATTGGGAATCGGCGGAACGCCAGTGTAGCCTTTTATCAAATTGTTTACACAATTTTACCAAGAAGCCACTGTTTTAGTATCACTGGTTTTTGGTTTTTCTCCAAAATATCTTGGCGTAACCTTAGACACCTCTCTCACATATAAATACCACATTGAAAAATTGAGATTAAAACTGAAAACCCGTAATAATATTTTATTAAAACTTGCCGGCTCCAGTTGGGGATCTAATGGGCATACATTACGAATTACAGGACTAGCTCTGGTATATTCTGCAGCAGAATATTGTTGTCCAGTCTGGAAGAACAGTGCTCATGTAAAGCAGGTAGATGCACAATTAAGTACAACGTTACGGATAATAACTGGTACGATTGAATCAACTCCTATACCATGGCTACATGTTTTAGCACATATCGCACCATATGATATTAGAAGAAACTACTTTACTAAACATTTTTGGGATACATTTCAAAATTCACCTGATATGTTTTCGATTACAAAAGATTTAGAGAATTTACCATCTAACAGACTAAAATCTCGTAAATCATTTTGGAATGAAGAATTTCTTAATGCACCTTTCTGCACTTCAGAACATTGGAAGATTGCTTGGCAGACAGCCGATATTCCAAATAAAAATTTAATTTCAGATCCCACAAAAGAAGTAACAGGTTTAGATCAACCAAGGGCTATTTGGTGTAAGCTAAATCGTTTTCGAACATGCCATGGAAAATGTAATAATATGTTGTATCACTGGAAAATACGCGATAGTCCAAATTGTGATTGTGGAGCAGATAGAGAAACAATTCAGCATATAGTTGAAGAATGTCCCTTATCTAAACCTCAGCAAGGTTTCGCCAAACTTCACCTATTAACGGAAGATGCACTAAATTGGATAGTAAAAATCAAAAATATTTAATTTTTATTGTTTTTTTTTCTTATTCTTCATGTATTGTTTTATCGAATGTATTTGTACTGTCTTTCTTTCATACGAAATATATATATTGATTAACTTGTTACTATTAATTGTATCTAATACAAACAGTGCTAAGCACCATGCAGACATATTCTTATATGTATTCCGCGGTGAATGTTTCTATAGAATCGATCTAGTTGCTCTGAATTTTATCCAATTATTAATATAAGTTCTTAATTGTTCTATACGTTTGCTCTAAACCTTTTTATTAATTATAGTGTTCATATTTTAGTAAAATTTCAATGTGACCGATGTAAGAGAGCATTCGAAACAAAAGGCGCATTATGGAGTCATAGAAAATATGAATGTGGCAAGCCTCCAGGATTTTGCTGTCTATCGTGTCCGTATAAAACACATTCAAAAGGAAGTCTGAAGAAACATATACTTGACAAACATATATGACTGTAATTTTGATCAATAAATGCGACTTATATTATCTATTGTGTTAATATTATATATTAATAATAAAATCTGCAGTATTACAATCAACAAAAATTACTTTACTTGCATTTTTATTGTGCTTGCAACCTACAGTTTATAGTGTTTTACTTTGGTACATCAAATCGTGTAGAGTCAAAAAATTTAAAGATGTCCGATTAAGGTCGTTTATATCATGAACGAATTAACTAATTGACATACATTTATCTCTTTCATTTGCAATGACTGTACAAACGGGTGCGATAAGGATGAATATAACACGTTTGTCTTTCAAAAATACACATTGTTCGACTAATAGTATATTCCGTAACTTAACCGCGGTGACCAAGGTTCTGGTTATGCGTTCCGTAATGTAACTTAAACATAATTTCAGGATCGCGGTTCAATTTTGGGATGTGTTTCCTGAAAGTTTTGGTTACTTTTACTAACATCAATCGGGATTATGGCTATTTCTTGAGCCACATGTTGAAACCGGTGATTCTCGGAACAAACACGCCCAATTTACCATTACGAACTCGATTCCCATTGGTCCTCATTAGCTTTGCTCATCTACCGTATCTTTAAATTAGTATATAACTGTCTTCTCGGCCTTCCTTTCGTCACTTGGTTTATTTGGCCTCTAGCGTGGTTTACACGTCGGGTAACCTTGTAAACTGAGTCTCCCCCTCTTGTTGCTTACACTCGGCCTCTAGCGTGGTTTACACGTCGGGTAACCTTGTTTAAGACAGTACTATCCCCCTTGCTCCTGAAGATTCCCCATACGACTGCGGGCAAAATGTTGAGCTCTGACTCAAAATATGACACAGTCCATTCCCGGAAAACGAATATTTCTAAGTTTTGAATTTTGATTACATTTACTGTCACATACATTTTTGCAATAATAACAGAATTTGACAGAAAGGGCGAAGCTAAAATCTTAATTCATACAATACGTAGACGACCTTCTTCGAACATCTTTAAAAAAAAAACTGTATCTACCTAGTGGTTGGGAGTATGAACAATTGACTAGCGAGCAGTTGCCTAGCATTTATTGTCCTCTGTCAATAGTGTATGAATTCTTTGAAGTATTTTTCTGTAAAATAATCCACAAAAGATTGACAGTAAAACTGCTCGCTAATGGATATAATTTCTACATCATTTCCTGGTTATCTTTTGTACTCTAATTGCTCTAATTTGATCCTAATTCTATAATTAACTTCATATTCATATTTTAGGTTCCTTCCCATGTGATCGATGTGGTAGAAGTTACAAAGTAAAAAAATCGTTGTACAATCACAAACGGTACGAATGTGGAAAACCCCCAGGATTTTATTGTACTTTATGTCCATTTCGGACACATTTAAACGGGACTTTAACTAAACATAAGAAAAAGAAACATCCCTATGGGATATGAATGTATTGTTTGTTTATGTTAATAAAGGATTTTGTGTTAAACATGTGTTTTTATTTTTCTCCATAAAATATATAAATAATGACGATATTTTTGTACGATTACCTACGTATTAGGGTTGTAGGTGGTAACCAGGCCTCAGCTCATGGGCTCTCAAAGCTGTCATGGAAAGAGCACCTTCCTACTATAAATAATATCAGGTTGATGTATAAGTTCGTAACGTTTTTATTGGATTCATAATTTATTTATTTTTTAGTAAATAAAATGCATGAAATAATAATAATAATAATAATAATAATAATAATAATATATATATATATATATATATATATATATATATATATATATATATATATATATATATATAATTTCATACCTGAAGAAATCCGGTTGTACAGCAAAGTAAAACTTAATAAACTTGAAATATCTTATTTTGTTAAAATTTACATTACGTTTGTTGGTTATGATTTACCGACTTTTCGAGTGCTCTATCTTGCCGACTCTCGCCAAGCAGAAATTGTTGCCAATATTGTGAACCAAATGCACTAACTTCACTATTTTATAATTATTCATTCAATATTCTACAATTTTCTTTTATTATTATTGAGCAAAAGAATATTTGACAAACTCTACTTTTTTATTATAAATATATTTCTCTAAGAAATGCTTCAGAAATAGGAGAGTGTTTTTTTCTAATATTTCTCGGTCGCTTATCTGGTAGAGACTTGGGAAATTGACGTTTCGGACGTTGCTAACTAAGTGTAGGTACAATTAAACAATAGCAAAACATTAAATTAACGTTGATATAATATCTAACAAAATGTTTTCCAAGGTAATCTTGCACTAGTAACCAAACACGATATGAACTTTTGCATCAACCCAATACATTGGTAATTTTGTTTTCTATGGGTGACCGCCTATGATCTAAATTCTATATATTCTAGTTTGGTTAAAATAGTTTCTTTTGACACACAAGTTATAGGAGCAGTGCATAATTTGGAACTATCAATATATATTTAAATGTTGTGTGAGGGAACCATGTTGATAATGTGCATTAATAAATATAAGGCCTTCAAGTTCCGCTATTGTTTGATTAAATTTATTTAGGACGTTTCGAGCAAAATCCACTCATCTTTAGCAACTATAAAATTCAAGTTGAGAATTAAAAGTAAACACATTTAATGTTGAAGCAGAATTACAATGTTGTACATCAGCGAAACTTGTAAAAATTACATGAAAATTATTCTCTACATAGTCAGATGGAGCATGGACCCCCAATTCAACGATGTAAAACGCCGCTGACACGGCCCATTAACAACTACCAAACTGGCAACATTATATGTATATTACTTTTAATAGTGCAACTTGAAGGCCTTATATTTATTAATGCAAACTATCAATAT
Organism: Harpalus rubripes; assembly: GCA_963082715.1. NCBI lineage: Eukaryota > Metazoa > Arthropoda > Insecta > Coleoptera > Carabidae > Harpalus > Harpalus rubripes. Next base: position 1,914,029 of record OY720462.1, read on the forward strand.
AGTTCGTATACATCGACAAGTATTTTAACAATTTTGTGTATCTTGTTACTTTACGCGATTTATCAACAATACCAAAAAAAGTATCGAAAACGACTAGAATAATGTTCTTGTTTGCATGCGCGTAAAAAAATATAGATTCCTAGTAGGTTTCAGCCAATAGAGCAAATGGACTACCTATAAAAGAAATATCATTACACAATACCATTCTTACGTGAGGAATAATATAACTGTTATATATGTGCTCTAGTTTCTACTCTAATTTCATACCTTACTCTAACAAATATATGTATGTTTTAGATTTCAAGTTTTACCAATGCTTCGAATGCGGGAAACTCTACAAATTGGAAAAATCTTTAATAAAACATAAGTCATTTGAATGCGGCAAGCCTCCAGGTTTTTCTTGTCATCTCTGCCCTTTTCAAACTCATATCAAAGGGTCTTTAACTAAACATATAGCTAAGAAACATTGAAATGAATAGTAACTGTATTTGCTAAGAATAAATATTTGTACATATGAATTTGGTGATATATTTTCTACATTGAACCATGTATTGAACATCCTAATACTTCTGTAATACTTAGACGAATATTTCTGTCGCATCATTTTCTAGTCCAGATTTAGTTTCTACCGAGACCCTTTATTTTGGGCACAATGGAAAATAACATCATAAAAATTCAGTACCTACCTTGCAAGACATATATAGGACAATTCTCACAGAAAAATTTACAGGGCTTATCGATAAAATGCCTAATAACATTAAAGCTGGTATTACTAATAAAGGCGATGTAACCCAATAGTTTATTTATTTATTTATTTATTTATTAGTAATCACTCAACAGGAGCAGATGTTTCCAATTACAGAGGATTATTGACAAAAACAAGGATAAATACAGTGTAGTTACAAGAAAACTTTAAAATAATGAAGGGCCAATATTAGAAATAGAAATAACTCAATTTAATTGCTAAAGATCAGACAAGAAATAGTTCATAATTTGTTTTCCAAATTTGGACTATCATAGAAAATGTCAAGATTGTTAATGTATATGGACACAGTGTTGAATGTAGCACACAACTGTCTAATTGGAGATCGAAGTTCATAGTTTGTCCTAGGGGTACTGTATATGAAGGTTAATTTACGCCGAGAGCCTAAGCGAGGTACCCCAAATTTAGGCAAGCTAGCGAATGAGCATCATCAATTAGATTATTTACAAGTTTATAGAGATATAAAATGATTGGATTTTTCTACGGCAGTCCAAAGAAATAACATTGAACTCAATTAGACAGTTGGAGTAATTACAGATCGTATCAATGCGACGATGGTGGAATTTAGCACAACAATACCATATAATTTTTTTCTGTATACTCTCCAGAGCTTGTACATGTTTGATATATACAGGATTCCAAATTTGTAATCCATATTCCAGTTTACTACGCACAAATGAATAATACAAAGATTTGAGGGTCTGTAAATTATAAAACGATTGTGTAGTACGAATTATGAAGCCAAGATTTCTATAAGAAGCTTTTCGAATATCATTAAAATGGGGAATAAAGCTAAGTTTAGGATCGAACAGAATTCCTAAATCTTTGAACAAAGTTACTCGCTCCAAAATTGTGTTATTCATTTGATAGTTAAACGGTATAGTTGTTAGCTTTACAGAGTAGGTCATAATTTTACATTTACTAAAATTAAATAAAAGCTTAGAGGCTAAAGACCAATCAGGAACATTATTAATGCCAGTTTGTAATAAAACACAATCATTAGCATTGTTAACAATTCTGAAAAGTTTCAAGTCATCTGCATATAAAAGAACGTTGGAATGTTGAATAATATTAGTAATGCTATTGATGAAGAGAAGAAATAGTAATGGGCCTAAATTTGACCCTTGCGGCACACCAGAGGTTGCGTAATAACATGAATTGTAGCAAGACATCTTAAATAACATATTCAGTTTTTGTTTATAATCTAAATAGTCTAAATATATTTTAAACTAATCGAAAGATATTTGTAGATATTTCTCACCATTTCCTCGTATTTTATGAAAATGTAAATCGATGTATATGAATGCAGAAAATCTAGTTTTGTGTTACACCAATCAGTAAACTATGCCCCTTTGAACGTAGCATTTGAGTCGAAAATTTCAATAACGAGCAACAAATTATTATAATTACAGTTGTTTTGTTTTAGATTGCAAATTCCAATGTCAACAATGTTTAAAAGTTTACAAATATGCTTATAATTTAAGTAGACATCTCAAATATGAATGCGGCGTACCAAAAAGATTTTGCTGCGAAGAATGCAAATATGAAACTTACTCAAAAGCCAACTATAAGAGACATATGGCGAGACTAGATCACACAAAATAAAATATATCAATAAACAATATATATGTTCATACTTTTTGAATTTCAAATCCTTTTGTACATATTTCCTAGTATCCAAATGATTTAATAGTTCTAATTTTGTTCTGATTTCATACTAAACTTTATGTTTTTTTCAGGCCAGCATTTTCAATGTGCACAATGTGGGAATATATACAAATTTAAAAGCACTTTACGCCGGCATTTACGATTTGAATGTGGAAAAGCACCAGGATTTTGTTGCCAATTTTGTCCATACAGAGCTCATTTAATTGAAAATTTAAGAAGGCATTTAAAATGCCATCAAAAGTACCAACATAAATATAAATACGATTATTATAAATAAAAAATATTGTATTTCATAATGTATTTTTTTACTCCTGTTATTAAAATTATTAAAATATCTAGGTACTGGTTTTTATGACACTAAAAATATTTTAATCACAACTTGAAAAGATGTGGCTTCGCATGTGTTGGACACGGTGTGAAGGTAGCAACCATAGCACTAGTTTCATTAAGCGAAGGCTGAAGTTAGCTTCCTGTAGTTTTTAAATAGGCTTGCTATTGGAAGTAAATATGGGGCCCTCGATTATACAGGTGTCTTGGAAATACGGGGACATGGCTTAACCACAGATTCCTAGGACCAAAATACGACGATTTTTCTAAACTTACCTATATCCGACAGTGCACCGTTTAGCCAGTATTCTGCTTCAAAGTCCTTCTAAAAAAATTAGTTTTATTTATAACGAAACGCTTTGTTCGATTTGAATGAAATTTGGTATGACAATCCATATGAATATAATTCATCTTTTAAGATGGTATTTGTTATTGTTAGTGGACCACTAGTGTATGAAACTGGTGTGGTGGGTCAAGAAATACATAGGGATCAAAATTATGTTTGACCGTCACTTTTTTCGGGTCATTAGGATTAGGATTTTGTTTATTGGGCCCCTATTTTATGAGATAGATACCAACAATTAGATATTTTAAACTTTTTTGAATAAAATAGATATTTCCATATTTTTGTGTAAATAAAAACTATTTGTATATTTATTACACTTTTATTTTTTAATACATAACACTGTTGCTCATTTCAAATAACACGCTTTAACATATTTTAATATTTTGCACCAACTAAAATATTATTTGTTTTAGGTATAAAGTTAAACCAATGTAAGGGATGCGGCAGATTTTATAAACACAAAAGCAATTTATATCGTCACAGAAAATTCGAATGTGGAAAGCCTCCTGGATTTTTCTGTCTTCTATGCCCTTATAAAACACATATAAAAGAAAATTTGAATAGACACTTACTTAGAAAACATACACAGACTAACTAGTGTGCCGTTTTACTGATATGAGAACTGAATAAAATATATCCCATTTTTAACTTATAATAGTTTTATAATTTATTTCTACATAACTGTAAGATTTCAGAACCCTATGTATAGGGCCTTAATAGGGTTACGTGCTTGCTTAGTAAGGGCGCCCTAAGGTTCTTCATTCTACTTTAAGAAGTCTAATAATATTTAGGACATTTTTTCATTTTTTACGTTTGGATTTTTGTTCCTAAAACATACAACTAGACCAATACTATTATAGCCTTGTTCTTAAACAAAATTGTGTATGTTGGGACTTCATTCAAACGCAATAATTGAAAAAGGCGACTTATGATGTATCGACGTCAGTAGCAAAATATATAAATAAATATAAATATATCATCACGGCTTATTACCCATTTCTAAATTCATTAGTCAGTTGAAAATACGCGGGTCACTTTACAAAAGCTCGCAGACAATTTTTTTGGAATGCTTTCAAAATCTGATAAACTTCCAAAGCAGTCAAAATAATTTTTGATAAATAAAAACAGTCAAATTAACATCAGGCTGCCTTAAAAATTATCAGAAGTAATATCACAAGACCTCCTGATTTTATCGATAAATTTTTATTTTGCACGATTTTTTTTTGCTTAGCAACAAACACGAAAGCAAACTGCGTGGTAAATCCCGACTCCGAAGGAGGAGGGGTTTTACCTAACGTCAGTTTGCTTGAGTGATTTTGCTTAAAAGCATAAAAAATGAGTGCAAAATAAAAATTTATCTGAGAAAATCTGAGAGGTCGTGTGGTATTTGGTGAGATAAATTCCAAAGACAAAGCAAAATGAAACAATTTAATTATTAATATTTTATTTTTAAACTTGAAATATTAATTAACTGTCACACTGACAGTTATAAACAATAACAACTGTGTATTTACTTGGTAGCGGAGAATTATCGGGGTAACGGGGTTTTATCAGTATAATACTGTTACCATTGGTTGAATTTTCAAGTGTTTTGCATCATGATTGGTTGAAAACTAGTCGTTGGAATTTATCAAATAATAAATTTTGAATCGAAAGTGCTGCGTGGTTAATTTCATATCTTCACTCACATCGATACTTTACATCAGGGGTTCCCAAAGTGCGGCCCGCGGGCCAAATGCGGGCCGCAAAGCCTGTGAATTCGGCCCGCGATATCGATACGATATATTATATTTTTATTAAAAAATAAATAAGTAAATAATAAAATAAATAATAAATATTACAAATAAGATACAATAAAATAGTTTAATATTTAAAAAAATTCTTACAGAACTTTAACCATAAGCCTTTGTATTAATAAAATATTGTTTAGTTTATATTTAAAAAATATTGTAGTATGTCTAGTCTAGTTATTACACATTTGTACAGAAATAAAATATAGTTGTCTGAAATAGTTACAGAACTGTTAATCATTTCTGGCGCATCTAACGCAACACACAATTTCAAGGAGTCAGTAACGAATTTATCGTTTTTTTTCAATGATGTGCGACGTGCCGCACACTACAACTGTACCACCAGACCTTGTCCTGCCTACCCAATTGCCCTGAGCAATACAGGCCTATGCCATATTAACGAATATTCAAAAATGCACTGCTCCAACTCACTAGAGGTGGGACGAAAAATAGGAAAACGTGCAAGCACAAACAGATCGTCTTTTCTTATTGGTTGCTCAAATTATGAACGAAATGCGTCTTTCGCGCAGTTCTGTTTCTATTTGAGACTACAATGCAGTAGTGTTTACATGTGCTAAAATAAGAAATAGTTAAATATATTTAAAACAAAGAAAATCGTGGTTATTGTTTTGATTTTATTCCATTTTTTTTGGCCCGCCAAAAAATTCGGTAATATTTAATTGGCCCGCCTAAGAAAAACTTTGGGAACCCCTGCTTTACATAATCAAGTGGAGAGCCTTAGAAAGTCTTAGTTAGGCACCCATATGCATTAAGGTTCTTTTTATAAGGTTCCCAAATTTTACTAATATAACGAAATCATTTATGAAAATTTTTGATCATATTGTTTCAAGATATAAAGATGTGACTACTTACTAAAGTCAGTCTGTTTTGTCTTGAAGCACACTATACCTCGTGTAAGATTTGCTATTTACTAAATATGTATTCACTAAAGATGCGTTCAGAGCTACTGAATTATAAATTACAATACATTCGGTTGGAGCGCCTTAAAACTACCGGTTTTAAATCTGAAATAGCCTTTCGATAGCACTTATTGAAAATGAAAACTATTGAAAAATCGACGAATAAAAATATAAATAAAAAAATTAAATGATTTTTATTAAACACTTTTATTTATTTATTTATTTATTTAAAACAGATAATATATCTGTCGCACTTATTGTAAGTGAAAAGTTTGTAGTTTGTAAACTATCCACTTAACACTTACAATTAACGTCTTAATTTTGTCACTGTGTACGTTAGCTTTATGTCCTATAAGTTCAAAGGGCGGGCATTAATTGTAAATACTAAATATAATTGATAATTGGATAGCTCTGAACGCAGCTTAATTATTACTAACAGAAAATTATAGTCTTAATAAAATGAGTGTATTTGTTGATAAATAAAAACAGTTTGTCTCAATTTTTGAGTCCATACCTTTATTTAAAACTGTAATTCATTTCCTGAAAGTGGACGGTAATAAATGTTGCAAACTTTGTTCTATTTTCAACTAAAACTTTAATTTTTTAGGTACAATCATCCACCTATGTATTCAGTGTGGAAAAACATATAAGTTTAAAAGTAATTTATATCACCATAGAAGATTTGAGTGTGGAAAACCTCCAGGATTTTTTTGTCAATTCTGTCCATATAAAACGCATTTAAAAGGAAATTTAAGGAAACATGTTTTGAGATTACATGCTCATTGTATGTGATAATGTATTGTCTTAATAAAATATTTTACAAAAGTTTTGTGCTTTAATATTTTATATGATTTTATGTTCTATATTATTCTTTTACCAAAGTAGTTTCGCCTTTTCCCGTTATCCCCCTATTGTCTCTGTTGTCAAAGCGTCACCCTTGGAAAACATCTGACTGAGCAGTCAGTGAGATTTTTTTCGCGCTAAAGTTTTGTTTCCTGTTAAAAAAATCAGCAGCGGGAATTGTCGCAATGCTTCAGAGAGTTTACGGAAAAGAATCTTTGCGTCCAGAGTGGTTTTCGTATTAAAAGTGATCGAAAGTCTGTACTTGGTCGAGGTTCATCTTCAATGCGCTACTTGCGTGCCATTTTTTTATTTAATATTTTTGATGAGACGATAAAAACTTGCTACCCATATTTTTCTTTTGGCAAAATTTTCATTAATTGGCCAGAAAAAATTAATGAAATTTTAATATTTAAATTACCGCCATGTATGACGTAGAATTACGCCGAACCAATGAATGGCCGTAAAGCAATAACATCGGTACGTCCAAGAGCAACGGCATGTGCGGGTAATTTAAACATGACAGATCATCTGTTTGACGTTTGAATAATAGTTTGGAGGTTAATATTTTCGTTTGTCATTTTAATCTGGTACGAGTATAAGCTAAGTTAAAATCCTTCAAAATCCTGCTTAACAAATCGAAATACGTAATAAAAGTAACAGAAACCACGCAAATTGTAAATAATAAAGAAGAGAGACAGTGACAGAAAAATGATCTAATGTCAAAATCAAATTAAAACTCGTACTCGCTCGCCATCTACAGGTTACATTCTTATACAGACTGTCTTGCAACTCGCGCCCCAGAGCGAATGAGGAAACACAAGACTGCACTCGGATGTATAATTTCAAAGAAGAAAAAAATCTAGCTTAAAAGATATTCGAGAAAAGACGTCTTAAAATTGAACAATCAGAGACCTACACATTTAACGTGTGTTTGCCGTAATTTTACGTTACTAGGGTTTTATACAAATCAAATCTTCTTTAAAATGTGTGGGCGACTGTAGTTTTCGAAAAATGTCAGTGTCAAATTAAATTTGACAAGGTGAATAAAAAAAGACAAATTCTTACCATGTATTCAGCCGCTGATTACTTAGAAATGATTATAATTTTCGGAGAATGTGGACGTAACGCCAGAGAGGCATCACGAGTCTATTCGGAACGTTTTCCGGATAGAAATCTTGTGGATCATAAAGTGATATTGAGAGCCATCGCAAGGACGCATGAGACCGGTCAAGTTATGCCAGATCAAATGACAATAATATTTTCGTTTAACACATTTTACACAGCTGCTACAACACGTTGCACTGTACGATATAAATGATGATCTCGGATGACACCTTCGCTAACCTAAATTTGTTGACAGTGAAAAGTCAGCTCTAAAGTGTCAAAATTACAGTAAGTCAAACAAATTTTGTAACTCACTAGTAGTATTTTTAAAACCTAGCAACCAGTTTTATTTTGTAATAATATCATCACACCTCAAGATATCCTTCCGGGATTGGTGGATTAAAAAGTCTTGTAACTCCGTTATGCAAGCAGCCGCAAAATTTTTTTTTCTATTTGATGGCAACCTATTGTCGTCGGCAAGTGTCAGTTTCGTCTGGGGCGCGAGTTGTGAGACAACCTGTATATGCTTCCCTTTCTCCAGTTCAAAATAAAGACATCAAAGAAAATCTTCTTTCTTAATTTATTAAAAAACAAATATTTTTTAAAATAAAATTTATATTTTTACTTACGTTTTCAACTTTACTTCAGGTATTTAGTGATAGATTTTCAGTATCACGCAAGTAGCCTATTGCTTCCAGAACGTCTGAAAGGATTGAAAAATCCGCGATACGATCATAGCTGACCGTTATGAATTGGAAGAACTCACTGAAATATCTTTGAATTTACGCCAACGAATTTTTACAAGTGTCGTAACGGAATTCATTCCCCGTGTGCTTTCCAATAACCAGAAAACCAACCATTTGAGTGTGTGTCATGATTTGAAAGAACATTCAGAAAATGATCCGAATTTTTGTAAGCAGCAATGTTTGATTTCCCTAACAGAACTTGATGTTAACACATTGCTTTTTAATGTATTTCAAAATCGCCAACCCCGTCAAATTTCTCTTATAAAAAAATCTCACTGACCGCTCAGAAATTTCTTCAGTGATGATGATTGGATAACAGATCCAGAACGGTGTCCCGTAAATACACCTAACGGGAAAAGTCGAAGCTAGAATCCTATCAAATAATTATTGTTATTTTTGGGTATCTCCCCGTATACATATGCTTGATTTACATTAGCGGTACAATGACGGTACGATGACGGTACAGTGACAGTATGTAAATCAGTAAATATCAAAGGGCCGTCAACGTACCGTCATTGTACCGTGAACGTAGATGTAAATGGGTCCATTAAAATACATTGGAGCAAGAAGTATCCGTACCGTCATCGTACCGTCATTGTACCGCTAATGTAAATCAAGCCCTATATGTAAATCAGTAAATATCAAAGGGCCGTCAACGTACCGTCATTGTACCGTGAACGTAGATGTAAATGGGTCCATTAAAATACATTGGAGCAAGAAGTATCCGTACCGTCATCGTACCGTCATTGTACCGCTAATGTAAATCAAGCCCTATAAGACCAACAATCTTTCTAGAGCCCAGCATGGTTGTTTAGCATGTTAACCAAGCCAAATGCCTATTAGATCTTTTCTATACTTCACAATAGTTGTCTTGCATTAAACAAAATACAACATTTATATGTATTTTTAGATTACTTAAATCCAGCATGTGCTCTTAGCATGTTAACTAAATCAGAGACCAAATAAATCTTTGCTTCAATTTAAAATACAATCGTGCTACAATAAAGAGTATTAAAGGATCCATATTAGCGATGCCAAAGGTCAACCATTTATATAGTATACCTTACAAAAGTAATGCAACCATTTGTGGATGAGTATTCATCGGTTTTGTAATTTCAGTAGTATAAAACTATTTAAAAATGTATTAAAACGAATATTAAAAATATTGCTGATATAATTCACTAACCCAAACTATTTTTTAGGTGTGTACGGTTTGTGGATACACGACAAAAACGACAAAAGAAAACATCCATGTAACAATTGCGGGAAATCTTATGCGCACCGTTCTTCATTATGGACACACCAAAAATTTGAGTGCGGAAAAGAAGCTACTTTATTGTGTCCTGTACAATCATGTACTTATAAAGCTAAACTTAAACGACATATACAATCTCATGTTAGAAATGTACACTTAACAGAATTAAATCAGAATAGCTCATAAATGGTGTTTTATTTCTAACAACGGTGAATTTAAATTCAAATGTATGTACCAAATCTAATGTTTTAGAAATGGTAGAGAATACTAAAATATTTTGGCTCATACTGCAGACCTCAGAGTTATTAGTGTTTAGTACTGTAACGAGCGAGTGTCTATTTTTAGCGATGACGCAATCGCGTGAACCTTTTGTGTTCATACCGGGATAGCTGTTAAAGAGAATACTCGATAGTGTTGAAGAGTATTGGGAAGCTAGGTATACGGGGACAGTAACGGCAAGTGGAAGTGAATACTCGGCAGTGGTGTTGAAGAATTGTGGCATACGGACAGTCGGTGATACTGAGTCTGTGAAAGAGAGAGAGTTACATAAATAGACAGATAGCGTTGTGAAAGAGGTGACTTCTGTCCGAGCAGTTGAATATACAGACGCTGTTGAGTCAGTTGAGTATATAGACGCTGTGGAGGTCGGTAGGTGGACAGTTGAACGTGATATAAGTATATAGTGAAATAAATATCGCGTAAACAGTCTACAAGAGTCTGCAACAGACCAGCAGTCGTAAGATTGAAACGCGTAGTGAAATAAATAATTAGTAATATCGTGGAAATAAATAGTAGTGTTAACTGATTAAATAAATAAATAGTGTTAGTGTTATCTAGTTAATTATAGTTTTAGTCTTAATTAGATTTTAATAATTGTTTAATATTAGTAATAGTCATTTTAATTATAGTTTAATAAACACTTATTTAAATATATAAATAAATAAATAAATAAAAACGGTACAGTATGTATTTCAATCAAATTATAACACAAACATACTATGTAAATTGCAGTATTATTTGAATACATCAGTAGTTTCCACGGTTATAATATAGGTGGCTGATTTATTTCTTTATAATTTTTTAATTTATTGAATATGAAGAAAAAAGTGTAATGAAACCGTATAGAAATTAATAGTTATTTGTATATCAAGGCCGCGAAATCACTCTTTAGCGTACCGAGAGAAAAATTGTAGCCGAGGCCGCTTGCGGCCGAGGCAAGACAATCTCGAGGGCGCTAAAGGATTTGGCGGACACGGTGTACACAATATTTTTTGTGCAACCGTAAAAAATATGTAATTACAAATTTTATTAATTTTAAACAGTTTCATTGTAAATAGAAAGTTAGCTTTCAAGGTGGCTATGTAATTGATATTTGATAAACAAAACCATGCAATTCTCAAGTGTCAAAGTGATTGTTTACCTAATTTCGCGGCCGTTACCATAACAACAGTTGCGAAATCCAATTTCGCGGCCTGTATTACGGCTGCGAAATGCTTATTTCGAGTCCGACAAAAAATAATTTTTAATATTAACAATAACAAAATATCTATAAATGATATTTATCTACTAAGAATTTCGAATGATGGTAGTTCCGGTTTACCTATTTTAACCAAAATCTAATCAGCTCTTCATAAGGATGTAAAGAAAAGGAATATGAAAGAAAAATAATTTTTTAAAATTGTAGTGTTGGAGTTATCGACACACACACAGACATATGTACAGACATCCTCGTAAAAATAATAAAATCGTACTCTAGGGACTCTAAAACTTGCTTATTCATTAAAAACACCATCGATTTTTTAACTTAAGGCAATACCGTCCTTACCTAAAGTTGACGGAAAGTAAAAATAAACGACTAATATTATTAAGTTTTAAGTATAGCTTTGAGACATCTGGTAAACGTCTTCTGCAGTAAAAATATATCATCCTCTTTCATCTGTGATGATATATGAAGACTAATACAATTTTTCCTTTCAGATCTTCCTTTATCTGCCCAGCTTACAGAAGACAACGATACTCTATTTTCAGATACTTCCCAATCTTCCAAACCCAAAAAGACTAAAAAGAAATCAAGTATTACTCGAATATACGGCAATTTTGCTTGTTTTAAATGTGGAAGAAGCTATGTAAGAAAAGACTCTTTACAGAGCCATCTGCATTGGGAATGCGGAATTGAACCAAAGTTTCAGTGCCCGTTTTGTCCTCAGAAATCAAAGCGAAAGAGCCTTCATTTGAGACATATTAGGAGACAACATAAGGATATGGTTAGTGTTTATGAAAATAATCCAGAAGTATACCATTAGAAAAATTTATATGAAAATGTAATGTGCCTTGTATTTTACAATATTAAAGAATGACTTTTATTTTGTATATTATATACTTAAATAAATAATTATTTGTATGTCCTTTTATTCCTAATATATCCTGTAATATTTCTTACTTATAATAATCAAGCTGTGACATATGCTATTATGTTTGGATGGGAGGACACCTTATAATATGGTTTAAAAATTATTGATGCTTCATAATATTTTTCGTAGATTACCATATTATATATACCGTGTGTCTATCTTTAAGGTGTAAATAGGGGATTAACATGGGAAATCAGTTTTTTGCAATTTCCTGCTCGCCTAATTATTTTAAGCAAAAACGCGTCAAATAAAAGTTTTAGGGCATAAAATTCTGCATCTAAATCAATATACAGAATTACCTTTACATGCTTTGTAACGACAAAAATTAATTAAGAAAATGTCGAAAATTACGTTGAAAATATCGACAGCCATGGAATTGAACAAAAAATAAATAAATGCTTGACGTTTTATCTGTCACAACGTAAGTTAATTTATTTGACGTTTCTGAAAATTTGATTAAACGTCAAGCATTTATTTATTTTTTGTTCAATTCCATGGCTATCGATATTTTCAACGTAATTTTCGACATTTTCATAATTAATTTCTGTCGTTACAAAACATATAAATCTAATTCTGTTTATTGATTTAAATGCTGAATTTTATGCCCTAAAACTTTTACTTAACGCGTTTTTGCTTAAAATAATTAGGCGAGCAGGAAATTGCAAAAAACTGATTTCCCATGTACACCTTTATAATAGACACACGGTATATATATATTTTTGTAATACCTGTAGTACAGGATTAATATCTTTTTCCAGTTTTTGCTGTGTGCGCAGCTTATTAAAATAAACGCGCGATTTCAGGTAACCCCAAAGAAAAAAGTCTGGATGTGTCTTAGTTAGAGGTTTATTCCAAATTCTTTCTTTATATTATATACTAACACAATTTTTTCTTTCAGGGCTTCCTATATCTGTCCAGCTTACAGAAGACGATGATACCCCATTTCTAGGTTTTTCTCAAAGCCCCAAACCCAAAAACACTAAAAAGAAATCAAGTATTTCTACTAGAATACACGGCAGTTTTGCTTGTTTCAAATGTGGAAGATGTTACATGAGAAAAGATTCTCTACAGAGACATCTACATTGGGAATGTGGAATTGAACCACAGTTTCAATGTCCGTTTTGTCCGCAAAAATCAAAACGAAAAAGCCACCAGTTGAGACATATTAGGAGACAACATAAGGATATGATTAGTATTTATGAAAATAATCCCGAAATGATGTGAAAGATAGTGTCTTAAATAGGAAAAAACATCACAAAAAACGAATAAAACATATGGGGATGCAACGATTTTGTTCGGCGTGTTTTACTCGAATTTAACATAAATAAAATAATGAAAAACGTACAATATTTTTACAGGTATTATAATATATTAATATATCAAATCATAGATTATTATTTTTTATGTATTTGAGGTTTATAAATACGTACCGTTTGTTATGGTATATATTGTGCCTTATACTGAATTTATATTATCAAAGACTGACTTATATTTTGTATAAATGTACTTACAATAAACAATTATTTATAATCCTTTATGCTCCTAATGTTCGTACTCCTATACATTTTTTCTTTGATGTCATTTAAAATAAAAAAATTACGGCCGTTATGAATTGACCACTTTAGAAGATCTTAAAGCGGCAATGAGAAATGATTGCAGCCTTATTTAAAATCGACAGCTGAGCAAAGTGAGACAACAATGTTATGATCGTCTCTTGTTTAGTACAAAATGGCGGTCATTTTGAATATTTGTTGTAATTTTTTAAATATTGCTGTTATGTTTAGTGCAATTTATATTTTATAAAATAAATAAGTTGTGTTGCGTATAACGTATCCATTTTATTAAATTTTAATGAAAGATTAAAAACATAATAAAAATTATTTTGAAAAGTAAAAATATTTGGTTTATTTGGCCCCTAGCGTGGTTTACACGTCGGGTAACCTTGTAAACTGAGTCTCCCCCTCTTGTTGCTTAAACTCGGCCTCTAGATTAGTATATAACTGTCTTCTCGGCCTTCTTTCGTCACTTGGTTTATTTGGCCTCTAGCATGGTTGGCACGTCGGGTAACCTTGTTTAAGACAGTACTATCCCCCTTGTTCCTGAAGATGCCCTATAGGACTGTGGGCGAAACGTTGAGCTCTGACTCAAAATATGACACAGTCCATTCCCGGAAAACGAATATTTCTCATGACTCAGACTGTGGAAGCCTACGCAATAAGTTTTGTTGTCGGCTGGTTTCGAACCCGTCTCTCCGAATTTTGTTTATTACCAAGCGCACTCGCTACCACCATGCTATCAGAACCGTTGCTTGGATTTTTTTAGATATGAAGAACAATCCTGGAAATTCTACAATTTTTCTTAATTTTTTCTAATATTACACATGTAAATTGACTGATTTGAAATATAATCCATAGAATTAGTATCTTTGGATAAGCATACAAAATTTCAACTTAATATCTTGCGCTAGAGAGATACAATTCACAATTAACTGATTTTCCATGTTAAAATAATATTACTTTCTTTTCAGGAATAATCTGTTGTAATATGCAAAATACCTTGTAATAGATTATAATAATAAAATAATATATCATCACGGCTTATTACCCATTGCTGGGTATGCCAATCTGCTTTATACGCAGATATCGGTAATGATGAAATATTTGTACCGTGCGGGCGCTTACCAGGCGTCACCTCACGGGCACTCATTGCTGGCGTGGAGAGTGCACCACAGGGGTCAATGTTGTGCCATTTAAAATTGGAAATATTTGGCGTCAGTCGGGATCGAACCCGGTTCCCCAGATTCGCGACCTGACACTCAGGCACGAGACCCCATAATAGATTATAAATAATATAATTCGCTAAATTACTTTAATACTGTCTGGAATTCCCACAATATGGTACAAATATTGTATGTATGAAATGTTCCTTTTATATGGTATATATTTTTAAGTGCATGGTTTTGAAATATCGACTGAATATGAACATAGTCAAATTATGGTACGGTATATGGTACAATTACGGCAAAAAAATATGAACAGGGTTGTGAAATACCATAATATGGGCAAAAATAATATGACTGTCTTTTCAGATTAATAAATAATTCTGTGAAAAACAATATGGTACACTTCTTTTCTCTGGTATACAATTGGTATGTGAAAGGTGGTAGTTAATATAACATATTATCTGCAAATTATGGTACAGTTAATGCAAGATAATATGGCTTTCTTTTCAGATTTAATAAATAATATTACTAACTCCCAAAGAATGGTACATATCACTAAAAGGTTCTGTAACAGGGTTGTACAGTTACACTAACACCCCCTCTATCAAATTCCCCCTCTAACATCGATTTTTGTTCCAGCCGAAGACTTATCCATTCGACCGTGGCCTCACTGGCCCGCCCACCTAACCGTACCGATGATGCTTCTTCGAGAAAGTATGGAAAAGACCCTCAATCCGTTAAACAAACTCAAGCCATCTGCGCCTCTGAAGAGCCCTTCATCGCTGAGCGTGCAGCTGGCAACGGGGTTCGAATGTAGCGCCTGCGGAAGACTATACAAACTCAAGTCGTCCTTGAGAAATCATCAGAAGTGGGAGTGTGGCAAAGAGCCTCAGTTTAAGTGCCCTTATTGTGTGTATAAAGCTAAGCAGAAAATGCACGTGGCAAGGCATATGGAGAGGATGCATAAGCCCAAAGAGGGAATGGGCCCGGAGAAGGAAGATGTTAACTAAACGAAAGTTCCTTATACCAGTCAAGAGGGGGTGGTCAATGTCTTACCATTAAAAATTGGAAAATTTGTTTACGAACAAATATATTTCTAGTGATCCTCCAAAAATATGGTGCATTTCACTTTATTTTCCTACCATACATTGGGTACCAATTAATTGGTATTGTTAAAAAGTACATATGTACCAGTTTTTGTACTATTTCGTTTTTGTAGAATAGGTGATTTTTTTATTTTATTTTTACAAGTGAAATTGTACATTATTGAATATTTAAAAAAAAATAATGTGGGTACATCATATAAAATGACATTTTGTTATAAAAATTGTTTTGATTTCTTATTGTTATTATTTTCGATTTATTGTTTTTCGAGAAATTTTTGTAAACTATTATTTTTATTTTGTTTTCAATTTATATGAAATATAAATTTTGTATTTAATAATTTACATGGTCATACATACATGTATTAACATTATACATATACAGGGTGTTCACCGCAACACCGGGACATAGAACTTTAACATATTTTAGTAATTTCCCGCTTCCATAATTATTTTAGGTAAAAATGCTTCAAATAATAGTTATAGATCTTAAAATTTTGCTTTATAACGGCAAAATTAGGTATGAAATTGTCGAGAATCATCCCTAAAAATAGCGACAAATGTTTGACGTTTTACATGTCAAATTAGGTAAATATATTTTTATTAGTATTATTTGTAATATACCGGGTGCCGCTCAAAATCCGTTACATAGGCAGTTAACGTAGGAAATTATTTTAGAAAAAAATCTTCAAATAAAAGTTGTAGAACATAAAATTTTGCATTTGAATCAATAAGCAAAATAAATTTTGCATGCTTTGTAACAGCAGATATTAGGTATGAAAATGTCGAAAATCTACTCAAGTAGTGATAGCCATGGAATTAACAAAAAGCTTAACAAAAAAACGTGTGTTTATCTGTCATAAAATTTAATTTACTTTTTATTATTTAATAAAATTATCACAACGTAAAATTCTAATACTCATTTTTCTTGACAAAAATCACAATATTTGACATTTGTTTGTCTTTTTTGTTTTAATTCCATGGCTAGCACTATTAAACTGAAATTTTCATATTCAATTTCTGGAGTTAGTAAACATACGAAATAAATATTGTTTACTGATTTACATGCAGAATTTTATATTCTACAACTTTTATTTGAAGTTTTTTTTCTAAAATATTTTGGGGAGAAACGCGCTAGGAAAAACTGTTTTCCCATGTTAAATGCCTATGTAACGGATTTCGTGAACAATTATCTATTAATTTAAATAAATAATTTTTCACTTCAACAGAAATTACAAATGATAATAATAAAAATAAATTAACCCAGCTTGACAGATAAATCGCTAAAGTATTATTCACAACTTCTACGTTGCCACTACGCTACCGCTTAATTTTTTTGACAGTTTTGACGTTTATTGACATCTTATTTCAGATTTCATCAGATAAAATGAGCAATAGACAAAGGATCACTTTGTAGTGTGCCTCAGATGTTGCGCTATATAAATAAACAGACTTATTAATAAACTTTATACAATTAAAAGTGAATACATAACTTACCATTTTCGCTTATTTCAAAGGCAATTTGTGCCCACGCATTTACTTTTTTCGAAATAATTTTAAATTCCCTTAATCTCTTCGCTTATCTCCCACAATGGAGTGCTTGTGAATAAGTGTAATTAATGTCATCATCTATGTCAGTTGCTTTTTGCTCAAAAATAAAATGACAGCTATAACTGTCAACCTTGCACCCTAGTAATATATAATAAAAAAATACCTAGAAACTTAATTTCTATAATTTTTCATTGTGAACGGAAATAATTTTTACTATAAATTTCTTACGCTACCGATGCCACTAATTCTTACACTACCGCTATTTTTTTTTTTCTTTCTGAATGGGCCTTAACATTTGTTAATTTTATTTTTCAATTTCATTGCTATCCCTACTTTTGGGGTGATTTTCAATATTTTTATACCTAATTTCTGTCGCTATAGAGCACTCAAAATTAATTTGGTTTATTGATCAAGATGCAGAATTTTCAGCTCTACAACTTTTATTTGAAACTTTTTTACCTAAAATAAATAGGAAAGCTGGAAAGTACGAAAGTATATTGTTAAAGTCAACAGCCTGCATATTTAGTATTTCTATTTGATATAGAGTACATATAATAAAATATATACAGACAAAATATACATATACATACATTATAACATACGTACTACATTTGACATTGTACATACTATAAAAAAAATTGTAATATATTACTATTTTTATTGGAATATCATATAGGTACATACACCATTGTGTATGTATGCTTTTACTATTTTTATAGTGTCCAATATCTTTCAGTTTTCTAGTATTTCTAATGGTAAGAGTCTCGACCACCTCTGTGTTCCTACAGTAGTGATATCTCATTCGTTCCTGGTTGAGATAATGCCAAATTAACTAAAAAGTCTCAAAGGTCTCAAACACATATCCTAACTGACATTCCCTATCCATGTCAGTAAATAGCATACTCGTTGGCTACCAGTCTGATGTGGGACTCTTTAGGTTAAGATGAGGGACTACTGGTAGTCTCTAGTTGTAAGTTACGTATTAACAACTATTGCTATTGCATCTTAGATAAGAGCAAGTGATGTTACTTGTGATAAAGTAGGATTACCCACCATTAAATCACGACATACCACGATTTCAGAAGTGGGATCATATTTATTAATTTTTTCTAAATATTAATTATTGATGCATTTAACACAACACAACTCAAGAGGTGACGCCTGTAAGCTCAGGCCAGTTACATTTTCTCGAACATAAACATTGTTAAAATTTCAATTTGGCAATATATCTGTACCTATTAATTTTAGAAAAAAGTGCAATACAGAAAAATGTTCAGAATGAAAAAGTGCATCGATGAGTAGTTATTCAATTGTTTCCTATGTATGAGTTATAGCTGGTTTATGATGGATTTAATTTATAAATTTACGATTTACATTGGTTTATACTGAATTTAAAGATATGAAATGTGTCCAATCAACTTACATTGGCTCACGTGGTTTGACACAAATGGATTGACAGTTATATATTTATCATTTTTATCATAATCTGTATTGTTCTGTAGATAATATTAATAATACAGAGAATTTATTTTAACGTGCAACATAAGGCGATTTCGGGCGACAATCGTTCACTTGCGGTATGTTGCGTTCAGGTGCGTTCACACATTCGGGCGCTAGGAACAACATACCCGGTATGCTTGGATCAGTGCTCACAGCTGAACGGGTTTGCTAGTCGGGTCAGCTCTCTGTTCACTATTTCTATCTCTTTTTATCATGATTTTTTTGAAATGTCAAAAGTCAAAACAGTCGGAGTCGTGGTCTTATGTCAAACAGAGTGACATTATTTTCGTTGACTCTTTTTTGGACAAATATGGAAAAAAACTATCTTTCTCCGTTAATGCATTTTAATTGTCAGAAACTATTTTTGACAGTTTTAAATGTCGCAGAATATACATAACCTCCAAGCACGGTGTCAACAAGTGAACCATTGATTTTTGGCGCCACCACTGACCATAGCATACCGCAAGTGACCGTAACTGATCCTAAGAAGTGAACGGGTATGTCGCCCGAAATCGCCTATATGGTCAATCACTTCCATGGTTACACACTACTGTCAAAAAATGACAGCAATGTAAAATTTTGTAGTTATGTATTACCAATACTAATTTTCAATAAATTAGCCTACATACTATTAACAAAAAATCAAAATTTTAATGTAGCACATCTTAACAAACTTTATCTTCAAAAATTCATAATTTTAATGTAATAAATGTTCAAAAATACCTCCATTCACACTGAGGCAATATCCTAGTCGCTCGTAGAAAGAATTGACACCATTTGTGATGTGTTCTGCAGGTATCTCCTGTGCTGCAATAGGGCGCGAGCAGACACATGACTCGAGGGACTTTGACGTGCTTAGAATCAGCTGATTTGTGTGCGCATGTCATTTTGACAAGAACAATGTCATGTTGACAAGACCAATGTTTTGTCTTATTTTGATTTTTAACTGCTAAAATGTTATTATTTTTAATTTCATGTGTTTTGCTGCCTAAAAATTATAAAATAATAACATTTTAGCAACTCAAAATCAAAATAAGTCAAAACATTAGTCTTGTCAAATTGACAATGTTCTTGTCAAAATGACATGCGCACAAAAATCAGCTGATCCCAAGTAAATCAAGGTCGCTCGAGTCACGTGATTGCTCGCGCCCTATACTATGTATAATGTTGCATTTTAAAATGGACAAATATTACACTGCTGTCATTTTTGACAGTAGTGTGTAATCATGGAAGTGATAAACCATATGTTGCATTTTAAAATAAATTCTCTGTATATTTTCAGAATACATTTGTCAAATCAAAATTAAAATATTTCAACTGTCACTTGAAACTGTCATTTTCCTCACCAAAAATCAGTGTTTGAAATACTGTGATTGGACGCATTTACATTTAGCATATAAAATATGGTGATATTTTAAATGTAAATATTAAATCATAAATTTCTTAAATCATGAACCAGTAAAGGCAGATGTGTATAATTTATATTTATAAATTTAAATTCGTAAATCTAAATTTGTAAATTAAATCCATCATAAACCAGCCATTAGAAGCAAAAACAAAAACACGATTTTAAGGCAGTTATCAGAGTGCTATGAAAAACAAAATGTTTGATGTTTCTGACATATCTGACAGATTTGACATTTCATTTGATTTTATTGTTATTATTAGAATTTGTGATTATTTTTTACTTGCAGATTAAGTCTTCCTATTATTCTAATAATAATAATAAAATAGAAATATCAAATCTGTCAGATATGTTAGAAACAACAAACATAAATTATTGTTTTATTTTTCATGGAACTCTGAAAATTCGTGTAGTTTCTAACTCTAATATTTCAAGGATAATGGGTTTCTGTAACTACGTGGTTAATTTTTAACCACTGGTTAAAATTTTTATCCAATAGATATTGATTTGACAACTAAAAATTTTTTGTTACATGTCAATATATTTGATTGGTTAAAAAAACTACATAATAGTGCCCAAACTCAATCGATGCATGTTTTTATTTTGAACATTTTTCTTCATTACATTTTTTTCTATAATTAATAGGTAAAGACATATCGCCAAATTAAAATTTTAACACTGATCCATATTCCTTATGAGGGCATATATCTGGCGTCACCTTCAAGCTGTAGTGGAGAGTGTACCCCAGGGGTCCCTTCACAATATAGATTAATTTGTTCTCTAAAGAATATAATATAATAAATTAAGTGATACACATTTTTTTAATAATATTATTTTAGGAAAAATTAGTAAAATAATCCCTCTTTCGTATAATTTTTACTCATTGGTGCCTTTACCTCAAAAATGATGTTGCTAGTTCCATATAGTACTCGCATTAGTTTACCAATAACGTGGAACTCCAACGATATACTAGTTATAGTGAAATTCCTATAGTTATATACAGTTTTGTACGAATTTTTATACATTTCTACACCATCACTTTTGTGCCTTGGAACAATTGTTCATTTTGTACATAGTATAAGAACTTTTTTATAATATATTTATCAATTCAAAGTGCTTTGCTTGGAAGGATGCTAATCTATTTACACTATGACTGCCCCAGTCGCTTTAATTTTTGTAATCATATTTTATATACATGTATAACATAGTTTAAGATCGTATACAATACATACCGGATCAAAATTTAATAGTTCCTTATGACATGAACAATTAATCGAACAAGAGAACTGTTAAAATTACTAGAAGCTCTTTAAAAAGGAACGAAACAGCACGGAACAATACACAGATAACGCCGGACACAACAGCACGGGACGAAATATGCTCAAAATGGAATAAATTATTTTGATTCTAAACATTTTGGGCAAAACAGAATGGGGCAAACCATTCCGCAATATTTTTAAGATCAAAATTGCCTCACAAGGAATTTTATGGACAAAATTATTTCAAACAATAGTTTAAAAAAGTAAGGACCATTTTTTTAATATATTTTGACCCAAAATATCAATAATTAATAATATTTTGTCCAAACATTCTGCCATATTTCTATGGTCAAACTAGCCTCGCAAAAATACGGACAAAATATCTACAAACAATAATTATTCTCAAAATATTTAATATACAGGTGTTTCCTTTAAAACAACCAGCGCTTTTTTGTGCGAACTAGCAACTTTAGAGAAAAATGTTGTATACCAAAAATGATTAAGAATAGGGCGCGAGCAGACACGTGACTCGAGCGCCCTTGACATGCTAGGAATCAGCTGATTTGTGTGCGCTTGTCATTTTGACAAGAACAATGTCACTTTGACAAGACCAATGTTTTGACTTATTTTAATTTTGAACTGTTGAGAAGTTATTATTTTTAATTTCATGTGTTTTACTGCCTGAAAATTGTACATTAATAACATTTTAGCAGTTCAAAATCAAAATAAGTCAAAACATTGGTCTTGTCAAAGTGACACTGTTCTTGTCAAAACGACATGCGCACACAAATCAGCTGATTCCAAGTACGTCAAGGACGCCCGAGTCACATGTCTGCTCGCGCCCTATAAGAGGATAATGTATCAATAGTAACAAACCGAATATTTAACCAGTGGTTCTCAAACGGTAGAACAAAATTATATTTTTTTAAATGGCACCCTATATAATTTTTTAGCCCTTTAAATAGAATATTATTTTCTCGTTTCCAACGATATAAATATAGCATAGGGTTGTATAACAATTATTTCGAGAAAAATGGTATTAAAAACTACAAATAATGTAATAAAAAATGGGTTTACTACTAGCGTAACTAGGCAACAGAAGTGTATTACATAGCCTATTATTGTAATATTGTAACATTATTTTTAAAACCATTTTTCTCGAAATAATTGTCATACAACCCTATACCATATTTATATCGTTGATATCAGAAAAAAATTCCCTATCTAATGGGCTAAAAATTTATATAGAATATTGTTCTGCCGTTTGAGAACCACTGCTCGAATTTTCGGTTTGTTATTATTAATAAATTAGCCCCCTATTCTTGATCATTTCTTGTATATAACATTTTTTTCTAAAGTCATTTGTTCGCCCAAAAAAGAGCTGGTCGTTTTAAAGGAAACACCCTGTATAATAATTATAAAAATACAGAATCAAATGCGTCTATTTTTTGTACCAGAACAATAATTATTAGTAATATTTTGTCCTCATGCAAAATCAAAACATTCTGCAACATTTCTATAGTCAAAATTGCCTCACAAAGAATTTAGGGACAAAATTATTTAAACAATAGCTGTAACAACATTAATAGTCAATAATATTATGTACAAAAGTACTAACCCAATATTTTGCAATACTTCTATGGTCAAAATCGCGTCGCAACGAAT
This sequence comes from Harpalus rubripes, assembly GCA_963082715.1. Taxonomy (NCBI): domain Eukaryota; kingdom Metazoa; phylum Arthropoda; class Insecta; order Coleoptera; family Carabidae; genus Harpalus; species Harpalus rubripes. The sequence continues at coordinate 1,937,407 of OY720462.1, forward strand.
GTTACAGTCAAAATTACTTCTACAATAAATATAATAAGTAGGTAAGGACCAATTTGTTCTTATACCGTGTGTTTGTCTGAAAGATGTACATAGGAGATTAACATGGGAAATCAGTTTTTTTCAATTTCCTGCTCGCCTAATTATTTTAAGCAAAAATTGGTCAAATAAATGTTTTAGGGCATAAAATTCTGCATCTAAATCAATAAACAGAATTACCTTTACATGCTTTGTAACGACATAAATATGAAAATGTCTAAAATTACGTTGAAAATATCGACAGCCATGGAATTGAACAATAAATAAATAAATGCTTGACGTTTTATCAAATTGTCAGAAACGTCAAATAAGTTAACTTACGTTGTGACAGATAAAACGTCAAGCATTTATTTAGTTTTTGTTCAATGGCTGTCGATATTTTCAACGTAATTTTCTACATTTTCATAATTAATTATTGTCGTTACAAAACATGTAAAGGTAATTCTATTTATTGATTTAGATGCAGAATTTTATGCCCTATAACTTTTATTTGACGCGTTTTTGCTTAAATAATTAAACGAACAAGAATTTGTAAAAAACTGATTTCCCATGTTAATCTCCTATGTACACCTTTAAGGGCCGGTTGTACAATTACAGTTTAAACTGCAGTTTAAAGTTAAACTAAGTTTACCTGTAGTTTAAACGGCCGATCACGAACGTTTAACAAATGTGCAGTGGTTTAAACTAAGTATAAACAGTAAACCTTTGATGTACAACAAGATGTTTGCGTGTTACCATGTTTTTGCAATAAACATAGTTTAAACTATGATTGTACAACCGGCCCTAAGACAGACACACGGTATGTTTTGTCCCAAAACATTCTGCCATATTTCTACGATCAAAATAACCTGACAAAAAAAAATATTGAGTCCAAAATATGTACAAAATAACTAAACAATAATTATATTAATTTATTTTAATATGAAACACAAACAAATTTCACCGGACAAAACTTTGAAATACATTCATTGATCGTGTATAAATATAATTTGTCCGTGGCGTTTCGTCCCTTCTGAAGGGTAACCAATATTTTAAAAGATATTTTCTACTACCTCAATAGAGATCTACCACTATTCGTCATATTGTAACTATATAGGTGGGGGTACATAATATGACGTATATTTTGTGTGTATATACAATACAACGAAACCTATCCATACTATTTTGTACTACGAAGTAATACTCATGTGTCTTTCCTTACAGTGCCTTATTATGCACAAGTACTATTAAAAGACAGTTATTATGTTAAGTTATGAATGTTTCGGCTGGTAAATGTTGCTTTTGCTTTGAAATTCTTTTCTGATTACCTTAGATGTAGAATTTTTGTTCCTTTGATATTCCCGGATATTTGGAAGCCAGTCCTGGAATATACTAGGTTACTAGCTTATGTTTAGATATGGTGATATAATTTTACACTGTTAATTTTTGATAAACTGAATTTTGCAATAATGTTGAAGGTTGGGAAATGTTGTAAATGAATTTATTTTTTGTAAAAATGAATTCAGTTATAACTTTTTGTAATCTGTTTAAAATCAAACTATTATTATAATGTTATTATTAAGATATATTGCTTAAAATTTATATACTGTTATTGCTAGATTCTGCTTCAGGTATCAGGTGGAAAGTTTTATACAAATTTATAAATTCAACCCATTTGTGTAATATTTAAAAATAAATAGTGATTTACATATAACCCTTCTTTCTATACCTTTATATTTAATCCTAGTCCTTAATCACAAAAGCTTGCTTCCTTTGACTTAACACACATTTATTAACATCTATTTACTTACACACAGGACGTCCACAAAGTTAAACATAGGAATTTGACATTTATACATTATTTGAAATGTAGATATTTGTGTTTTTGTTCAACATCTCTTTACATAAAATGTATTTATTTATTTTTACCTCCCACTACCCTTGGTAAGGGAGGTATAGGGATCGTGCTAAAAATCGCATATCGAGATTTTGGTAAATGACCACGTTTTAAGGTCCCTAGAATCCAATTTTAACATTTTCACGATGATGTCTGTGTGTATGTGTGTTATCATTTAGAATATATTATATTTCGAAGCTTTTCTGTAATGGTAAGAGCCCATTAGATTTTGGTGAAAATCGGATAACCGGCACTTTACAGGAAGCTCAAAATAGTTTTTCTTCGAAAAATACCTTTAAATGTTATTTTTTCGAGATTAATGTTATTATAAAAATTAAAGATTATTAAATTTTCTATAGATTTGCATTAATACTTTTTCTATATATTTTATGGATAAATTTATAAAATTATCTATAATTTAAATCCCAGAGCCTTTGCTTTAAACAAACAAAACGCAGTTATTCAAATGTAACTGACAGATAAATGTCACTATCAAAGAAATAATCATTTCAAAATAATATTAGTAACGTTTTAAAAAGAAAACAGTAAATAGAACAATAGAAAAAGAATTCAATACAGTTTCCAGCATAAGTAAATATGTAGGTATGTATTAATAAAAATTAACGATTCACAAAAATGTTTAAGCTGATCATAATTTTTGGATTAGTGAATTCTACTCTATCCCGGTATTTAAAATTTAATCTTCATTTTATTATAGCTCCGGTGGCTCAATGGTTAGAGCAACGCCTCATGTCATGAGTGCCCTCGGGGCTCTGGGTTCGAATCCCACTAAGGCATAAATGTGTGTGAATGTGAACCCACTCTGTAACTGGGATTTAATCCTGTTGAGGGTTTTAAAAACTTGGATTAGATTAGACTATATTTTAAGAAATAAACTGTCAAAATTAATCTTTTTTCTGACTCGGGCTGTAAATGGCAGGAGGTATTGTGTAGGCCACACCAGATTTTTTAAATTGACATTTCAAAATTTGGGAAGTTTTATCTCATCTGGTTTTTAAAATAATACCGGCCAAGTGGTGTCGCCATTGTCCAAACACTGTAGCAAGCGACTTATAAAGTTTCACATAACTCTTTCGAACATTCCCCGGCTTTGAAAAAAGTGGTAAATCTGGTGAACACGCGGGCCAGGGAATATCGTCTCTCAGAGAAATCAAGTGCCCGGATAACATTTTCTCGATTTCTCCAGGCCAAGTTCTTTAAGATTTGGGGCAAAAAATTCTGGTACACGCTCACACATCGTAAGAATTAATGGTAACTGTTCGATTACGAAACGTTATTTTGTAACGGAAATTTCTCATGCAACGAGATTTCAGAAGATATAAAGATTTGATACACTTTACATCAAAATTGTTAAATCCTATGTTCATCTTTGCTTGGTCTCCCTATACACTTTCTAATCTGCTTTATCCTGCCTGTATTCTGCTATCTTTTACTGACTATACTTTTGTTTTAGGTGCTCCATTTAAATGTCCTCGATGCGGAAAAAAATACAGGCAAAAGACATCTTTGCATAAACACTGCAAATATGAATGTGGCAAGCCTCCAGGATTTTTGTGTAATTTTTGCCCGTTTAGAACACATCAGAAATCGAATTTAGTGGGGCATATAGTTAGAAAACATGGGTACGATGTATAACATTTTGTTAATAAAGTTTATAAGAAGATTATATTCTTGTTTGAATTTTATATTTATACAATTATATTTCAGCAATTTTAAATAAATTTATAGTAGTAGCATGATTTTTTTAAGGATGGCATTACAAGCCAAACCCATAATATTTTTCCGCTGATTTACATTTTCAACAAACAAAATAAAACCTACGAAAATCTTTCGACTAGTTTAAATATAGATTTTAAACTTACATAAACTAAATATGTTATTCAAGTGAAATAATTGCGTAGGCTTCCACAGTCTGACTCATGAGAAATATTCGTTTTCCGGGAATGGACTGTGTCATATTTTGAATCAGAGGTCAATGTTTCGCCCGCAGTCGTATGGGGCATCTTCAGGAGCAAGGGGGATAGTACTGTCTTAAACAACGTTACCCGACGTGTCAAGCACGCTAGAGGCCGAGTTTAAGCAGCATGGGGGGAGACTCAGTTTACAAGGTTACCCGACGTGTAAACCACGCTAGAGGCCAAATAAACCAAGTGACGAAAGGAAGGCCGAGAAGACAGTTATATACTAATCTAAAGATATGGTAGATGAGCAAAGTTAATGAGTACCAATGAGAATCACGCTGTCTGCGTAATGGTATGGTATTAACATCTGCGGTCGCAGAACACCAACACAACACAGGACATAACATCTTTTTTGAAAATTCCCGCCTTTTAGCTCCTGTCCCTGAGTTTTACAGACGTAAATACAGGGAAACTTTAGAAATATGGAAACATCCTAATAACATCAATCGGAATGATGGCTATTTCTTGAGCCACATGTGGAAACCGGTGATTCTCGGAACACGACACGCCCAATCTACCATTACGAACTCGATTCCCATTGGTCCTCATTAGCTTTGCTCATCTACCGTATCTTTAGATTAGTATATAACTGTTTTCTCGGCCTTCCTTCGTCACTTGGTCTATTTGGCCTCTAGCGTGGTTTACACGTCTGGTAACCTTGTAAACTGAGTCTCCCCCTTTGTTGCTTAAACTCGGCCTCTAGCATGGTTGACACGTCGGGTAACCTTGTTTAAGACAGTACTATCCCCCTTGCTCCTGAAGATGCCACATACGACTGCGGGCGAAACGTTGAGCTCTGACTCAAAATATGACACAGTCCATTCCCGGAAAACGAATATTTCTCATGTTATTCAAGTATTCCGCCATTTAATATTGGGTTACATCGTCTTTATTTGTAATACCAGCTTTAATTCTATTAGGCTTTGTATGCCTAAGCCCTGCAAATTTTTCTGCGAGTATTGATGTATGTTAAGTAAATCTGGGCTATAAGATGACCCTTAAAGTGCTGTTCATGCTATAGTCGTCCATTTTAAGTCTATATTTGAAGTAGCCGAACGTATTTTAAACATTTGTGTACGTTTTAAATTTATTGAAAATGTAACCCAGCGGAACTATTATGTTTTCTGCATTCTCATGTTGTAGTGTTGCTATAGTAACGAGATTCCAATAGATAAAGTGTAGCTATATTGTGTAGGTGTTGGAAAAAAGTTCTGTTCTTTTTATATTAACTGAATTTTTTGTTTTAGGACCATTTACTTGCGCCAAATGCTACAAAAGTTACAAATGGAAATTTTCGTTAAATAGACATTTACAATATGAATGTGACCAACCTAGGAGATTTAAATGTCCATTTTGTCCTTTAAGGACTCATCAAAAGACGACTTTAAAATCACATATGAAAAGAAAACATAGCAATGTATGTTTGTTTATAGAAAATATTTAATATGTACAAAAGAATAAAAAAAATTAAATAAACCTATTTTTATTTTACCTGTTACTTCACTGACAATATCATCACGGCTTATTACCCATTTCTGGGTGCAGTGACGGTTCCTCCATTAGGTCATTGACCTCCCAAATTTATCAAAGTGGAAAAGAAATGCGAACGAATGAAATTGTCGATATAGTGTTGCTTGCACATGAAACTACTGTGTTGAAAGCAAGGCAACGAATAGCGCGAGAGCGCGCTCCTTGGGTCACAACAAACCTGTGACCATATTTATTTATTTATTTATTAGTAATCACTCAACAGGAACAGATGTTCCCAATTACAGAGGATTATTGACAAAAATAAGGATAAATACAGTGTAGTTACAAGAAAACTTTGAAATAATGAAGTGACAATATTAGAAATAGAAATAACTCAGTTTAGTTGCTAAAGATCAGACAAGAAATAGTTTATAATTTGTTTTCCAAATTTGGTCTGAGTATCATAGAAAATATCAATATTGTTAATGTGTTGAATGTAGCACACAACTGTCTAATTGGAGATCGAAGTTCATAGTTTGTTCTAGGGGTGCTGTATATGAAGGTTAATTTACGCCGAGAGCCTAAGCGAGGTATCCCAAAATTAAGGCAAGCTAGCGCATGAGCATCATCAATCAGATTATTTACAAGCTTATAGAGATATAAACATGATTGGATTTTTCTACGGCAATCCAAAGAAATAACATTGAACTCAATTAGACAGTTGGAGTAATTACAGATCGTATCAATGCGACGATGGTGGAATTTAGCACAACAATACCTTATAATTTTTTTCTGTATACTCTCCAGAGCTTGCACATATTTGATATATACAGGATTCCAAATTAGTAATCCATATTCCAGTTTACTACACACAAATGAATAATACAAAGATTTGAGGGTCTGTAAATTATAAAACGATTGTGTATTACGAATTATGAAGCCAAGATTTCTGTAAGAAGCTTTTCGAATATCATTAAAATGGGGAATAAAGCTAAGTTTAGGATCGAACAGAATTCCTAAATCTTTGAATAAAGTTACTCGTTCCAAAATTGTGTTATTCATTTGATAGTTAAACGGTATAGTTGCTTGCTTTAAAGAGTAGGTCATAATTTTACATATACTAAAATTAAATAGAAGCTTAGAGGCTAAAGACCAATCAAGAACATTATTTATGTCAGTTTGTAATAAAGCACAATCCTTAGCATTGTTAACAATTCTGAAAAGTTGCATATAAAAGAACGTTGCCATGTTGAATAATATTAATGATGACCAATGACCAAGGCATTAGTCTAATAGCTGCGTGGCTAAGTATAGAAAAGGAAAATAGACATTTAAATTTTGGGTTAAGAATAAGTTGCACCTGTCGTTATTGTTTTGGATAAAACACTTTTCGTTTTATTAAAATAATATTTATATTAAACCAAGTGTTTTGTTGTCCAAATTTAAATTGGATTTTATTTAAGTTTTGTAATACTAATCTAATTATTTCTTTTCAGAAAATGAACAAGTAATACCGGATAATGTATATAATACAGATGATTACAGTTATTCATACGAAATAATTGATGATAATAATAAATACAGGTGTAATAGATGTCATAAAACTTATTGTCACAGGGGATCATTAGACAATCATATAAAAATGGCATGTGGAAAAGATCGCCATTTTAAATGTCATATTTGCAAATATGAAACTTATTATAAATGGGACTTACGAAGACATTTAAAAACGAAGAAGCATAATTGAATCCATGTTACGTTTCGTATATTAATAAAAAAAAATATTGAATTTATTGTTATTATTTATTTCTTTTGAAAAAAACCAAGAGCAGACTGTTGCTAGCCAATCACAAAATTGTACCAATCCAAACACTCCTTTATCCTTTTTCTGGAAGGTTGAACTATATTGTACGTGGTATAAGATTGTAGTGCTATGAAAATGGGAGCAGTTAAATCTTGTTTGATTGGATAATATCAGGGTAATATCCAATCAGAATACAAGATCAAACTGCTCCTATTTTGGCACCACTGCAATCTTCAACCAGATACAGTATGAGAAATATTCGTTTTCCGGGAATAGACTACCTCATATTTTGAGTCAGAGCTCAACGTTTCGCCCGCAGTCGTATGGGGCATCTTCAGGAGCAAGGGGGATAGTACTGTCTTAAACAAGGTTTCCCGACGTGTCAACCACGCTAGAAGCCGAGTTTAAGTAACAAGTTTACAAGGT